>OZ026618.1:11822717-12409717 GCA_964020975.1 Hermodice carunculata | reverse complement strand
GTAAAATGCGTCGATTTACAATGCTCGTGTTTCCAGACTGCTGGGTTCACTGTCATTTGGCATTTAGCTGCCAAATTTTTCTATTGCAATATGGTCGGACTTGAAAGGAGGAGTCGTGGAAGCTTGTGTTTCTCTTCATATATAGACTTGGGTGTAATAACAGGCTGCCCCAAGTGCTTAATACCCCAGGAGCCCATGTATTACATCAACACGTCTCCGCAGTGCCACTTTCAATTCATCTTTCTCTATTTGATTAGAGCAAAGCAAACAATTGTTGAAGGTACAATTAAGTTTTTGTGATGCACTTCATGTTGTGAGGACATAATTGACCGACCATTTCTACCATATGCCAAGATTTGTCTGGAAGAAATGTAAATTGCTCATTCATTGTACGAGTATAATTTCTTCTCCTATCCACAGACTTGAGGAAATATATCAGGCTCTCATTGATGCCAGTGCTGACTGATTCTCTTCTGTATAGAACGCTCTACATTTACTTGAAAAGTCCAAGAAAGTATACATTTCTAGAAAGCATACAAACTAAAGATTCATGCTGTGGAACTTGGGTAATGTTTCTTACCAGCAGTGTTTGTACAGAAATTACACGTGTGTAGAAAAGTGATCATCATTCTTTGATATAAATGTTTGATACGTGCACAGCTCGCACATTTCCATGCATTTCATGCATCAAATTTATGGTAAACTGTAGAACACACCACAAATGAAAAAAGGAAAGCTACTTTTAACTCATTCCATACTATGGTCACAGGCCTTGATCAATGGTTCTGGTACTGCCTGGCAAGTTGGTCCTAAGGATGCTTGAGACACCTAGTATAAACTAGGTCACTGGGTCACATACATAGGTCACAGTGCTGCATTGAAGAAAAATGGCCTTGCACACCATATCTCCAAAAGTGCTTCCTTTACAGAGACCAAATTGTATAACAGGGGGCTATTAAGGTGCTTCAGGTGCCTATTGAAAAGTAGGTCACTATGTCATATTTAGGTCACAGTACTACATTGAAGAATAAACAGTGGTAACACAATATCTAAGAAAATATTGAATGTAGCTTCATCAATTATTTATGACAATTGGTCCTAAGGATCTCTCAGATACCTATTGCAAACTGGGTCACTAGGTCACATATTTAGGTCACAGTGCTGCATTGAAGAAAAATGGTAGTACCATGATCTTTAAATATTAAATTACTCATGATAGCTGCACCAGTTATTTAAGACAGTTGGTCCTAAGGATGCCTCAGACAGGTAGTGAAAATTAGGTCACTAGGTCACATATTTAGGTCACAGTGCTGCATTAAAGAAAAATGGCCTTGCCAGGATATCTCTGCTCATTGCATTTGCACCACAGCTTTGTCATTAGGTCAAACAGTAGTCTTCTTGATGTACTGGAGGGGTATTATCATCACCTACGCGTCCATCTGTCCTGGTTGAGGGGTTTCGGGCAGTGATTGGCTTCTAGTTTATATTTTAATGACACAATGCCTGCCTCGCAAACATCTATTCTACTAGAAAAACATATAGGAATGTTACCATACCGCCTGCCGCTCAATAATCTTCACTTTAGCTAGAAATATAGCCATTATAATAGGATATATATTTCACTTCAGGGGCTTGGGTCCCCTAAAGTTCAATGAGGTTGTGTTTTAATTTTCGTGGTTTTGTGCCGTCAGTGAAATAAGCAAAAGTAAGAGTACAGAGAAATTAAAGCAAATTACAAGTGATGTGCGTTTGAGGTCAGGTTCTGCCAATTTAATGCTTCAGTGCCAAGTTTTGACTACGTCAAACAGCTTACCTTGGTAGGCTTCAGATGCATTGTGCCCGAAAAATTGTAAAGAAAGCTGTTGACTAGGACAACTGTTATGGAGTCTATGTGCCCAGTGCTGGCAAGCTGGGACTTAATAAAAAAATCAGCATAGAAATTATATGAATCTAGTGTCATTAAGTCAATTGAGAACATATCAACTTTTGCCAAAATTGATAATAATACAGTTGATGCAAGTGATAGATCAAATAGATATCATCTGATAGATTAAGTTAAATCTTTCCATACTGTGTGATGGGCTCTGTATATCCAGGGAATGGAATTTATTGAGAATTTCATACGTTAAAAAAAAATTTCTCTCTCTCTCTCTCTCTCTCTCTCCTCTCTCTCTCTCTCACTCTCTCTCTCTCTCTCTCTCTCTCTCTCTCTCTCTCTCTCTCTCTCTCTCTCTCTCTCTCTCTCTCTCTCTCTCTCTCTCCTCTCTCTCTCTCTCTCCTCTCTCCTCTCTCTCTCTCGTAAATTAATATAAAATTACATGATTTGTCTTAAGTGAGGTCATTTTTGTATTGCTCAGCAAACCATGCTGCATGTGCTGCCATCTTGTGGAGAAACCACTAACTGACGCCTTTTACAACTAAATTTAGAAAAAGTTATATGCTGTGGTCACTATTTTGTGCACAATGTATCTCTTGTATAAAAGTTACAGCTGTGTTGCCATCAACAACCATATAAGATATCAATGTAATAATGAGTGCACCCTTTTCTTACCAAATTATGTTGAGAGCCTTTAAATAGGTCTTTTGGGGTGTCTTTATTTGACTGTCCCAGCATTTTTATTTTAGATTAATCAATTTCAGCCCAGATACAGAAATACATCACGTGGTACCAGCCTCGCCTAGACAGAGCTGGTTTTGCTTTTGTAGTCACATTAGAGGTCACTTTGATATAAAAAATCATTTAGCGCTTTTTCCTCTCTAAACACCAATTAATACTAGTTTAATTGGTTGCATCTTTCCAATTAGCTTACAATTTTAAGGGAATTTTTTTTTTTTTTTTTTTTTTTTTTTTATGTATTTGTAATTTTGAATTAGGCTGCAGAATTGTGATGTTATATGATAATTAAATGTATTTCTGGTCAACAGCCAGAAGGGTTAATACACAAAGGAGCCGTCGTCCTGAGACTCAGAGGCACACTAATCAAAAACTTTAAAGCATGAACATAATGGAAAAAGCATGTAACAGTGGACGATATGCCATGTTTTCTTTGCAACTGGATGCTGGGGGATAAATGGCAAGAACGTGCGATTCACAATGATCAACATTTTGCCTTGTTATACATCAAGATTCAGAGCCAGAAGAGGAGTTTGAAGTCTTTAAGATATATTCCTGTCAGCATATCTGGTCCAACAGTGCACATATCTTTTGATTAAGCACAGCCATCCTGAAAATAAATTCTGTTCTTCTGAATTTGCTTGGGTACAAATTTAAAACCATGATCAGATCATGTGGCCTGGCTGCTGTGTTGGTTGTTGGAGCTGAGTTTTGGGTAAGCAGGACTGGTACTGTCTTACACAGACACAAACAAGGGCACAGGGTTTTGGAAATTACTACAAAGCCAACTTGTTGCAATTGTAAAAGATTGTAGAAATGCACAAATTTGGCTGTAGTGCAGTGGCCACTTGAGGTGTATATATGTATATATATGTATATGTATATGTATATATATATATATATATATATGTATATATATATATATATATATATATATATATATATATATATATATATATATATATATATAGGAAGCTATGTAATTGGCACATTTATGGCACAAAAGCCCTGTGCTTTGTGGAGACTGGGGGTGGTCACCCAGCAACATCTATTGCATGTTGGTCCACGTTAGCATGAGGTAATCCTTGCTGCAGTACAATTGGTCCTTGTGTATTTCCTTCCGTTTCACTTCTAAATTTAAATCCCTGCATAACATCACTTGTCTGCTCATCTCTGTAGGACTCAGAGCCCACTTCGCAGTCCCTCAGCAATTCCTTGTTCCGTTATTTGTAAAGTTGCGAAAAAAAATTCTCGGACTCTTGGGTTCCCAGTGCTGATGATCTTAAAGCTTAATACAGTGTAAGTAATTTTACGAGGCAACTTTACCCTACCACTTTGTCACCGACTCCTGCCACTCAATTGACTCCAGAAGATGACGACAGCAAACCCACGGATCCTAAGAAATTTGTCAGATAACTGAATATGGAATATGTCAGATGAGTGAATCAAATAACAAAGCAAATAAACCTTTTCCCAGGAAAATTTGTATCAGTATATTGAATATGTTAGATAGCTGAGTGTCTTTAAAATGAGGTTTTACTGTACTCAAATTTTTAGGGAAAATTGTGAACCCATGCTGTCAACCTTGATGACTGAATGTAACATAATGGTATTCAACACCACAATGAAGTTAACTCATTCCATATACCAATCCCTGATTTTTCTGTATATTTACCCAGATTTAAGATGACAATTGCATATTTAAATTCTTCATGAAAAGAGCTTTCATTCAAGTACCATCATGCGTATAGTCTTAAGTCAGTGGTTCTGGCAATGCCTGGCAAGTCATGCTGCAGCTGCCTTAGGGGTAGCTGCAGCATGACTTGCCAGGCAGTGCCAGAACTACTGACCAAGGCCTGTCACCATAGTATGGAATGGGTTAAAAAATGTTCACAAGAAATCCAGGAGATGTGGGTGCATAATCTGCTGACCTTGTACATGTATCGCCTTGAAGCTGTTACATAATGTTAATTGATTTTGTAACAATACACAAGGGAAAGAAAATAGCCTTTTCAGGCTGGAGTCAAAACACATTAAGGGGTAATTAAGTGACAAGAGCTATCTTGAGACTGTGCTGTCTGCATTAATCCTTAAAGTGCTGATTTAACACTGAGTCAACAGCTTTCCTTGGGTCACTTTGCATGCAACGCACACACAGTGCCCTGAGGAAAGCTGTTGACTAAGACTACTTTTTGCTTGAGACTAGACTTGCTGGTATTTAAATGAAAGGTATCTTCATGAGGAATTTGAGTCTTTTAACTATTACATGTTTCAATGGCAATGAGAAAACAACTATATCCATGATTAGCACTTTAAGGGTTAATTACTTTTAGTACTTACATGTATGGAGCAGCCTTAGGGACATCACGTCAGTGCTCCAAGCAAATATGTCAGTGCGGGGGACTTATTTATATCAAACTCCTGCTTGGTACAATATCCTTGGTGACACTTTAATTCAAAACAACTTTAAAACTTGATTGAACGCAAGAGCGAGAATGCCACTTTAAATTATATCCAGCCAATTTTACCGTTTTTAGAGTCTGTGTTCGATATCTAATTCAAAGTAAAAAGTGGGGATGTAGTTTAGCTGGGCCTGCAGATTTTACTGTTTTGTGACATTAAAAATTAGGACAAAGTCATTCATCTTGAAAAAGCAATCAAGTGCTTTGTGACCTTAGTAAATAAACAGGACAAATTCAACCATATTGCAAAAGATGTCACATTGCTTTGTGACCTTTTGCCTGCAAAGTAGACCAAGTTCCATATCACTACACTTGGTCTGCTCTTCTTCAACATGATTTTATTTACAGTCAGAGAAACAAATTTATACTATGACCCTAGACTGAGACACCAATCAGGAAGTTCATCATTATCACCTAGACCAGTAGCAGCCTATGGTCCCTAGTATTCTGAAGGCTGTTATCATAGTAACCATACTCAGCCAATAAGAAACTGAGTCACTTTTCCAATGCTAAAACAGTGACCTTCTCAAAGAAGGCGCCAGCAGAGTAGACAAAATACGCAGCTTGGGTCTGCTTTGGAGGCAGTGTGACCTCAGTAATCAGAACAGAGTAATCCATGTTAAAAAGATTTAATGGCAGTGCAACCTTCAAAATGAAGACAAAGTTGTCCATCTTGAAAAGATTTCATTGTTTTGTGACCCTTGGAATAAGGACAAGTCTTCCATCTTTAAAAGATTTCATACAGACATACTCAGCTAAACTACGAATTAAAATCTGTGAACAGCAACCAATGACTGACAGACTGCCGCTTGGACACTGATAACAACAGACTGCTGTAACTACCAATCCACATATATCCAATAGCTTCTATATCTCTACAGAGACTGAACATTTTATTCTTAATATTATTATGATACCATATTCATCCTAATAGTAGCACATGCCCTGATAGGAGCATGCCCCCCACTTTCAATCCAAATGGTCTAGATTCAAAATCAAGATTTTTCCTGTAATTTAGAAAGATGATACTTCCAAATGAAAAATTAAATGTCACTGCAGTATATTAATGTTTATTTAACACCTAAATGAACTGTACAGCCTTCAAATCCTTCCATCAACCTAGAAAAGTACTTATTCCATAGTCCTGCAAAAACACTGCAAGATCTGGCAAATCTTTGCATTGGCATGGCATGCTACTATTTGGATGAATATGGTATTTGCAACTGTATTAGCATGACAGTAGTTGAATGAAAGGCCAATGTACAAAGAACATGAATCTAGTATTGTATGTTAATGTAGAGCTGGTGGAGTTTTGTTAGAGTTGGTAATGACTGGGTAAACGACCTACTACTGAAGGGGGGTAAGGGGGGTTTCAGTATGCTGGTACAGGTAATTATTTTTCTAGAGTACGCAGTACAGAAAATAAAAATCTTTCAAAATTTTGGATAGTATGAAGTACGTAAAATAAGAGGGCTTCCAGTACGCTAGTACGGTAAATAAAAAGCCCCAATACACCAGTACGGGAAACCCCTTTCCCACCCTCACTACTGTCTTACACTGTGCTGTGACAGACATGGGGAGGAAGGGAGTTGTATTGGAGGGCTGAGCCCTAGTGGGACTGAGGAAGTGAAACACCATACAGGTTGAGTGGTACCTGTCTTGAGAGACTATGCCGATGAGAGACTGTCTGCCTTGAAAGCCAACCTGTATGCTAAGTATCCAAAGTATAAATATAATTGGAAAAAAAACTTATAACCTGGAAGCGACCTTTTACCATGAGATCTGTGTGCTGGCAGAATCCTTTTGCATTGTGCCTTGGTTAAAGGGGGGAGACATTTTGTTCAAAGTTGCTTTGAAACTCGATCTTCGTTACTTAATCGTCGGTGTAGTGAGTGCTGGTTGACAAATGGAAACTGTACTTGTAGGCAGACTGAAGTAAATGGTTTGGTCTGGGTCCACAGGCTAATGGTACAGTGTAAAGCCAGTCTCCAGTATTTTATTACAGCCAAAGTCAGATTCATTTTGTTCAAAAAAAAAAAGGGAAAAAGAACATTGCCCGGAGAGACCATTGAGTTGATGGCTCTTTACGGGCAATTGCAGAATGTTAGCTCAGTGAGCTGACAGTCTGTATGTTACTTGCTGCTGGTAGTTCAGATCTCCTTGGCCCGGGCCATTATGGGAGGAAGACGACATCTTGTACCAGCGTCCATATGAACTGAGGTGTGATAATGGCACCTTAACTGCAGTAGAAACAAATTGGTAGTAATTGGGCATGATAAAGAGTGGAGCATGTGATGGCAATGGTGAATAAAAGTCGTCCGCGTGGGTATGCTGGCATCCTACAGGAACTATATGATATGTGGTGTATAGATGGTATTTCTACAGAGTGCCTCAGGGAATCTTGTCTCTTTCATCCAGTTTCCCAGCATAATGGATAAAAAGCCTTCGTTTCCACTTCACAAAGTTTATGATTTTCCTGAAAAATGGCCCCAAGGTATTGAAGCCATATATGCAGAGTACATTGGAGGCTAATTTTTCATATATATCATCAGCTGATATACATTAACACAATTGCAGTATGCATCAGTAACATTGAAAATTACTCTTTTAATGATATTATAAAGCTATATCTGACTATAAGTTTAGGGCTTTGAGGATTTGACTTTATCTGCGTAATATCTTGGACAGCAATTTCAGTATGTATTATGCCTTGCTGTGTAACAGTCATCTGCCATTGTTGCTGCGCCAACGGCAAAAATAAAGACCCATCAATTCTGTGGTTATTGTAATATTAGCATGTTTTCCCGACCCTGCCAGGATCTTTATCAGTCATAGAGATCCCCGCGGGTGAAATTTCCCACATATTAAACACCCTTTATATACATTAAACTTAATAGTCTCATTTTGTTTTGTCTTTTCTGTTCCTGTGACTTACTGTATGTAATTTCGCATTCATCAGCTTTTATAAACCAGTAAGTCATCGCGTCGTAATATCTCTATGTCACTTTGTCCAGCCTTTTATTGTGTCTAACACATTGGATTTTTCCAGCATGACCTTTTGTGAACTGTGTTTGTGAAATACAGATTGTCCTGAAATTATGACCACTTGTGTAGTTTTCGCAGATGGTAGATTCGCATTTATGGCAAGATTATTTGTGACTTGATGCATGGTTATATCTGTATCCTTATTGCTGCATATGACATGAGGCATTGCTGCAGGCTGGCAGTCTTCAAATTACATCATATTGCAGCAGTGGCACCCTTATATCTTGGGTGGAAAGAAACCATTTTTATTGTTACATGAATTTAACCCTTTCCCCCTCAAACCGGCCAAAACCGGCTGGTGGTCAAATGTCATCTGCTTCTGTGTTTTCAACTAATTTCAACAGTAATGACATGCAATTTTGACTGAAAATTGTAGATGAGCCCTATGAAGGTCACATGCCCCAGGTCAACAACTTTCCTTGGCATGGGTTGGGCACTTAGTGCCCAACCCATGCCAAGGAAGGTTGTTGACTCAAGTGTCAATTCAAAAGGAAAGGGTTAAAAGAAAGCTTGTCAGTGCTTGGAGATCATGACAGATAAAGACCTTCACTACAGCAGCATGTCCCCCAACTCACCTGCCTGTGCAGTATGATATTATCTTGATAATTGAAGGCTGAATAGGTTTCAAAGGCACATGTCACCTGTAGATGGCACCACAAGTAACTACTTCCTTGTATTCACCTGTAGGTGGCACCACAGGTAACTACTCCCTTGTGTTCACCTGTAGCAGGTGGAGACAACGAGGGAATATAAACAAGTTAAACAAGCTTCATTCATTGGTTGAAAGTGTCATGTGACATTGAAAACAGGTTCAGAACAGTGTATTTAACATGCTCAATTCAGGTGTCTTGTCAGTCAGCTGATGAGTGTTTAACTTCTAGGAAACATCAACATTTGTCATCTTTCACCTGTAATGTGTCTGTCAACAAGTTAAACTGGCCACTCCTCAGAAGTCATTGGCCAGATGCTGTATAAACTTACACCAGGTATAAAGGGGATGCGGCCAATGGTTTCTATGTGTCTGGACAAAACTGATATTTTACATTCATGATTCATGTTTGTCCCCCAAAACACCAAGTAGATCCTCTTCAAACTTGGTAGAGATGTACCTTAACATGATCTTAGCCGAAAATTGTCACCAGGTTAAGTATCTGAGTCAAAATAAATACAGTGGTACCTGCTCTAAAGACCACCTCCAATTTAAGACCACATGTCTTTTTAAGACCACTCTTTCAAGACCCTCTGTTGTATTTACATGTTAAATATACCTTCAATTTAAGACCACCTGCAGTATGAGACCACATTTTGTTGGCTGTAGGGGTGGTCTTAAATAGCAGGTACCACTGTAGTTGAGAAAAACATCAGCCGCATTCATAAATTCCAACCAAACAATGACAGCAAAGTTAGATACAGGAAAATTTAGAGGCAGGGATTCAACAATTACCAAAACACTAACTTAGTTTCAGCTGCCAATATCAATTTGAAGAAACAAATTTCACTCCTGCTTTGAGACAGGGAGTCAGCTATAAAAGGCAACTGGTGGTTTTATACCGGTCCTCTCAATTACTTTGAAGATCAACCTTTATATATTGGCTTATGGCTTGGGAATGGTGGCGGTGTTGGTGGTAGCATTATGCTATGCCCTTGTTTTATATTAACCCTTTCCCCCTTGAATTAAGACTGAGTCAACAGCTTTCCTCAACATGTATCGGGCACTAAGTGCCCAACCCATGCCGAGGAAAGCTGTTGACTTGGGTCATGTTGTCTTGACAGGTCTCAGCTTCAATTCTCAGTCAAATTGTTTTTCATTGCTGTTGAAATCAGTTGAAAATGCTGAAGCAGACGACATTTGACCACCAGACAGTTTTGGCCGGGTTTAAGGGGGAAAGGGTTAAAGATTGAGAGTTGAAGTCAGACATTCAATAACATTGATGTATGTTCAAGGTTACTAGAGGTCAATGTGGTTGGTGATTTGCCAGTAAGGGAAGCATAATGGTGTTTGTGCTGCTGTTAAGATGGAGTCCAGTAGGAGGAATACAGGACAGTGGCAGCAGTGATATGGATTTAAAACATATTGGCAAAAAGTGTTGTGTGTCTGTGGCCAGCCTTCTCACTACAGTGGTCTCTGTCTCGAGCGACCACTCCCAATGGAAGACCACCAACATATAACCATCTCCTGAAAAAAGCACCTTTTCCACATTGCTTTGTGATTTGCTTTTTAACTCTTTCTGTCCCACATTTTGGACTCAGTCAACAATTTGGTTGACACATTGCACCCAAAGCAGGGGGAGGTACCCTAAATGTGTTGAGGAAAGCTGTTGACCTGGACCATTATATTATCTGTACTTGAATGAATGGTCCCTGTACAAGGAACATGAATCCAGCCCCTTTATCATACTGTAGAGCAGTTCATTTTAAGTGGTTCAACCTTAGTGGCAGTTGGCGCTGAAAGAGTTAAAGTTATCTGTACGATTCGGATACCACCTGTCTTTAGAGACCATAATTTGGTCACTCCTACAGACGGTCTTTCAAGACAGGTTTCAGTGTATCTTATTGGCATGATTTTCATGGCTGTTTGCTGACAGTGTATCCAATGGGAAGTTCTAAAGGCCAACCACCAGGGTGTAGAAATATGCTATTGCGGGATCATTAATTAATTTGATAGGGATGGTGCACTGATTAAACATATCAGAGTCAGAGTTCAGGGATTAATGAGAATGAGACATACATGATCATAACAACTCTTCAAATATCATCTGAAGTGACATTTATTTTTGGGAAAAATAGCCATGGTAATAATCGTCTTTAACGTTAGTATTTCAGCGCTGTTCTGTATATGTGCAGGTCTGAGGGATTTTCAGTTTAGTACCGAGCAATCATTAAATATGTGTGAAAAAAATATGAACGACAGATGTTGAAAATGAGTAAAACAATGCAAGAAATATGTGTGTTCATACATGGAGGCCATGAGGTATAGAGTTAAGATTAAATATGACAAATATCCCTGGGGAATTAATATATCAGTATCAAGTTCCTGGTACCAATTCAGTCATCAGGGGAAATAAAACTCTCAGTAGCAAATCACATCCACTTGAATTTTGAGGCATATGTTTTGATATCTAGAAGCAGCTCAATGTAAGTAAAATTGAATGTTGTGATACTGGGAACTTGAAGAGTATTTCCACAAATCTACCATGTCCCTTGGCTGCTACTGAGGCACATTTCTGCTACACCACTGTTAAATGGTGCCTTTTTACATGTATAAGATGTACTTGCCACAACACTGTATGCTGCAGGGACCCAGTCACTAGTGTCATAATGAGGTAGCCCTGTGCATGACGCCCTGCTCTCGATTGAGCAAAGAGGGGCCATCTGCAACCCCACTACTGTACAACTGTTGTAATACACAGCCACCCACACTTCTTATCTGACCCTATCTGATGAAGAAAATTAGTGTTTTGATAATTTGTTTTGTGTCAGTTGACCACAGGAGGCTTTGGCTGTGTGGCCAACATCCCACACCACAAGTGATATCAATGAGGAGAACTACCAGCCTGGTTGAACTGGGTCATGAATAATTAATAAGGCTTGTTGGCTATTAAGAAAAGTACTTTAGCCCATGCTTTTGGTGAACAGGGCCAGGACCTCATGATGTTCAGATTAAATCTTCTTGCAGTATAGGAGTACTGAAAATCTGTTCTCTTAGAATGTTAAAGTGTATCAAGAGAATATTTGATGTCATCTTTTTGCCATGACCTTTAATTATATGGCTACTAATTGTGTATTTTTTTGTGTTTCAGGTATGTATACTGTGACGTGGTGGGGGTTGAATGTCACATACGGGGAAGCTCGTCTTTCTAAAGAGGTATAGTCCACTTCCGATTGTCTTACATGATTTTGCATACACAATATGATGACTAGTGTACAGGTATCTGGTTTTCTTGGACATACTTTGCCTCCAAAGCATCCCCCTCACTCGCTATTGCATTCACTGATGTGCGTGCTCACCCGACAAGAGCATGTCAGAAACATTGCGATCAAGGGGGAGCCTGTAGGAGGCAATGACATACTATTTTTGCATGTATAAATTTTCAAATTTTTTCCATTTCAGGCATTTCACAGAATATCTAATTTCACTATTTTGAACATAATTCCTATCAAATCATTATTTAAGATACTACCTCACTGTATTGGCAATTTCATGGTTTTGCACCATCAGTGTAATAAGCGAAAATAGAAATACAGCAAAATGAAAGGAATTTACAGTATTATTTAGCAACCATACAGATTTCTGACTTTGTTTATACATTTCCAATGTAAGGAACAAGGTCTGCAACAACAACAACAATAACAACAACAACAACAACAACAACAACAGAAGATAAAAACAAAATTAATCTGTGCTTTTAATCACAAATATATGTTCTCTTGCCAGTCTACCCATCCTCGTTTAATAAGCATGATAAGCCCAGCTGTGTGTTGCATGCAGTTATATAATAAATTGTGGGAAAATACAAGCATTTATGTTGATGTTTGGTTGAGGAGCAAACTGTTTGTAAGTGTAAACAATAAACTTAGGACATTGCCTCTGGCTGACTCGGAACAGCCATCTGTTTTGTATCTGTGAGCTAGCTACTATGTGTGAAATGCGTGTAGTTAATTACAACCGTATTACAGATCACAAATCAGATTTATCAGCTCCTGGGCACAGGTTTGTTCTGTGTGTGTTTTGTGTGATAGAATTGGTTTGCCTGGAAGAAAGGAGTGAGTGATTCTGACAGACTATTGCTACAAGAACACAGATCTATTACACTGATTCATCTTGGAATTGTCGATATTTAACCCTTTCTCATCGTAGTAGTTATCCATAATAAACATTGGGTGCAATGCCAACCCACACCAATTGAGTTGGAATATAGTGCCATGATATGTCTTATGTACAATTATCAGCAAAAATGTTCTCTTTTAACATGGTATCTGAATAAAAAAAATTAAAAATAAACCACTTGACAATTTATGTCTGGGCAATTCTGTGCTATTGGAGAGAGAGTGGGTTAAACATGTAGCCATTGATCCCCTTGGCAACAAAACCATTCTCTTTGTCATGAAATGTTTACTCAGGTCGTATTGTCCTCCTATTGACAGATTTCTTAAGATAAGGGTGCCGTATTTGCTTCAAACACCTGGGTGCCCATGAATTTGCTAAGAAACAGTAAATTCATATGAAACAGTGCAGACATGGAGACCATGAGAAACTAATTTGCCCCATCTGGTGGAGACAGTAAAAACTAATGGATCTCACCTGGTGGCAAAATGGAGGATCTTCATGAGTTCAATCTGATTGGAGCAAATGTGTATTTTTCATGATAATCATAAGTTACATGATTCATGTTTGATACTGTTGTATTCTTTCTTTGATATTAAAAAAGGATTACACGTGGCTGAAAATAGTTTTTGAAATGTTTTTATGAGGGAAGAAATGTTATGATATAATCACATTTGGTGTAGCTTTATTTGTCATAACATTTTGTAAGTTTCGCATTTGCTTTTGACCCCCAAGATGTGAATTTTACAAATGTCTGGTAATAATGAAAATAACCCATGTGCATACAACTTTTACACAAATAAAACTTGTTTGGAGAGCCAAGCACTCATTTTGGGTCCCAAAACTTTGTGGTATTATCAAATTTTTAAGTTTAATTTAGTCACAAACACCATAACAACAGAAATTCCATGAAAATAAACTAATTAACATCATTCATTCTGCGATATGGTCCTTGCAATATCAGTATGGATTTATCAGTTAACCCTTAAAGCGCTGATTTAAGATTGAGTCAACAGTTTTCCTCAGGACACTTTGCACACATTGTGAACAAAGTGTCCGAATGAAAGCTGTTGACTAAGACTACTTTTTGCTTTAGACCAGGCTTGCTGGTATTGAAATGAAAGGTTTCTTCATGAGGAATTTGAATCTTTTAACCATTAAATGTTTGATGGTAATGTGAAAACAACTATTGCAGTGATTAGCACTTTAGGGGTTTATTGATGACCTCTTGACTTGCTCCTTCCTGGCCATCACCAGATTGACATCCAGTAAAAACCAGGAGCTAACTTCCCTATACGTCAGAACACTTCTGACACAGGTTTGCACTCAGAGTGTTCATCACCTGTGCTTTAAGCAAATTTAGCAAAATAAAGGACATGTTTAATGCTAACATCCAGATTAGCCTGTGCATTTTCATTTGTTATGACCCCCCCCCCATCAAACATGAGGAAGCACATAGAAATCTTTTTGTCCATCCATCTGTCCATCCACAAAGTTTATATCAGATACCTTCTGCACTTTTTAACATACATGTACAGCTCATGTTGCACAGGATTATAGTCCTATGTGATGGCTAGGTTAACCTGAAAGACAGATGACCTTGACCCAATTTCCAAGGTCCCAGAGCCACATTGATGAATGTAGTTTCTATGTGATAACATGAGAAATTTTTAGTGATAGGTTTCATACTGCACAGGATTATAGTCCTCTATAGGGACTAGGTCAAGTTAAAAAATGGCTGGCCTTGACCCTATTCCCAAGGTCACAGAGCCACATTAGTTAATTTGTTTTCCACACAATGACTTGAGAAGTTTTGAGGTATGGCGTCCATAGTGCACAAAATTATAGTCCTCTATTAGGGCTGGCTTATGATTTCATGTTGCACACTGCAGGTTATGTCTGTCTCTCTGTCTGTCCATTCACCATCATTCTGTTCATGTAGCGGTCCAACCACGTTCTGGTGTTAACTGGAAAGTTTTTTGAATTAGGACTTTCAACTTGCACATGCTTGTGCGTCGCTGTAAGGCCCAGATTAAGTTCGCAGCCTGTGAACTTGACCTCTTTGTCAAGGTCACAGAGCAGTTCTGTGTATTTGATTTCCACATGATAACTAGAATACTTTCCAAGTTAAGAGCAGGTCTGAGTCAATAGCTTTCTGTGATTGGGCACAATGTGCCCAACCCATGCCAGGGAAAGCTGTTGACCCTGCGTGTGTCATCAGGAGTGGTCCTACATACAAATCTCAGCAAAATCATTTCATAGTAACGAGAAGTTAAAGAAAAAAGTTAAGACAGACGACAATTTACATTGGGAGGGGGGGAGGGGCTGGGGAGAGGGGGTTTTGGGCAAATGGAGCCTGAAAGTATTAAACCCCGGAGATGATATATATATATATATATATATATATATATAATATTGCAATTGCAGTATTGCCCATGTTTCGTTCCATTCCTGGTGTACCCAATTAGCTTTTATATTTCATCATGTGTCTGTCGGTCTTGAATAATCTTTCCAAGTGACATAAACACTTGTGTGATGCTGGCACATAGCAGCAGGACAGACAAGGTGTGCAGCTGCCTTGTTCTCTTTGAAGTAGTAGCAGTGGTTCAAGTTAATGTCTGCACTTTATCTATAATTCACATGGAGAAGCTGTGAGTGATGTGTTTGTGTGTCACATGAGCCCTTAACCTGAGAGAGCACAGATATAAACATTGAGAGTGGCCACTGAGCCATACAGATATGTGTCAGTGTTGAGAGACTTTCACCTGCAGTATTCCACCTGATATATTGGGGGGGGGGGGGAATACTGCAGGTGAAAGTCTTATATAACCAGCAAGGATGCTTACAAAATTACAATATATTAACCCTTCAAGTGCTAATCGCTGCTATATAGTTGTTTGCACAGTACTGTTAAACATATAACAGTTAAAAAGATTCAAATTCCTCACTAAGATACCTTTCATTCAAATACCAGCAAGCCTAGTCTAAAGCAAAAAGTAGTCTTAGTCAGCAGCTTTCCTGGGGACACTTTGCGCACAAGCCATGCAAAAAAAATCAGCACTTTAAGTTTAAGCCTTCGGTTTAGAACTTTACCCTTAATGTAATGGGTAACATATTGTGAAAAGATCATTATATGTAGATTTTTGGCTTGAGTTTTGATCATAAAGATTCCAGAAGAGTAGGGGGCCCTTATTAGATCAGGGGCCCTTATCATGAGGAATATGGTGTATGGGAAGAGTTGTTTGAGATGTCCACTATTCATTCACATTAAGGTGGCACAGGTAAAGCTACTCACTTATGGGACTGTTGTCTTCCGAGCGGTCTCTGGCCTTGGTTTTCACATTTGGACCACTAAAACTATATACAGTAAACCTCTCTAACTGAACACCTCTGTATACCGAACACCTCTCTATACTGAACACCATTTCTCCGTCCCAAATACATACTTTCAATGCTATCAAACCTCTGTATACCAAACACCTCACTATACTGAACACTTTTTTCCGGTCCCAAGGGTGCTCAGTATAGGGAGGTTTCACTGTATATATTTTTTTGTTCAGGAGGTGTAGATTGTATTTGCATAAAAAAAATCTGGATGTTGCTTGTTTTGTGGCTTAAGCAAGAGTTTTGCAGAAGGGTATGATTTGGAGATTTTTCACAACTCATGGAAAAAATGTTGAACATAAAGCCTTGAAAATTTTTTGAATTAAACTTCATAGACATGCCCAGGGATGGTTTGCTCATTTTTCCATATATGTAACAGTAAAATTTTTATTCAATATTGGCGGTGACAATCTTGATGATGAACAGTTGCTAGTGCTTAGAGCTCAAAAAAACATGTAAAGAAACAATGCATAAAAAATTCAAAGAAACCACTCCTTGACCTCATTTCTGGGGTCACAGTGCAATACACATAAATTTTACTCTTCACTATAACTTGAGAACTACTTGGACCTTGACGTTGCACATGTTAGTGTCCTTCTATAAAGGTCAGACTTACTCGGGACATGGGTGACCTTGATCTTTTCCCAAGTTCACAGAGCTGCAAGTATGATGAATGTCTAGGTTAGCTGAGCATGGGTTGTTCACACAGCCCTCTTGTTTTCCCTTTTTTTATGCATTTGTGTTGGTTAAACTTATTTTCAACCTCTTCTCCAAAACAGTCCCTGGAATTCTGCAGAAAGTTGGTAGAAATGTAGCCTGTGGAAGGGGTAAACTAAGTTGTCCACTAGGTGATGATACTATGGATTCCTGATTTTTAATACGTTTTTCAATTCTGAATTGTGTCGGTTAATACATGCATTCCTGTTGATTACTATGCAAGTCAGTGAAGGTTGTAATGGAAATTAACATCTCGGACTTCTTCTCCAAAACCGTCAACCAGATTGATGTCAAACATGGTGGGGATGTACCTTACGTGGTGCTCTACCAAGCAGGCTCACATGCTTGCACTCCAGTGATTTTAATTTTTTGAATTTTTTTTATTTTAAATTTTTGTTTTAGTTTGTTCGTGTTTTTTTGTTTTTGTTTGTTTTTATGGTTTTCTTTTGTTTTGGTTTTTTCTTTTGTTTTATATTTTTTTTTGGGTGGGAGGGTGTTTTTGTTTTTGTTTTTTGTTGACAAAATCTTCACAAATCTTCAAAAATGATTAACCAGTTGCACAGGGACACTTCTGAGGACCCACAGACCTTAATTTGGTCAACAAATGGCTTTGCAATTTTTGTCTGTTTTTTTTAAACAATTTTTTGTGCGTTTTCACTGTTTTAGACTGGTTCAAAGGTCAGTCAAATTATTGTAATATGTGGTGGAAAATGTAGCTTGTGGGAGGGTTAAAGACATGTTCACTAGGTGGTGATACTCTGGATTACCAATTTTTATTTAATTTTTTATTGTAACTTTCAGTTAATGCATGTTTTCCTGTTGATAACAGTATAAGTGAATTGAGATTGTTCCAATCTCATATTCAATCAAGGTGGGCCTACTTCACTTTTCTCTGTTTATCACAAGTTAATGAATGAAATATACATGGGTTACCTTGCATGATACTTACATAATTTTACATCCAAATGAGTTTTGCTAAAAAATTCCCTCAAAAACATGAAGGGAAAATTGGTTTGTGTTTTTTTTTCCCATGTCTAAGACTCCCTGAATACTGCCACAGAGTGTTGTGCACACTAGATTAGCAGAAAGCCACAACTTTTAGGCCAATGGCCTGGTTTATTTTTGAGATTAATTGATGTCCTGATGAGCATGTTTGACTTCTTGCTTTTGCCAAGACCATTGGCCACAGACAGGTGGACTGAGACAATGGATTGATTAAAGCCTTTGTTGTGACTGAAAGCCTTTTGATCACTTTGAGACAAAAGGTTAAGCATGAACCTATCAATTGTTATCAGTTGATCAACACTGTAGAAGTATTATAGCGAGCAGCAATCATTTGCATTGAAATTAGTGCAGAAAACTTGTTTGTAGTGAAAATATAAGGCTGGGACTTTTTTTGTTTTTGTTTGTTTGATGAATTCAGGGGCCAGCAGATGTTGTCAAGGAAGTCAGAATCGACTGGCTTCAGTGAGACCCCGGGTAACACACTTTTATCAAACACCAAAGACAAGAGATGTAATGTGATGACAAGAAAAGACAGTCCAGTTGAGAGAAAGCTGTATATGATCTTGCTCTGACTTGACCCTGGGAGGACCTATATACAGTGAAACCTCATTATAACTACACTCAGATATCCAAAATATTCATTATGATGACACAAGTTTTGAATCGCAAAAGTGCATTTTCTTTGTTCTTTGATTCATTTATCTGACATATTCAGTTATCTGACACATTTCTGAGGGAACAGATGGTGTCATTATAACAAGTTCTCACTGTACATGTACATGGGAAAAGTCACTCTGTCTGAAGTAACTGTTTGCCCTTAGCTGGGATTGTTTGTTCACTTTATTTGTGGAAGTTAGAGCATTTACAATGTAGTACCAATTAACATGTTTGGTTGAAGGACTCTGGGGTTTTTTTTTTGTTTTTTGTTTTTTTGCAATGCCTGTATGGAATCAAGTTTTGTCCAAGTGTCCAACACAAACACAAACAAAGTGAGCCACACGTCTGGGCATCAGGAGATTAAAAATGTCACTTGAAGTCTCTTCTTCTCATGTCAGTACATGTTTTGGATAAAAAAAAATATGAACATGTAAAAGGCTCCGAAACATGTTCTGAGTAGTTACCTGCTGAAGACCCTTTAATTTATTTGGGCTTATACAGCCTATGTCAAAATTCTACAGAGGAACGTGTACAATATGGACAATAGTACTTCCGTATATATATAGATTAGACAGTGACAGGTTAACTTGTGGACAGTAAAGAGTTCGGACTGCGGAATAGGGTAATGACTACATTGTACTAAGAAGTGGTTATGGACCAAAAGACACAAATACAGTATAGCTATGACATTGAAATTAACATTTGGTAAGAACAACCATGAAAAAAAAATCCAGTAAGGTGAAACCTGTCTTTGAAGATGACCCCTGAGGATGACCCAATTGTGGTCTTTCAAGACAGGACTGGTGGTCTTTTGCAGGATATAAATAACATGGCAACTCCTCAGTAAAGATTTCGGAAAGTTGATTTTTAAAGGAAAGTGGTCTCTTAAGACAGGAACCATGGTATAGACATGATGGAATCGCATGATTTCCATGGTCAAGTGGGAGAATCAAAACGATCGATGCTGTCATTTTCGCGGTTGAGGAGGCGTTGAAAAAGGAGGAAGCTGTGGGTGGTTTACTGAACACGAACAGGAAAGTCTTGACAAACGATACTCACCACTGACTAGTCAATGACAGATAATAAAGCTACCCTTCATCATTAACTCATTCCATGCTATGGTCACAGCTCTTGGTCAGTGGTTCTGGCACTGCCTTAAGACTATAGGCATGTTCAAGTACTTGAACGAAAGCTCTTTTCATGAAGAATTTAAATATGCAGTTGACGTCTTAAATCTAGGTAAATCTATGGAAAAATGGGGACTGGTATGGAATGAGTTAAATGGGCCCTAACTGTCTGGTGGTCAAATGGCAGCTGCATCCACTGTTTTGACCAATTTCAACAATAATGAAAGGCAGTTTGAAAGAAAATTGTACCTTAGACTTACCAAGATAACATGGCCCAGGTCAACAGCTTTCCTTGGTCAGAGTTGGGATATCACCCAAGTCAAGGAAAGTTGTTTACACAGAGTTGGATCAAAGGTAAAAGGTTAATGTTTGATTCTATTCATTGTTCTACCATAAACTTGCCGTGTTATGTTTGTTGATGTGAAAAAATCACACGCAAATTAAAAATGAATCAAAAAACAAAAAAATGAGCAAAGAAATATGTTGACAAATATAAACATTTTATTGTTTGACTTGACAAAAGAAACTAACCAACAAAAAGGAAAAATTGGAAGAAAAAAATATAATCTCAATTAAAGTCAAGCTTTTCAAAAAGGAAAAAAAATATATAACAAAGGCTTGTGGCACTGCCAAAAACAGGTGTTAACAAACTATAGTGCTCCACAAAAAGTGATGGAGAATGGGAACTTCAAACAAAGACAGAAAGAGAACACATGAGAACATGTAAAAATCACGTGACTCAAAAAAATAAAACAAAGGAAAAAGAGACCAGTCACATGAATGAACCTGTCCAATTGATGTTTCTTTCAAGTATTTATTTTTTAAGTTCAAAAGACGGCATCAGCAAGGGTCTTTAGGTGATTTCTCAGTTGAATACCTTATCAAAGTTGTAATAAAACAAAAAGGTCAATAAGATTGCCTGTTGACGCCGTTGATGTATCCTTCTAATTATGGTTTTGATAACTGGAAGCATATAAAGCATATACATTTCAGTTACCCTTTCAGTGCAAAATTTTGGACTGCGTCAACAGCTTTTCTTGGTGCACATTGGGTGCATTGCACCCAATGCTTGCTAAGAAAAGCTGTTGACATGGGATATTTTCTCTGGAACTAGGGGCATGCTGGTAAACTTAAATGAAAGGTCTTTTTACGAGGAATACGAATCTGGGATCCTAATGATAATTCAGACTAGTTTGACTTAAGTTACTAAGGTTGACTTTAGTGGTGGTTGGCAATGAAAGAGTTAAAGATTGAAGGTTTATATGTACATGGTACACACATCAGGAACTCCTTGCAATCATTATAATCTACAAGGACTTCCGGTTTGACATATTAGCTGAAGTCTCATGGTGGAAGCTGATATTCTCGCTGACCAATCAGAACAGCATATTATCTTGATTGTCCAATTGAAATATTGTTTTTTGTGATTGACCAATGAAAGGAGAAAGTGGCTGCCATTGAAGAGGTGACTCATCAAGACCTTGCAACGACAAACAGTACACACTTGTAGCAAGAGGGAGCCAATTTCTTTTTCATTTTCCTATTCAATTGATATGATGTGGTTATAAGAATGAGGGTAAATATAGACCCATTTGTGTTACATGTATTATGAATCAAGAAGTCAAGTATCGGTTGACTTGCACTCTCCATTACACAGACTTAGGTGCATACATTTACCTTTATTGCTGTGCAGAAAACCAGGGGACCTCATACCATCAATACCATATCAGTCAGGCTCCACCACCTACTTTGTTCCTGTCCACAGATTGTGTGCCTTAGTCTAAGCACTGTCTGTTCCAAAGACAGACATACATGTATGTGTATCGGAATAGTGAAGATTTACAATTTCATTTTTTAAGATTATATGTTCAAGTTACCCCAACGGAGTTGTTCCTGACCGTACCAGTTGAACGAGATATGACCTGTCTTGAGAGACCATAATTTTGTCATTCCTATAAGTGTGACCATTAGGGACAGGTTTCACTGGATTGTAGAACCCACTTATAGGCATCACACAGATGTGACCTTGACCGTCTGTCAAGGTCACTGGGCAAGCCCTGTCAGTCTGTGTGTCCCACACCTTCCGCGCTTCTTTTCATCACAATAAACTAACAATGCATATTGAAAAAATGTAAAAACCAGACAAGGGCCACGACGGCTAATACGCCCGTCTGTGGTGCTGTGTCGTGTTATTGTTAAGATATAGCAGTAGACTTTGGTTAAGTAGAGTCTGACCGGTTTCGCCCGTCCTGGGCTCTTCAGAGACAACCAAAGATTGCCGCGTTCGTTTTTACCTTGGTATTTATATGCCCAGGTAACGTCCTACGTGACAGTGTGGGCATGACATAAAACCTATTGTTTTTACATTGGGAAGAATAACCGACTTAAAACAAAAAACAAAAACAAAAAAAAACAAAAAAACCCCAAAACAATGCATATTAGACTCACTTCAGCCTTATTTAATATGTGGATCCTTCTTATTAATTTTACTAAAAAGCTTAGCATGAAATAAATTTGGTGTGTACATGACACTCCCTCACAGACAGCTGGGGTAGGACTGCGTACAAGCAATCTTCAGCCAGTCTCAAGGTCACAGACATCAATTTTGCTAATTACAGCAGAGTCGGCATGAAAACTTAAGAGTGAAAGGAGATTCTTGAAGGAAGTTCGACACATATGACGCTGTTATGGAGTGCTTCAGATGATATTGCACATAAGTAAACTTGACCTCATTTCAATGCCACAAAGGTCAACCTTTTGATTCAAGACACATTCGGCAAACCTGATATATTGGCTTATAACTTGATATTTGATACATGTACATGTAGTCTATTGCATCTCATTGGACTTCGGAGAGATTCATCTTAATAATGTCAAGGCTTCAGACGTCGGGCACCTGCATGGTTGTGAAGATGAGTTAAGATGTGCCCAGTATAACAAATATTGACTGAGGGGCATTGAAGGTGTAGACCAGAAATTTTAATTTATATGATGTACCTAACAGGTGAGGAAACAATGGGAAAGAACATTGAAAAATAAAAATAAAACTTGTTCACTTGTTCATCACAATAAACTAAGTGACACCTTTTGCATAAATTTCACCATAGTTTAATAGATGAGTATACAAGAAGACAAGACGAGAAGAACTGATGAACTGCTATGATTGTGGTGGTCTAATTACAGTATGTAAACCTTTGATGCCAAGAGTCTGTGTACGACAGTCCTGACAATGAGATTGGCTCATCAGTACAAGGCTTCAGAACACACGCTGTGATGTGTGAGCGGGCTGACGGGAATTAAGAAGCAATCAGACCGCCATACTCTGATACTCTCCATGCGAAGATGCCAGGCTGCTAATTTTCAGATGTAGCAACATGCATACAGTCACCTGACTTGTTCCCAAGGTCAAGGGCATCTGCCTGACAGGAGAAAAAAATCTGATTGGTTCGCACAGCTAAAAACAGTGCAGCAGTACAATTTTTCTTGCCTCTAGAATGTCAGTCGTGCATGCACAAAAAAAAGCTTCATTGAGGGCCAAGATGACAGTTCAGACTGCATCCTACATGGACATTTTTTTTATTTTTGTTTTTTATGCATTATACTTAACTCATTCCACCCATATGTCGCTTTTTTTTCCTGCTAATATCTAAATGTCTTCTGCTAATTGTATCTTTCTAATTTAGGGATTATAGTTCAAAATTTTGGATGAAATTTGCATGGAAGATCATTCCAATTGGTCAACAGGTTTCCTTGGTGTGCTGTGGGGGCATTGTACCCAGAGTGTGCCAAGGAAAGCTGTTGACTCAGTTTTCTATTAGGGTGGAATGAGGTAAAATCCATACCAAAAATGTTTATGCTGAAAACTAATGTATTGTTAAATAACTGTTAAAGTTTCATTGTCGTTTAGTACTTTGAAATTAGTTGATTCTTAAACACCTAGCTGTGTGTGGTGTCACACAAACAAAAAAAAAAAGGAAAATACAGCATGGTTGAAGCCTTGCTTTCTGGTCCTTGTGAACAGAGCATATATGACACTATATTACATTACATTACATGTATGTCCAAAAAAATCATTATTTATTGATCACTGAAGTAATTTTAATATGAATATCACAACATGTCATTTGTTAAAAGTCCACCCAATCTGTAATTTTTGGGCATCTATACACCGTAAGGGGTTCATTGGCCACTCCCCCTGACAACCTTTTTTTTACCTAATGCTGTGATGTCAATCACGTGACCGAGCACACGTCAATACGTTAGATTGACTGCTGGCAAGCCAAGCGGTAAGCTAACGTTGAGTGTCGAGCCGGCAATGTAAGGCCCATGGCCAGGGTGGTGTTACCTTATGTCCCATGTCCTGAGGCAAGTTCAAATGCAGTGGGGCAAGCTCACTTTACAACTTTGTGTCCCGTTGGGCAAGTCAAAGAAAGGTGATTAAAGATAACCATGAGCTGATATTCTTTCTCAGTTGTTACGAAGCTAAGTGTTCACAGTACATGTAACAACCGCTATACTGCACTGAGTTTACGGTAAGCTATATCAGTATGAGCACTGATTGGTTCCAACTGATCGTGTGTCCAGCTTTAAATACCTTTGCCATTGGTAGCCATGTAGTAAGAAATGTGCCACCTAGCAGTTAAAACATCTTAAATCATTTGACCATTTGTGATCGGCAAAGCCCCTGAAAACGGTGCAAAAGACACAGGGAAAAAAACAATGCAATCTGAGAGGTGGTGCTGGTCTATCACTGGAAGTGACTTTCAGCATTTTTGATTAAAATAGCCAGTTCATATTCTGTATGGAAAGACAAGGACTCCACATGAAGGCGCTGATGTGTTGAGAACTCCCAGGGCAAGTTGGGCTTAAGTGTAATGTGCCCACAAGGCATGTTACAAAAACAGTTAAATTCTAATCCTGCTTAGGGTATACAAAGTCATGACAAACAAACATTAGTTCACTCGCTGAGGAGCCCATCCCAAGAGGGCAAAACTAGCCCGAGTTAAAATAAATTGTACACAGATTTACAAAAAGCATGAAGCATATGTATCGAGCGAGGCTCTTTGCCATCAGGTACTTGCTGAGGCTACTTATATCTCACTTATATTCAGCATACTATCACATGAGCAAAAAAATCCCTGAGTTCAAAAAGTGTCATTACGTGTCTGATTATAATTAATTCTTTCAGTGCCAAATTTTGAACTGAGTTTCTCGGCATGCTTTGGGCATTTTCCCGTCACCAGAACACAGATCACCCTTTGTGTTGAAGTTGGTCCTCCCCCTGCCACCGTAAGTCCTCCAATTACCTTAGTAAATGAATGTTAGCAGCCTTTGTATCAGCTTTGGTTTTCACGACATTAAATACCACTTGACTATCCTTGACCTTGTCTGAGCGCTTTACTTTACCGCGGCCTCAATCTTCTTCGACACAGAGTCAATTTCCTGTCTCAAAAGCCATATTTTTTTACACTTTAGCTTGTTTCTCAAGAATAGATCATTTTTCCATGAGTTCCTTCTGCAGATTTTCAATCGAATCATCTTGATCATCGACACAGTCCTTATGCTCATTGGAGAAAAAATCTCCACCAACAGCACCTTCAAGATTTAGATCGTCATGTTCGTGATCCTGAGACAAACAAAGCTGTTCATCAGCTGGTAATACCTTCTTGAAAATAGATTTGTTCACATCATCTGAAACACTATCAAAACCTGTCTTCTCCAACCGAGCATAAGATGGCACGCAGATACTCCGCAAACCAGATCTCTTGTTTGATCTTGACATATCCAAGTTGACAATAAAAAAAGGAATAGCAGAATAAACTCGCTGATACCATCACACAGTCCAGAAATCTCATAACGATCCTAATTTCTGCTCAACTCATATTTAAAAAAAAAACAAAAACAACAACAACCTCAGCGAAGTCAACATGAACTGAACAGCATGAACCACCAAAGTTGCAATGACAAAACAAAAGAACTGCGGGAAACCTTGAAACAAAGAAACGTGAATCACATACATAATCCGTGGAAGAAGCAGACGCTAATTAACATTAAAAAGCAGAAGACTATTTATCCATCACTTGTAGTCAATTAATTATTTTGAGTTGACAAAATAACAAAACTAACTATTTCTGTGCCAAATGTGCCAAATTTTGAACTGAGTCAACAGCTTTTCTCAGCATGCATTGGGTACAATGCACACCGAAAAAAGCTGTTGACCTGGGGTATTCTGTCTGGAACTACAGGCATACTCAGTCTGGTACTTGAATGAAAGGTCTTTGTACGAGGAATATGAATCTGGGATCCTACTGATAATTCAGACTTGTTTGACTTAAGTAGATTGACCTTAGATGTGATTGGCACTGACAGTTACTTAATGAGACTGGATGAATTAGGAGAGGAGTCTTCTGCATATCCATGCTGTATAAAGAATATGCAGTTCCCATGCACAATTCTATGCATTGAGTACAGAGGTAGACCATGAGCTATATGGGATATAGATTTGTGCATATAACCAACCAAGTGAACACAGTGATGAATAGTACAAACACAAGCAAATGTTCAGCCTGTGAGCTGTCAGATATATCGGGTTGACAGATGATTAGGTGCCACCCCAAGAAACAGTGGAACATTTAAGTGAATTGACCACAATCAATACAAGATGGAGGAAGAATGAAAGTATTGCCAATTGATGTAACATCTATTGCAACTGCTGTTGATATGGCCGACCAAGTTGGCACATGTTCCCCCTTGGCTTTACATCATTGTTTCAGCCCTTATTGTCATGCACCCCTGGCAGGACTGTCTATTACAGTGAACCCTCGTTATAACAACACTCTGATATCCGACATATTCAATATAATGACAGAAATTTTCACTGGAAAAAGTTAATTTTCTTTGTTATTTGATTCATTCATCTGACATATTCAGTTATCTGACACTTTTTTAGGTAACCGATGGTGTCATCATAACGGATTTTCACTGTATATGCAATTACATAATTCTATGAAAGTTGCCAGATCTCTGATGCCATGATGGAAGAAGTGTGTCTGAAATAATAGCTTTCTTGTGACATGGATTGCATATTTGGCAGCGCCCTGTAAGCAGAAATGTGATGAGATGGGGAGTTTATGAAGGATGTATACAGGCTGACCCAAAAGTTTGTCTGAGCTAGGATTTACAAGTTCTTGTACTTTAACTAGTTTCATACTATGGTGACAGGCATTGGTCAGTGGTTCTGGCACTGCCCGGCAAATCATGCTGCAGCTGCCGCAAGGGAACCCCTGACTTAAGACAATAGGCATGTTGGCACTTGAACGGTAGCTCTTTTCATGATAAATTTAAATATGCAATTGTCATCTTAAATCTAGGTAAATATACAGAAAAACCAGGAACTGGTTTGGAATGAGTTATGAAAATTATGGGGTGCCTAAAATTGTTAATTTCTACCACTGATGTTTTTCACAAATGTATCTTGTGGATCAAAAGCAGAAGCGTACATCATCAAAATGTTTTTTTTTTTGTTGTAAAATTGAGCTTTAGCTGTAGTGCACATTCGGTGGTTTTTACCACCAAGTGCCACTCCAATGAGATTCCACCTGTGGGGCCCTGTTAGGGTTTTAAGATCATTGAATTTTTGGTCCTTTGGAAACGGATTATTAGATTATTTGTACTTCAAAATCTGGATTATTGGATTTTTTTTCTATTTGAGGATAAAAAGATTATTGAAATTCTAAAATATTGTAGGATTTCTTGCAATCTTATACATTTTTTTTTTTTTCTAGTAAAACATTTGGATTATTGGATTTTCAGGACTCCCCTGACAGGGCCACACCTGTCTTCCAACATCCCCTTTTTCAGGATATCACTCAATATGTATCTTGTAATTTACACGGTCCATGAAAGACCACCTGTTATGAGAGACATGATTTGGTCATTATTCAAGAACTGGTGCCAAAGGTTGCAAGTTTGAGTCTCGCTCACTCCAAACATAAAATACTTGGGATAAAACTTGACCAATTGTGATTAAGTATGCTGAAACCATCATGCCCTGGAGTCTGCCTCAGCAATAAGCCAGAGGCCCTGGCTTGTGGTTTTTGTACAGATTGAATACAATTAGATTTTAGGTACATGTATGAACATTTATTTATGGTTCAATGTGTTTAATAAATCTTGATGCATTGTGATGGTTTCTTTGTGTCTCCAGATTGTAAAAGCCTTCTCCCACATGCTTTAAAGGTCAACTGTGGTGTAGATAACAACTTGTATAGATTTATTGTTAGAGTGTAATTATGCTGCTTTTATAAAACTTACCTAGAGGACAGTCAAACCTGCTTTGAAAGACCATCCTCAGGGTGACCAAATTGTAGAATCTTAAGACAGGTTTCACTGCACATGTACGTCGAAGGCCCGCTGGGTTCGTGTAGATGACTGTCACAGTATTTATGTGTACCTTCCAATAGGCAACGGCAAGAACAGACGGTTCAAGAACTGCCTAAAAGAGGGCACTGCAGTCAGTGGAGGTCAAGGGTTGTGTATTCCCATTGCTTTACATTGTAATTAGCAACTGAATAACTTGAAAACTACTGCACATAGAAACACTAAATTTCAGACAGTAAATTTAAATGCATAACTTAATACCTCACAAAAATCATATAACTACAGCTACAAAAGTGACTGGTTTATTTAAGGTTGTTTTAACATACAAACTAATGGGAATACACAGCTCTAGCCCTCCAAATGTTTGGGTATTCAGTTGTGTACTGGGAAAAAGTCACACCTTGGAGCTGATTCTGACCTTTCCTAGTCCTTTGTGTCTAATTATGCTTATTAATCTGATAAGGGCAGTCCTTGTCCCAGCTGGGAGCTTTGTGGTTGCTCTTACTCAACAGGTGCCCAGTGAAAATACAGGAGAACTCAGGGACATCATACATCACCTCATCTGTTTAACTCGTTTGCTGCCAACTGTCACCAAAGTCGAACAACTGAAAAGGAACTGCTCTGAATTATAATTGGGCTGCTAGGTTCATATTCCTTCTAAAATGACCATTCATCCCAGCACCAGTATCCCTGTAGTTACATAACATAGGCCATATTTTTTGTGTGTGTTGAGAGCTACACAGAAGATGTGGTGCAGTTGCTCCTGTTTGCATAATAGAATATAACAGTCAAGGTCAACAGCAGAGGAAAGCTGTTGACTGCAAAATATGGAAGTAAAACGGTTAAGCGTGTATCGTTAGCTTGCATGGCGCCCTCTTTTCTCTGTGCTTGGCAACATTAAAATGAGTTACGAGTTCCAGAAGAAGATCTAGAGTACGTGTTCAACTGGACTTCATCTTGTATTCTTGAGCCCGGCCCCAGCTGAGTTCATGCAGATTTAAGATAAATACAGGATGACATGACCAGTGGACATGTTCTAGATCACAAAGAAGCAATAGGCAACAGGATAGCCAGAGGAATATGTTCATAACTGAAAATAGATTGCTGTTAATATCTGTAGCAAGATAAATTTTTGTGGCAACTCTGTGCATATGCACCTCCCACTTCAGTGGCATATTAATTGTTATCAGAAGAACAGAGCACACAAACTTTGCTACTGAGCTTTGTTTGTCTCCCACGCTGAGACATGTAGGATAATATTAACTCTTTCAGTATCAATCACGTCTAAAGTCCATCTACTAAAGTCAAGCTAGTGTGATTATCATCAGGAGCTCACATTCATATTCTTCATAAAAAAAAAACTTTCATTCAAGTACCAGCATGCCTCTAGCTCCAGAGTAAATAACCCAGGTCAACAGCTTTTCTCAGCACGCATTGCACCCAATACGCAATGAGAAAAGCTGTTGACTCAGTCCAAAATTTTGCGCTTAAAGAGTTGAAATGAAGAAACCGGCATATCAGTACAGTGGGAGAGCATACAACCACGCAACAAGATGACAAATATAGCAACAAAGTACAAAGTCAGTGTGGGTGAGCCTATCAAGTCAGTGTGGGTGAGCCTATCAAGTCAGTGTGGGTGAGCCTATCAAGTCAGTGTGGGTGAGCCTATCAAGTCAGTGTGGGTGAGCCTATCAAGTCAGTGTGGGTGAGCCTATCAAGTCAGTGTGGGTGAGCCTATCAAGTCAGTGTGGGTGAGCCTATACAGTCAGTGTGGGTGAGCCTATCAAGTCAGTGCAGGTGAGCCTATCAATGCTGTGGGTGAGATTATCAAGTCTGAGTGGATGAGCCTATACAGTCAGTGTGGGTGAGCCTATACAGTCAGTGTGGGTGAGCCTATACAGTCAGTGTGGGTGAGCCTATACAGTGGTTTCCCTCTTGTAAGACTCCTGTCATCAGAGGCCACCCTTCTTGAAAGGCCAGCATTCTTGGCCCAAAGTATGGTACTTCCATTATATTCTTCCCCCTCAAGAGAGGCCACCCCTCTTATAAGGCCACTTTTTGGCTGCATTTGGGGTGGCCATATACATGTAAGAAGGAAACCACTGTAGTCTCTATAAATCTGGTTGTTGTACAGATATTAAATAAGAAATTCACATCTTTCTTATTGCAAACTTATTTAGTCCATTCACTTACTATTCAAGGTCCGTATTCATTTGCAATGCAAAACTACTTCCGTTGAATGAACGTCTTCATGCCTCACCTCAGTGAGATCAGGCATATCCTTCTTGCTGATCAGTTCAAGTGGGAACTGCTTCCCCCTGGTGGACTAGATTTTGGTATTAGCCCATAGAAAGGCCAGGAGATGTTTCATTCTCTGACTCTGTTGTGTCTGTATCAGCTAATCAAGTGGGAAAAAATACAGTGATCCCTGTCGCCAGAGACCACCCCTACAGTTACAAAAAAGTGGCCTGATGAGACAGGTGGTCTTTCATGACAGGTAAATTAACATGGGAATTAGGACTTGGGATTCTGAAAAGTGGTCTGTCATGAGAGGATGGTTTCTCACGACAGGGGTCTCTCGTGACAGGGACTACTGTAGTAAGTGTGACTGGTATTTTTCCCTGTGGCTGATGACTGCATGGCAGGCTGGGTTTTGATTGACACAGCTGTCCCAATGCCCTGCACGCCAAGGCCTATCAGTGGTGCATTGGATGTTGCTTAACCCTTCCCCCCTTGAATTAAGACTGAGTCAACAGCTTTCCTTGGCATGGGTGGGGCACTAAGTGCCAAACCCATGCCAAGGAAAGCTGATGACCTGGGGCATGTGATCCTGATAAGTCTCATGTATATTTCTCAGTCAAATTGTTCTTCATCAGTGTTGAAATTAGTTAAAAACACTGAAGCAGACGAAATTTGACCACCAGTTGGTTTTGGCTGGTTTAAGGGGGAAAGGGTTAAAAGGCTGTGTGCAGTATAAAAACATTGTTGACAGCAAGAGGCTCAGCTCATAGTGGTCTTTAACTCTTTTAGTGCCAACTATGACTAAACTCACACTTAATGAACTGCTCTTAATTATAATAAGGGTGCTATAGAGTCATATTCCTTGTAAAAAAGACCTTTCAGTCAGGTGCTGGCATGTTTGAAGTTATATTGTATATATTATTAAATTTTGGATAAAATTACTGTTATTTGATTTGTTGAATGGTACCACATGTTTATCATTCAGAAATGAACTCTTCCTAACCTAGCCTTCAAACCAGGCATGATGCTCAGGTCCAACAGAGAAGTAAACAGTGTAAATTAAATACACAGCCCTTGCTCTCATTTTTAAGGGATGTCATTAGCATGATGTAATTACTGCATATACGGACAGGATACCACTGGAAATTAAATGACATGTACAGCATTATAGGCAACTTCCTATGAAAACATTTTACAAAAAAAAAAAAAAAAAAAATGGAGAAGTAACAAGAAAATAGAAAAGTTTCTTGTGTTTATTTGTTAAAAGTTGTGGTCATTAACTCTCTCTTCTTGAGTTATAGTGCTGTCATAGTAACCTTGTGCTGCAGGAATATGGCGTTAATGTTTCATAGAAAGTAAATAATAAACTTGCCAGTTCTCATCCCCAAAATTCAACATACTACCCCAGTTCTTAAGGTATTAAGATTTATCCTGTTACTGGATTCAAAGTTTGAAAGCTTTTTTTTTTTTTGTAACATGCTTGCGACATATAATGTACAAATGTGGGCAGGTGACATTTTGACAGATAGACATGTCTTTGTGGCGTGGATTCTATGTGTCTTGTGGCAGCTAGTACTTAAAGCTGTGGCCTGCCCCCCAGGACATCCTGGTTCATTATTGTGTCTCTCACAGGTCTACAAACCGACTTTTCCCAGACAGATTAAATTATAAGCTACAGATCTGTAATTTCCTCATTTTTTTGTGCATATTCATAACTGTTGCTGAGAAACACATATGAAACCAAGTCCTGGAGCAGTTGTCGGATGTAATTGCAAGCAGCGCCAGAGTGGTCTATATGCATTCTTCAATGGGCTGTGCAGCCACATCAATGGTCTATTCCCACGGTAAATATGGACCAAGGCTTACATGGACCATAAGTTAAGCAGTCCTCATAGGACACAGGCACATGTTGCTCTGGGTAGCATGTCTTTGAGTGCAGCAGATGAACTCTACACCATTTTATGATCATGTTGGCCACTGGAACACTAAATCAGTGAATAAATGGACAAACAAAGATGTATGAACGACCTCCTTATGGATCAATGAAGGCTCTGATAAACTGCCTTTACTGTGATGTGCGGGATGCAGTACACTTGTATATTGTTTTTGTCGGGACTTTTTTTTCTTCATTTAGATTCCTTTTGTCAGATTGTCCACTTATTCTGCAAGAAGTTTCAATTAGTTTCATTTGCTTTCTGTGACAGAACGTGCATTGAAATGAAACTCTGTAGAAATTGCTGCTGTGACTGACAACTGATGCCTTTTTGTTTAACTCTTTGCTGGCAGTAAGCCACATTTTAACCCACAAAAATCTGCCATTTATCACTAAATAGAGGGGGGAGGGGGTAAGGGGGCTCTGAGTAGGTTAAAACAACTAATAATTTTGCCCTAGTACAAGGTATACAAAATAACGCAAATGTTCAAATACTGGTTAATATGGTGCACGGACATTAGAAAGGGCTTCCAGTACATACATTGCAAGTATGGAAAATAAGACTGGCCAGTATGTCAGCATGGAAAGCCCCTTATCCTCCTAAATAACTTTCCTTACATTGACACAGCCTTAGGATATATTGTTCAGGGCCAGAATTTCGGCGAGATTTCGAGAATCCATTCTCGTAAAGATTCCCCTAAACTTGTCTTTCTTTAAAAAGAAAACTAATTGAAAAAAATTCAAATAGATTCTCGCAAAATTTTGCAAAATTCTGGCCCTGATTGCTCCTACAGAGGAGCTCTTTACTGGTATATGGCATTTACTTCAGCACTGTCAAGTACAAACATGAAACGTGATGTTTATAACATCATGCCTGCTGAAGATTTTTAATGGGACAATTTATATATGCTAAAAAAATCAGGTACTGTAATTTGAATGTTAAAATAATGGGATTTTATGTGTCACTTACAGATAAAATCTTATAATTGATATGCTTGTCATTTGTTGATCATAGAAATTATATGAAGTTAAAATCTTTTGTGGTTTCAAAGTCACAGACTTTGTGTGGTGCTATTTGGATCATTCAGGAGTGTTTCAGGTAACCTGTTCTGATGAATGATGTACTTCCCCCATCTGGACATGACAATGTTAGCCTTAAGGTTGTACTTCTGTAAGCACAGGTGTCCACAAAATTGGCCATAGAACAAAATAAACTAAAAGGTAAATCCAAAAAAATTTATATATATTTTTTTGACCAAGGCCTGTCATCATAGTATGGAATGAGTTAAGAATAACTGGCATGATTTAGATGTGTCCCAATGAATCCCCACATCAGGGACAGTTTTTGAGACAGAATAAAATGCTGCTGTCCTATAGACCTGTACTCCCTGCCCACTGTTAGGCATACCATAATTATTATGAGGAGAGATCATGAGATATTCCCTGCCCACTGCTAGGCGTACCATAATTATTATGAGGAGAGATCATGAGATATTCCCTGCCCACTGTTAGGCATACCATAATTATTATGAGGAGAGATCATGAGATATTCCCTGCCCACTGTTAGGCATACCATAATTATTATGAGGAGAGATCATGAGATATTCCCTGCCCACTGTTAGGCATACCATAATTATTATGAGGAGAGATCATGAGGTATTCTCTGCCCACTGTTAGGCATACCATAATTATTATGAGGAGAGAGATAATGAGATATTCCCTGCCCACTGTTAGGCATACCATAATTATTATGAGGAGAGATCATGAGGTATTCCCTGCCCACTGTTAGGCATACCATAATTATTATGAGGAGAGATCATGAGATATTCCCTGCCCACTGTTAGGCATACCATAATTATTATGAGGAGAGATCATGAGATATTCCCTGCCCACTGTTAGGCATACCATAATTATTATGAGGAGAGATCATGAGATATTCCCTGCCCACTGTTAGGCATACCATAATTATTATGAGGAGAGATCATGAGGTATTCCCTGCCCACTGTTAGGCATACCATAATTATTATGAGGAGAGATCATGAGATATTCCCTGCCCACTGTTAGGCATACCATAATTATTATGAGGAGAGATCATGAGATATTCCCTGCCCACTGTTAGTCATACCATAATTATTATGAGGAGAGATCATGAGGTATTCCCTGCCCACTGTTAGGCATACCATAATTATTATGAGGAGAGATCATGAGGTATTCCCTGCCCACTGTTAGGCATACCATAATTATTATGAGGAGAGATCATGAGATATTCCCTGCCCACTGTTAGGCATACCATAATTATTATGAGGAGAGATCATGAGATATTCCCTGCCCACTGTTAGGCATACCATAATTATTATGAGGAGAGATCATGAGATATTCCCTGCCCACTGTTAGGCATACCATAATTATTATGAGGAGAGATCATGAGATATTCCCTGCCCACTGTTAGGCATACCATAATTATTATGAGGAGAGATCATGAGATATTCCCTGCCCACTGCTAGGCGTACCATAATTATTATGAGGAGAGATCATGAGATATTCCCTGCCCACTGTTAGGCATACCATAATTATTATGAGGAGAGATCATGAGATATTCCCTGCCCACTGTTAGGCATACCATAATTATTATGAGGAGAGATCATGAGATATTCCCTGCCCACTGTTAGGCATACCATAATTATTATGAGGAGAGATCATGAGGTATTCTCTGCCCACTGTTAGGCATACCATAATTATTATGAGGAGAGAGATAATGAGATATTCCCTGCCCACTGTTAGGCATACCATAATTATTATGAGGAGAGATCATGAGGTATTCCCTGCCCACTGTTAGGCATACCATAATTATTATGAGGAGAGATCATGAGATATTCCCTGCCCACTGTTAGGCATACCATAATTATTATGAGGAGAGATCATGAGATATTCCCTGCCCACTGTTAGGCATACCATAATTATTATGAGGAGAGATCATGAGATATTAATCATGAGTTGAAAATTTAAAAAATTTATGCTTTTTTATAGAGCTATTAAACTAGCAATCAAGTACCGTCCTTTTATCAAAGTTGCAGTAGCTACAACATAGGTATGTCACAACACAGACCCACACACCTGGTTAATACCCAAGAGGCCCAAAACACAGCTACTGCTCACCAGCAGAGGGGTGATCCACAGGGGTCCAATGTGTGCACTGGGGGGTAACCAATTAAGATAAGCTGAGTAATGTGTTGAATCACAACTCCAGCTTGCTGGTCTCATTATGTGATTACACCAAGTTCACTGCCAATCAAAGCTTTTTGCTAAAGCAATAAACTTTAAAGTATTTCTTTTTTTTTTTTTTAAACGTAATAACATTTTATTAAATTATAATCATATTTAACTCTGGAAATGTTCAGTTCAAGGTGAAGAAATTTGTGCCCATATCTCATGTTTCCCATCCACTTACCACCACAAAGGACGAGGGCTACTTACAGGCCCTCCTCATTCATGCTTACATGTACAAGGTATGATCAGTCCAGAATATTGGAGAACTGGATTTCTCACAGTTTGGGAGGATGTCATAGAACATTGAAAAGAAAAAACATGTACAAGCCGGATGAGTAAAGTATGATACTATTGAAAAGCAGGTAAGAACACATAGGTGTATAGGCAGAGACAAATGAGTCCAGATTGATTACAGTGAATTATTCAAAAAGGAAATATTGAATCATTTGATGACAATTGAAATGCCATGTAAATATGTATTTGCACCTGACTACTTGACAACAAGGAAACATTTGTTTTTATGAGAGTGATGTTTGGATGAATAATTTGTGAAATACATGTACCTAAAACAGTCATTCTAATGGTAACAAATATATATATATATATATATATATATATATATATATATATATATATATATATATATATATATATATATATATATATATATATATATATATATATATATATATACACACACACACACACACACAAATATAAATACAGTGGTCCCCCTCTTATAAGGCCACCCCAAATGCAGCCAAAAAGTGGCCAAGTGGCCTGATAAGAGAAGAGGGGTGGCCTCTCTTGAGGGGGAGAATATTATAGAAATACCATACTTTCTGCACAAAAATGCTGGCCTTTCAAGAGGGGTGGCCTCTGGTGAGAGAGGCCTTATAAGAGGGGGGACCATTGTATACATTAAATATACATATTAACTATTATTTTCATTCCCATTTTGCCATCATGTTCTAACATTTATTCATTTACTATTATGTCTGAAAGAAATTCATAAATGCACCCTGGACTCCTAGAGGGTCTCAGCGGCGATGGGCGGCAGTAATCAGTGGTGAAGAGAGTCTCTGCCAATTCCTGCCAAGGCTTAAAATTTGGGTGGTGGTGGGTGGCGGTGGGTGGCAATTGCTGCCAATTGCTGCCGAAATGTGCCATATGCCGCCAAACGGTGTTCCTGGTGAGTGTTTCGCTCAGCATACACATGTACCTGTGTCATTTTGAGTCGAAATTATGTGGAGCTGGCACTGTAGTTGTGATAAAAGTCTGGTGAAAAGGCTATTTGTATACCAAAAAAAATTTACTTTTTTTCAAATCACATCAAGAAAGCATCCATGCTTATATTCTGTCTGTTTGAGTGTGTGGTGTTGTCAACAAAGTCATTGTTATATGGACAGAGCAGGATGAATGTAGAAATAGAAAAATTCCGATGAATAAATTTGGATTGGCATCATGTCATCTTTAACTAGGTAACAGGAAGAAAGTTTGATTGGTTTCACTTAGACATTGCTATGTGTCACAAGGACTGCCTTCATGAACTCTGCGGCTTATTCTGAAAAGGTGCAGTAAAGTAGAATGTGTTTGCCTGATGGTTGACTCCTTTGAATAATTGCTCATGCATGTTTAGTCACAAGTTACTATTATACCATTGGTAGCCAGAGTTCAGTGCATACTGGTATGTGATTGGTGGACTGAGCAGCAGTGCTGTCTGATTGGTTGTTTGAATCAGCATATACACTTGTCTGATTGGTTGTTTATGTAGCAAGTGCCATTTGATTGGTAATTGAAGGAATAATTTACATACAGCTGATCAGTTGTCAATAGTAATAAAATGCACAAAATGCATTATTGGGGGGGGGATGTATGGTAATGGGCACCGCCCTTGTGTCCTTCTGTCCGTCCGTCAATGTGTCTGAAACAAATTTTGTCGGGGCCATATCTTCTAAACTATAAATGCTAGACCTTTGAAATGTATGGAGTTGGTAGATCATAGGTAGTAGGTATGCATAGGCACTGTTTGGTGTGCCTAATTGGATACATTAATTAATTAACAAAAGTTCATTAGGGAACCTCCAGATCAGGAATGATTTTGTCCAGGCCATACCTTAATTGGGAGTGTAAATGGTAGCCCTTTGAAATTTTCAGGGTTGTTATATCTTAGGTAGGAAGTGTGCATATAGGATTAAATTTATTTGGCTGATTATTTTTTTTCTAATAATTAATTAGTTATCAAAGATCATTAAACACCTCAAAATCACTTGCATCAGAAACAAATTTTGTCCAGGCCATATCTTCTAAATTATAAATGCTAGTCCTTTGAAATTTATAGCATTGGTAGATCATAGGAAGTATGTGTGCATAGGCATTGATTTTTGTGCCTAATTGCTTACATTAACTAATTATTTTATTCATTAACCTTTCATTGGACAACCTCCAGATCAGAAACAATTTTGTCTGGGCTATATCTTAGGAAATATAAATGCTAACCTTTCAAATTTTCAGGGGTGGTAGATTTCAGGCAGGAGTTGTACTTATAATTAAGTCTGTTTGGCTGATTACTTTATTTTATTAATTCATTTATTAACAAAGATCATTAAGCACCTCAAAATCATCTGCATAAGTTTGTCTGCGAGGTATCCTCTAAACTATAAATGCTAGCCCTTCAAAATTTATAGGGATGGTCCATCTGAGGTAGTTGGCGTGCAAAGGTATTGTTTTGTGTGCTAAATTAGTTTCAATAATTAAATAATCAACAAAGTTCATTAAGCAGCCCCCAGATCTGAAGCAATTTTGTCCAGGCCACATCTTCGGAACTATAAATGCTAGCCCTTTGAAATGTTCATGGTTGGTAGATTCCAGGCAGGAGATGTTCATCAGCCCCCTTTGACTCTCTGTGTCTGTCAGAGGCTGGGTGAGGCTCCATTGTGGTGGTTTATAACCAATCATCATGAGTTTCTTTTGTAACCAATCATCATGCGTTTCTCTTGTAACCAATCATCACGAGTTTCTCTTGCTCCAAGGACAATGGCCGAAATTTCTTATTTGAAATGATCTATGAAAGGGAGTGATAATTAAAATTTGTAAATTTGTCACGAGATATGGAGTTATTGTATGCACTTTGATATTGTCCCCATGATGCAAACATGGTGCCGCCAGGTAGCAGAATGACTTGTCTGTGGCATAATGGCACCGAAACAAGTCTTGTGCTGGTTCCCCACTGACGGCCTGATTTTATATAAAGGCTAATAGAGCCTAAAACTTTCGTCTAAATTTCAAATTTTATGAATATGATTTGTTCCTTTCATATATTAATTTACTATAACGATTGAGAACTACAAAGTTTTTCAGCTGATGGTATGAAATAGGACTTTTCTCTTAGAATATGGGACTCGATAGTGTTCAAATGGTACATGGGCTTACAGATTTAGATTTGTTAAGTTTATCTTTATATTAAATAAACTTGTCTGACAGCCTGTATGGCTGGTTATAAGTGATAGCATGTTGACATTGCTGTAAGCAGGGCTCAGATACATGTAGCTGGTCTGTGATGAATCTGTCAAGGAACTCGCTCATGCACTTACTTGACCATTATACCTCAGCCATCTTTGACATTTCAATATTGATCTGTCAGTTGCTTCATGCACGCTCATATGTGATGGGATGAAATAAATGGTAAGAAACCTTATTTATGCAGCAAAACTTGTTCCAAGCTGCATAGGCCCATGCAATCATGGTGGAATATGCTAGTCCATTTGTCAGGCCATCCTGGAGATATCAGTGCAAAATCTGAAAAATACTGTTTGCAGCTGTACCATTTTAGCTCTGCTGACTTGTCAATCAGCAGATCTTATGAAATGTGTATGTGTCCATCTCAGGGTTGCCAACATTCAGAGAAATAAATAACGCAGAATTTAGGAGCAACTGAGTCAACCTCACCCACTTCACTTGGGGAATGGAAATGGGAAGGCGGAAATACCCCTTGAGAGGAAAATTTTTGAAAAATTGGGCCTTTAATGATGCAATCTAGTACAACCTGATTTAAAAAATTTACTTACATTTGGGTATTGCCAAAATGATGACTTTTATACCAGATTGATAAGACTTAATAAAATTGAAATTACGAAGATTTGAGGTTTTTAAGAAAATAATAATGTATAATGTAGATGGATTGAAAATAACATAAATCTCATCGAAAGTCGTAACATTTGTAATTACACTGCCATCTGTCTGTCATTCTGTCTGTCTGTTAGACTTTTCACATTTTCAACTTCTTCTCAGAGACTGTTGCATGGGATTTTTTTATTTTGCACACAGATGCTCCCGAGATGGGCCCCTAACAAATTAGAAAGGAGATGATGCTGCAATAATTTTCAAGTTGTTTATGATTTTTTATAATTATTAAAAAAAAAAAAAAAATGATAAAGGAAAAAGAAAACTTCTTTTCAAGACCTATATCACCAGGGACGTGCTATAGATGGACTGCCAACGGGAGCGCTAATCCCTTTAGCGGTCAACTGGGCGCGATGACTGCAAAGCATGTTCAGTAGCGCCGCTCAAGTTAATCCCCCTGCTCAGTCTGATTGTTGTTCCATCTATGTTTCTGGGTTCAGTTGTATCAGGTTACTTACATCGGGTGTGCTATTGTACCAAGTTCAAAAACGGAGAGTTTTAAGCGTGCGCAACCAGTCTCATCGTTTGAATCAGAACCGTGCGAGTCCATCGATGTGTTTTTCGTTGAAATCTGCCAATAAAAGGGCTAGTTTTTGCATTTTTTCTGTCCAAAATGATGCAAAGTTAGACAACTTGCGTGCGTAATAACTCCTTACGCCGTAATCAGCAATAAAAAACGTAGTTTTAGATGGATAGTGTCTGCCGGTAGGATTATGATGGTGGTTTCATTTCTTGTAGCTGAGTCCGGCGTAACGCTAAATTTTGACTTTAAAATGTGGAACATGGTGAAAAATTCTGCACATTTCAGTCGGTGACGCGATTATTCTCGTCTTTCATCGTGTGACCTGGCCCGCGAGACTGCCAGCCGCCAGCGCGGACCGTGGAGTTGTGTTTGTTCAGCACTGAAGGTGCTCGCTCAAACACCCGATCACTTGAGCAGTGGCAACATAGATGGTACAAAGTGGGCCCCGCCGTTGGTAGTCCATCTATAGCACGTCCCTGATTACACCAATTACTTTGATGTTACATATGGGGTCACTTAGGATCACATGGTTCACTTTCTGACCATTTTTTTCCTATTTTTTTATGATTTTTTGTGTGCTAATATTATTTTTAACTTTTTCTGTAGACTGCCTGGGCAGAATTGCATTTATTTTATGGATTCACTGACTGATTTGATAGATTGTGTTTGTTTGTTTGCTTTCTTGCTTGCGTGCTTGTTTGTTGCACTCATTTGAATTATTATGATTTCCAGATTAGAATTTTTCATTAAAAAAATCTTTCATTCCAATATGAGGATGTGTATAGGTCAAGAGAGAAAGCGTTGAGCCTGGTCAACAGCTATCCTCGCCACATGTTGGACGTGTGTGGCCATGCTACATTGGGGGCAGCTGTTGACTCAGTGGACACTCTGCACTGTAATAGGACACAGCAACTACTGATATAATATGTAGTGTGACTCTTTCAGTGCCATATTTCAAACTGAGTCAATCTTTTTTCTCAGCGTGTATTGGGCGCAATATGACCAATGCACGCCGAGAAAAACTGTTGACCCAGGATATTCTGTCTGGAACTAGTAGCATGCTGGTACTTGAATGAAAGGTCTTTTTATGAGGAATACGAATCTGAGATCCTTGTGATAATTCAGACTAGTTTGAATTAAGTAGATGAACTTTAGACGTGATTGGCACTTAGAGAGTTAATTATATTTATGTAATGTGGGCTATATTCATAATTATGCGTATCAACAAAGGAACATCATATTCACATAATTTCGTAATGCATCAGCTCGGGATGTGCATATTGGAAATACAAACATGATGCCGCCAGTTAGCAGAATGACTTGTCCTGGGATTATTGACACTGAAACAAGTCTTTTACTGGTTCCTAACTGATCACCAGAGTTTATATGAAGGCTAATAAAGCCTAAAATTTTCTTCTAAATTTCAAATTTTATGAACATGATTTGTTCCGGAGACAAAATAATTTGTTATAATGACTCAGAACTATACAGTTTTTCAGTGAATGGTGCGGAGTAGGACTTTGCTCTTGGAATATTGGACTTGATAATGTTCAAATGGTACTTGGGCTTTCAGAATTGGGTTTGGGAAGTTTCTCTTCATATAAGATAATAATGAAGTTGAAAAAGATAAAACAGGCAGAAATTATCAGTTATTATTGCTGACTCGCAAGTTTGTCAGATAACCATGTCAAAAAGTGGCGTACGTGAACATAGAGATGTTCTATTTTTGATCCATTTTGTAACATTGGTTTATATAGCACACCAGATGTTGGACAGAGTAACTCTCATATCTGGTGAATGCAATCTGTTTTGCAGATTTTAATTGCAAAGAGATGATATTTATCCTCAGCATGAAGTGTCATTTATGAAAGTAGAATGGATCGCCTGAAAGGGATATATGGACATAGGCAACCTTTACATGTAGCTATGTAAATATTAACTATTAATTACATGTAGGTTGACATATTATCCATAATTAGTATTCTCAAAGATTCCCCCACAAAATACTGGCGCCCCTTGCATTCATCAAGTACTTGTACTTGCATGTACATACTAATCCAGCTTTTCATGATTGGTGGCTGGTATTTAAGGACATCTGGTGGGGAAATTTTGAATTAAACCTAGCACATTTTGTGTGCAGATCAAGAACATAATGAAATATGAGCATTGATGTTGAGATTATTTGGCAAATGGAATATTCTGTGAAGATATAGAGTAAATGAAGCACTCAATGTGTTTTTGAAATATTCTTTTAAATTATACAGTGTTCTTTGACACAGGGGGATTCTGACTGTTTTTTTAGCATATGTGTTTTGTCTGTCATGAGACAAAATGTATAGGAATGTGGTATTGTATTGTTGTGTGTGAGGCTAACAGTGTCACGTATGTACTTATGTACAGTTGAATGGAGTAGTACGTCAATTCATGTACCAATGTTGATAGTATTTATTCATTTAATCCCAGCTTATGTCCTTATCTGAGGTTAATCTTGTGTTTGGAGCCATGATGTAGCAAACGCCAATGTCTTGTTCTAATAATAATTATTAAGCCACTTACATTATGAACTAAATTAAAAGCCTCCATTATCAGACATATTTTTTTACAGCAGTTATGGGACATGAGTACCATAACACAGTGCACTGAATGACCTTTGACTTCTTCACCCCACCTTGACCTTTAATTAGCAAAATAGACCCTTATTTTCATATATTGTAATGATTTTACTAATTGCCAAAAGGCATTCTGCAGTTTCATAAAATCAGTTGATCTCATGTGTAGTGGAGTGGTCGTTGTCGTCGTCGTCGTCGTCGTCGTCGCCGTCATCGTCGTCGTCGTCATCATCATCATGTTTTCTTCATCGTCATAGTATTATTATTTATTGGCTTGAAAGGCAGTCAGATTATAATCATTTTTGTATTAAAATATTTGTGTGATTTACTGCACATTACCAACACATTTCAGGAGAGAAAACTCTTACAGACAGTTTTGATTTTAAAATCCATGCATGATTGTGGAAATCATAGATTTTTCAAAAGAGAACTTAAAGCCAACATATAATTTCTTGCTGGTGTTCATGGAACTGCCAGCATTGGTTTAAGGTATTGTCCAGCGTGGCATTAAGTGACTTAATTCACTTCAGCCCCAATTATCACAGAAATATGCATTAATTGCTACATAATAAACTTAACTTGACCATAGCTGGGGCTTTGCTGAATCTGTCTGCACTAGATATGCAACTCTACATTCAAATTAAAGCTGAATTAACAGAAGCATTTTCGGTGAAAATGTGTTTTTGTGAACTTCAAGGTATTTCTTGAAAAATATTCAAGGCAAAATGTTCAAATGTGTGCTATTATGATCTCAATGTATTCTCAAAAACATATCGGGGATTTTTCAAAACTGCATCCTTTTTTTTTTACTGTGGTGATACAAAAATTGCTAAAAGGCTGATTTTTTCAAATTGATAAAGTTGGTGGACTCTTCATGTTTAACACACATTTAAAAAAAGAACTGTTGGTTTCTTACAGAATTCCTGACACGATTTTGATCAAAATATTTTTCACAGTCAGTCAGTTCTTATTTGATCAAAATCAGATAATAATTTTTAGAGAAATAACCACATGAACTGGACATTTTGGACAACTGATAGACTATATATATATATATATATATATATATATATATATATATATATATATATATATATATATATATATATATATATATACACACACACACACGTTCCAAAATCACAAAATGAACAGGTTTATCCAACAGCGGTTGTACTTTACCTTAACCCTTTGGTGTCGACTGATTACAGAGGGAAGGGGTTAAGGTTTAGTGTCAAACTGTCATTAAAATGTTTATAGCAACTAGTTCTATCAAACTTAGTCTTTTCTCACAAAGCAAGTGAATTGTCTAAGTTTATGGCAGACCAATTGACAGCAATAGTACTCTGTTATTATGTGACAAACACAGTCTGCACTTTGAATTGGTTGGTGTCAAACTGTCTGGCATCAAATGGAATTGTGTATTAACCCTTAAAGTGCTGCTTTAAGACTTAGTCAACAGCTTTCCTTTGGGACACTTTGCATGCAATGTGTTCAAAGTGCCCCGAGGAAAGCTGTTGACTAAGATTATTTTTTGCCTTAGACTATAGGCTTGCTGGTATTTGAATGAAAGTTATTTTCATCAGGAGTTTGAATGGTTTAATGGTAATGGCAAAATGACCATGGCCTTGATTAGCACTTTGAGGGTTAATGTGCTTTCATAGAGAGTCTTTATTAGGGCTCACTTGGTGTTCAATTGAATTATCACTGTTTACCTCACGATGATTGAAATCACAGCAATCATTTATACGTGAAATAGAAAGTATTCATGTGTAGAATACAACCTGCCAAATAGCTTGTATTTGGCAGTTTCTACTCAGGCAGACTTGAAGTTGAATGTGTAATTTTAGTGCCAGCATTGTCTGTGGTTTGTAATAGTTTTGATCTTGCTGTACAGAATACACAAGTCTCCTTGGGAAAAAATAAAATAAAACAAAAAAATATGAACCCATTGAGGGTAGAACTGTGGTGTAGGAATAAGCAGGAAGGCTTTCAGTAATATACATGTAACATTCAAAATGTGGATTGGAATGTTAAATATTGAGTTTGTTTGTTTAATTGTATTACAGCATGTCTACCTGAGTGCATAGTCACATGTTTGTACATCGTATTGTTCTATGTATCTTGTATATATCATTTTGTGTGTCTCTGAGTCTGGAGAACCACTAGATTAGTTATATTGTGTACTGTTAGTATCCAGTGAAAATATAGTAGGTTGAAACTAAACTGAAACATTAAAAATGTGGCTTGAATTGGACACAGATTTCTTAATCACATTCCTCATTGACTTAATTTTATTAACCAACCAACAGACCTATCGTTAACCATTACTTTGGCATGTGAACTTCAACTTATTATTTGTCCTGTGCCACCATGAACCAGACTTAACTCTTTACGTGCCACATTTTGGACTGGGTCAACAGCTTTCCTCAGGACACTTTGGGCACATTGTGCCCAAAGTGTCCTGAGGAAAGCTGTTGACCTGGACTTATAATCTATGTAACCACAGGCATGCTGGTACTTGAATGAAAGGTCTTTTTAGCAGGAACATGATTCTATCATGCTTAATATATAATTCAGTTCAGTTCCTATTAAGTAGTTCAACTTACATCGTAGTTGGCACTGAATGGGATAACATCACAAAAGTATCAGCAAAAATTTTACTCTTGTAATATATAGAGTGACTAAAAGACAAGTTGTCTTTACGCCAAGTTAATTGTGACTGTCCATTCAATTTTACACTCCACAAAATTGTCCCAAATTGCATGTTAATTCTTCATAATGCAGTTAATGGGTTAAAGAGACACCCAGCTTTTATGTGATTAGGCTGCAATTAAATGACGATTATAGATTCAAATTGAAAGATCTTTCCTCAAATTGCCAGCATGGTCAGTGTAAAGTAGCTGTTTATTGCTGAGCAGGGCATATACTCTGCCTCATGGCATGATGTCTGGGATGTGTCTTGATATGACTGGGCTACTGTCGAATATGGTTGGCTACAAAAAAGTGCAATCCAATGTGGTTCACATAATGGTCAACTCGCGTGAATCAGTCGGTAAAGAATGTCTTTTTGGAACGTGCTTTGCCCTGACAAGCAAATTCGTTACTTTTGTATAGTTTTGTCACTGTTTGTGTATGGCTATGTGTCCAGGATTGACGAAAGTAGCCACTAATTATGATAACTGAACACAAAAATACTGATTTTTGAAGAGAGAGAGAGAGAGAGAGAGAGAGAGAGAGAGAGAGAGAGAGAGAGAGAGAGAGAGAGAAAGAATTAAACAGACAAAAACAAAAAACAAAGTTTAACCCTTTCAGTGCCAAATTTTTGATTGAATCAACAGCTTTTCTCGGCATGCATTAACCACAATGTGCCCAATGCGTGCCGAGAAAAGCTGTTGACTTGGTGTATTCTCTCTGGAACTACAGGCATACTGGTACTTGAATGAAAGGTCTTTTTATGAAGAATACAAATCTGAGATCCTTATGATAATGCAGACTAGTTTGACTTGAAGTAGATCGCCTTAAGACATGATTGGCACTGAAAGAGTTAAAGAGATTATGACATCAAATGCAGCATTGTGCCAGCGTTTTGATCATATTTTGACAGGCACTGCATGGCCACTTGCCAGGGGCCTATTGAGTTAGTATACAAAAAAAATACAAATATGCCAATGGCGAATTGTTATGAAAAAAAAGCATATTAAAGCACAATGAGATTTAATCCTCAATTTGTGTTTGACCTGACGACTGGAGTCACTTTGAATATTTTGGTTACAGTGACACGCAATTAAGTACAGTAGACATGAGACTTATAGTGTTGGCGAATACATGTATATTGTACATCCTTTGTATAATTTTTGTTCCAGATGTTTTATGTTTATTTTTTATGCCAAGCAAATGTAACTTTTTCTTTTCACAAAGTAATGAAATCCTATGTGTGTGTGCAGTACAATAATCCACTGTCTTACAATTTGAAGGACAGAATAACAATCTTGCAAACCTGAGTGTAGGTAATGATCAGTAAAATATTTGTTCTAAGTTGTCAGTTTTGGTCTTTCTTTGCTAACACATAGCTTGCTGAATAGTCAGGACTGGTGGTAAGCCTTGAAGTCAAGTATGAGAGGTCTGCTAGATATACTTGCTGTTCTCATCAGAGTACATGTACATGTATATGTGGTTCAGCTGATACCCCGGGCACTTGGAAGTTTTGTTTTGCCATCTCCCTGAACAAATATGATGTCAAAAAAGTTCTCAGGTCCTCAAATGGATAATTAGATGTAAAACAGTATAATACCGTATTGTCCATGTCCTCAAATGGATAATTAGATGTAAAACAATATAATACTGTATTGTCCACATCCTCAAATGGATGATCAGATGTAACACCGTAAAATACCATATTATTCCTTTTATAAGCACCTGGGACTTTAGGAAAATTAATTGAAGTGAGCTTTATATTGTAGACCTCAATGCAGAACATTTAGCTGTATCAACAGGTAAATGAACAAAATATGTGCATCATTGTCCAATATGCCAGAAATTTTGTGCTGGAAAAAAATATTGGGTGGGGTGGGGTGGGGTGCGGTTGGGGTGGGGTGATGTGGAGTGGGGTGGATGGGGAGTGAAGAGGGTAGAGACACTTAAAAGGGTCATAACTTGGAAACTGTAACGTGTGGCAGAGCAGATTCAATACAGTCACTGGAAACGTACCTGTTATCAAGCATACACAAAGAGATAGTTCTGTGTTTATGTGCATACAACTTAACGAGGCGTGATACAGTCATTGACCTAAAGTAACCTACAGCTAAGACCAGAGTAATCCTGGGCCAAGAAATGATGGCATCTTAGCATACAGGACAGTCGCCAGTTGAAACAACAAATGGCTAGATCTGATAGCAGCTAAGTGAGGCAGAAATTAGGTGCAAATTACGCTAAATTTCAGGCTAAAATGGCCATAAGAAGCAGCGCTGGCATAAATGGTTGGTTTCATTTGAAATCATGAAGTCCATTTCGGACAGACCTCTCCATGAATTACATCCATTTTGCTGACCCAGCTGGACAAATGAATGACATCAGAGAAAAGATTGCGTGCATTTGATCTGAGAGATTACAATGATCAGATGGTTGTTTCATAAGGTCTTTAAGGTAGAGTCTGCCATATGACTATTGTACCCATTCTCTGGCATGACACATGATGTGTCATCATATTCTCTCCGACTCAATACCTGCTTAAGCGCCTGTGAAATGTTACCACAGTTTGGCGTGTGTGTTATCAAGACAACCTGGCACAAGTGCGTCATTGGCTGTTCTCTGTCCGTGTATACGCTTGGCTTCTGGAACGGCCACAGACTCTCTCACACGTCTGTCTTAAAGGTCAAATTTTACAAATTTGATAAAAGATATAGCAGAATATTGAGCCATATTACCTTGTTGTGTGATGAATGTGTTTCATTTATTGAAGAGCAGGGTCATATTGCAGTGGTCAATAAGTATACCTGGTCCAGTAGATACAAAACATCGACATATGATCATCATTCACAGCAAACGTACCATTGAGGGTCCATTTTCGGTATTTATTACATGTTTACCATATGCCTTTTCGGGCAAGGGGTGTGGATATAATTGTGACGAGGTTATATATATATATATATATATATATATATATATATATATACATAGTGAAAACTCATTATAATGACACCATCTGTTCCCTAAGAAATGTGTCAGACAGATAACTGAATATGTCAGATAAATGAATCAAGTAAGAAAGAAAATAAACTTCATCCATGAAAATTTGTGTCCCTATATTGAATATGTCGGATATCTAGGTGTCGTTATAACAAAGTTTCTCTCTCTCTCTCTCTCTCTCTCTCTCTCTCTCTCTCTCTCTCGATATACACATATATGTAATTATATACATGTATGTATATAATTATATATCTCCCTCTCTCTCTCTCCATATACACATATATATAATTATATACATGTATGTATATAATTATATATATATATATATATATATATATATATATATATATATATATATATATATATATATATATATAAAATTATATAATATGCGTACAAAAGACTGTTCTGTGAACCCTTGCCCCCTTAAACTGACCACAAGCAGTGTAGGTAACGTGATCAGCTTCAATAATTTTTATCGATTTTAATGTTAATGAAGAATGGAGTAATATTTGCAGACAAGTGCTAGCTATCTGTGGTATCAAACAGCATGTTCAAGGTACACAGTTTTTTTCTGGGGACAGGTTTTAGTGTGTAGCTCCCTGTCTGAATAAATTATGTTCATCATAGAAAATAAAAAGATGAATAACCTATACGTATAGGATATGCATATTCCACCCAGGGATGTATACTTTATTTATGCCTGTAGTGAGTGTCAATTGTAACATTGGCTTCAAAGCGTACTGAGATATCCTGTTTTCAGTGTACAGACTGCAGACTAGTTTTTTCGTACTGATTTTTCACAAGTCTTCTCTTCCTAACTACCATTTCATCAGGTACATATCCCACAACTGTGCCAGTTGTAACAGAAAGCTGGGATAAGGCTTAAAGTTTGTTTAATAAGACGAGATGTTGTTGCTAGTCACACTGGTCAATGTCATCGGCATGACGTCACTGTCAGGCTCCTGGCACTTGATTTGATGTGGCTGCTGCACTGGGCATGTCATAATGGAGTAAGAAGTCGTACGTTAGATGAAGCCATTGCCCCTGTAGTAAGAAACACTGCTGTCGCTGTCGTCATGGTCTTAATGAAGTCTGCTTTATCCACCAGTCACGGTGCATGGTGGCATTATTCTCGCTGTTTATGCAAACCTCAAACATCGAGAGTAATGCGTCTACAACTGATGACACAAATCAGAATGATACAAAAGGAGTTAGATGTAATCGCTGTCACTAGAGGGCTGAGTTGCTGATTTAAAACTTGCAGTTATGATGAATTACCCTTAAATTTTCGTGCACTGCTGACTGAGATAGATCTCATGATGTATGAATGCATTGGAGTTTGTGAGCCCCTCCCAAAAGCTTCTCAAACACCCCTCCAGTGGGGTTTTTATATAGCTCCCATACATTGCAAAGTATACCTCTGATATAGAGTTCAGAAAAGTATGTATTGGTTTGTATGACTGTTGCATGACAAATTAACCCTTTCAGTGCCAGTCATGTCTAAAGTCGATCTAGTAAAGTCAAACTAGTCTGAATTATGAGATATTATGCTCTTTGCATTTTTGGCAAAATGCATCTAAAGCCCTGACATGAATAATTATAGGTAGAAGTATTATAACAGACCACAATTTACATATGCAGGCCTTAAGACCCTTTGAGCAAGTCAACTTTAATGACATTATGACACATGGGCTAAGGTATCCTCAACAGTACAGATACATGATGGTAGCCAGGCCATGTGCATTAACATTACCGACACATGGTAGCCAGCCCATGTGCTTCAACAGTACAGGCACATGATGGTAGCCAGGCCATGTGCATTAACAGTACCGACACATGGTAACCAGGCCATGTGCTTTAAGAGCACAGGTACATGATGGTAGCCAGGCCATGTGCATTAACAGTACCGACACATGGTAACCAGGCCATGTGCTTTAAGAGCACAGGTACATGATGGTAGCCAGGCCATGTGCATTAACAGTACCGACACATGGTACCCAGGCCATGTGCTTTAAGAGCACAGGTACATGATGGTAGCCAGGCCATGTGCTTCAACAGTACAGGCACATGATGGTAGCCAGGCCATGTGCTTCAACAGTACAGGTACCTTATGGTACCCTGGCCATATGCTTCAACAGTACAGGTACCTTATGGTACCCTGGCCATATGCTTCAACAGTACAGGTACCTCATGGTACCCTGGCCTTGTGCTTCAACAGTACAGGTACCTTATTCTTCTATTTGAAGACATGGTAACATCACTGCTATTGTATAGTCATCATCCAGGATTGTCGTTGGTGTGGAAAATATTAACTCACTGTCAACCATGTCATATTCTGTTTTTGGAATAGTTTTGTTTTGACATGATCCCTAAGAGGATCCAGGTCATCAACACTGAAATAGTGGTAAAATACCCCTTTGTAAACAGTGAAACTAGGGTGATTAACCCATGTAAACAGAGAAAACTGATTAACCACATATAAACACTTAAACTTTGGTGATAAATGCCATGTAAATACTGAAAACTGTGGTAATTAAACCCTTGTCAACATTGAAAACTGGTAATTAACCCTTTGCCAACACTGAAAACTGGTAATTAACCCCTTGGCAACACTGATACTTGGGTATTATAAAGAAGGCTCACATTGTGTGTGCAGTAGGAGCTGATCTAGGTTGATAATGAGGGTAATAAGGGGTTGAGAGGGTTAATTACCCTATTCCATACCATTGACATCTCCCTGTATGTTTAGGTGAAATTAGGTTTCCCATATTCAGGATCTTCATGGAATCAAGTCTGTCATTCTGCTGTTACGTAGCTATCCAAGTCAGTTAGGCCCCAAGAGTAATTGGTCTTTCCTGCTGGTCTTAACAGTCTACTCAGCTGGCGTGTCTAATGCAATTAGAGTTCACATTTTTGGGGTCATTTGCATAGTATTATCCGTAGCAGGCATAATACTAGCAGTGTTCTTGTTTTGCATAAACAATGACAATGATGATGTTTCACACCATGCCATTGTCACAGCAGTCTGCACTGAGAACATGAGGCAGGCACAGTATCTTGCTCAAGAGACATATTCTCACATAATGTCTTTGACCAAAAGTCCAAGTGCATGTACTTATTCGCTTATAACATTCCCTGAATCAAGTACAGTGAAATCTCATTATAACGACACTCAGATATCCGACATATTCCTTATAATGACACAAGTTTTGAATGGCAAAAGTTCATTTTCTTTGTTGTTTGATTCATTTATCTGACATATTTAGTTATCTGACACATTTCTAAGGGAACAGATGGTGTCATTATAACAAGTACTCACTGTAGCAACATAATGAGTTTAACTCTTTCAGTACCAAGTTTTGGACTGAACACTGTTGACCTGGGCTATTATATTCTCTTGAACTATAGGCATGCGGGTACTTGAAGGAAAAGTTTGGGTTTTTTTGTTTTTGTTTTTAACAGGGATGCGAATCTAGCATGCTTATGATTGAGACCAGTTTGTTTTAAGAGTTTGAATTTAGTCGCATTTGGCATTGACTTAATTATTTTTTCAGGGCTAGGTTTTAGGCTTGGTTCAACTCAGCTGTTATCATTAACTCATTCCACCCTGATAGAAGACTGCATCAAGAGCTTTCCTTGGCGTGCTCTGGGCACAATGCACCCAGAGCACACTAAGGAAAGCTGTTGACCATGAGCATATCATTTGGAATGATCTTCTATGCAAGTATCGTAAAAATTTTTTTAAAATAATCCCTAAATTAGGAAAATACAGCAGACAGCATGTAAATATTTGCAGGAAAAAGCATCATTAGGGTGAAATGAGTTAATGCTATTGGCCAGTGTGTCCTGCTCTGCTTCAGTGGACATGTATGGGCCGAACTGTCCAATTGTCAATATCGTAGGCTGATTTTAATTTGAAACCATCCATTCCAGAAGCTGTTAAACCCTTAAGTATAGATACATTTGATTATGCGGGTGAATTACTTACTGTTGTATATTTTTCAAGAGTTTACATGGAGGTTCTGTGCCATGCTGAATGAAACAGTAACAAATTGAATGTTGATGTAAGTTGTTTTTTTGTTGTTTTTTTGCAGGGGTGTTTATTTTTTAGCCCTGCTGACCTAAGGTTGCAGAGCTTTGTTGCAGAGCTCGTGCTGCCACTCATGTCTGTCCGTTCATCCATACGTCCATAAACTTTTGCTCGTTAATGCGATACCATCCACAGTTTTCAAGTTAACTCAATATAACTTTAAGGACTTATAGGATGTATAAAAGCCTAGTTCCCTTGCAATATTGGTGGTGCCATCTACAATATTAGGCAATATAGGGATCAAAATGTGAAAATTTTGTGAACACTCTCACATCTTTAATTTTTGGCAGATCTTCACCGAATGTGGTGGGATTGTGGGGGAGCTCAGAGTCTAAGTTGCTGTAGATACTAGTGGTGCTTTTACTCAATAGTTATAGTGGAAACCATTTAATATGTTGTATACATCTGCAGAAGAATTAATGCGCCATGTTGCCATATCTAAATATGCGCACTGAAAGTTGCTCTGCAGCACGTGCTACATTGGGTGGTTCAACTAGCCTGCAGCAGAGGAGAGGCAAGTATCTTTGGATAGGTTTTCTTACCTGTAGCAGAGGGAGGGTTAAGGACTCGCTCATTGTTGTCTCGGCACATGCAACAATATGCATCACAATCACAAGAGTTGCACAAATAAGCTATGATTACATCTGGAGCAAAGTGCCATCTGGTGGACAAATCAGACACTAAATTCACATAAGCTATATATGTCCAGAAGCCACTTGAGGACTCACAATTTTGAAATGAAGATATAGGTGCAATATGGGGATGGAGCCAGCAGAGCATTGGACCCATGGGCCTCTTTGTTGTTGTTGTTGCTTTGTTTTTTGTTTTTGTTTTTTCTTAATAGGCTAGTATGTGGCATTTTAGCCACTGTAAGGATGGGTAGATCAATCACAGCATGTCCCCCCAAAACAAATGGTCCTCTATATAGGTTAATGATCATGTGTTTAGCATTTATAATACATAATTACAGTGGCCCACCTCTTATAAGGCCACCCCCGAAAGCACTAGAAAAGTGGCCTTATAAGAGGGATGGCCTTTCTTGAGGGATAATTTATAAATACCATACTTGCTGCATGGAGAAGTGGCCTTTGTAGAGAAGGTGGCCTCTCTTCAGGGGGACCACTGTATAAGATACCAAATTCATAATAAAACTGTGGAGTAGCACTTGTGAATGAGGCCTGGGTTGGCTGCAGCAAGCGGGCTGAGTGTTGTGGCATACTGTTAAAGACAGGCCAGCATTGTATTGGGCTCTGATGTGAAAGGCTTGAAGGCAGGGAAGACAAAGCCAAATGGAAGGCAAAATGAAGAGAAAGGAAGGAAATGTCACAGGGAACTCAATTAATGGTGAGGAACAGGAAAGGTAATCTTACAAATTAACACTACCAGGATGAACCATGCATGCACAGACACACACACAGACACACACATGCACAGACACAGACACACACATGCACAGACACAGGCACACACAGACAGACACAGAGACACAGGCACACACAGACAGACAGACAGACAGACAGACAGACACACATGTACAAACATACAGACACAGGCACACAGACAGACAGACAGACTCACAGTCACACACAGACATACACACACAGGCATAGACATACAGACACACATGCACAGACACACAAAGGCACAGACAGACAGAGGCACACACAGATATAGACACAGACACACAGACAGACACATGCACCGACATACAAACACAGGCACAATTACACACAGACACCGACAAACAGACACACACACTCACACAAAACACCTTCCAGAATTATAATAGTGATTTCAGATCCAAATTTCTTGTGAAAGGATGTTGCCCCAGGGCCAGATATACTCCCAAAGAAACACAGATTTATGAGTCTTGGTCAACAGCTTACCTTGGTCCAGTTGGGGCACATTGTGCCTTAGGAAAGCTGTTGACTCCACGGGCAGTATGGCACTAAAGGGTTAAATTATCACCGCTGCCTGTGTTGACATTTATCAGTAATATCTAGACTCACTTACATTATGAGGTTGACAGCGTGAGCCTGTTTGATGGGAGGGATCCAATGTGCCAGTATGTGCATCTGATGTGATAGACACAGATAAAGCCAATCCAAACTTCAGTCTAGATTTTCCTAGTTTGCATATTATTTTTGTCCCATGACGTGCTCTGATATGAGTCATTACTGTGCTGAACCCCGAGGAGCAGAACTAAAGACAAATGGATTTAACTCTTTTAGTGCATAATTTGACAAGGTCAACAGCTTTCCCTGCGCTGCCTTGGCTGCCAAAAGGGCCCTGAGGAAAGCTGTTGACTAGGTCATTCTTCTATACCCTGCTCAAATAGGGTAATTGCCGGGGTGGTGGGACTTCATGGAGAGGTCTGTTTAGAATGGACATTGATATGATCCTTGGGTGAAGTCAATTAAGAGTACATCGTCTTTTTTGTCTAAATGGACACTGAATGAGTTAACAGCTCCAGGTCTCGATTCTTTCATGTTATTCATGAAAAGTGTTGCTTAAACGTGTAGCGGAAATAAATATATGAAGTCAAAGTGTGATTTCAAAAGATGTAACTGCAAAGGTGTGCTTGCAGTGAGGATGATGTACAATAACAGCCCATGATGTACTCTGTACGTAGCCACGGGCCATCATCTCACTAACGATATTAAATTTAATGATCAGTGATTGAATAGGAATTATTTTGATGTCCATGAATTCATGACATAACAGAACGTCTGTTTCCCGGGACACGTACTGTACGCCATATCAACCTTACTTGTCTACTCCTGCCTTGAATCGGCAACAGTGGAACCTGTTAGCTTTGACCGCCCCTTCTGTCCATTAATGGTGATCTAATATGACAGGTGGTGCCATACCAATTAAGAAAATAAAGCATCGAGTGTCTTTCGCGAGTGGTGTGAAGTAGCTTTGAAGACGGGGTCCTTGTAGCATGAACCATAGTATTCAATGCTTTGATGGTCCAAGGCAAGACACCCACACATAGTAGCTGATGATATTGCTTGGAATTTGTGGATCTCATAGTTAGGAGCTGGATACAATGGCCAGGGCATTCAATCTGCGGACTGCAATGTGGAGGTAGAGATGAGTATTATGTAGCTATTGTCCTAATTGATTTTGACGTAGTTTGCCACAGTGGACAAAATTCACCAACATTGAATATGACACAGGAGCTATGTGTTTACATCGTGACACGTACTTTGTAGTTGCCGATGTCTTCAGCCGAGTCAACAACCGTGGTGTGACTGCTTTAGTGTGTTGTCTTACCGTTGTGAACACACATGAGCAACAGGGATATGCTGATCTATAGACTTGTCCGTCGAAGCCTCAGAGTTTGTGTTCTTTTGGATCTTTGGCTGTAGCGAGTCTGTCAAGTGTTTGAGGGGTCTTTCCATTATTTACCAGCTGTTTAGTGGCCAATGTTTTACAAAAGTGTTTTTCTGGTTGCTATATCGTCCCTGCCAAGAGCACTCCGGAGAGTTAAGCGGCAATGTTATTGCATTCTCAACTTGAATGCTAACACCCGGTTCTCACCCGGAATCTGCTCCTTTGATTTCTGCTAATAGCAGAGCCACCGTGAATTGCAAAGGTTATATAGTTAAGTCAAATTGGGCCGATCAGAGCTTTAGGTATGCTGTGGGACTGCCCTACCAAACGTGCTTGACAAATTAGTGTGACAATCGGGATTGTAGAGCGTGACAGATCTGTGCATACATAAAGCACAGTGTTTCGGGACAGCGGAGTTGGATACTTACTTGTATGGTGTTGACACAGTATGTATATCTCATATCATTACACGTCCATGGGAGCCACTACTGCCTTTCTTCAGATATGTTATAAATCGACGTAAATGTCTACTATATAGGTGGCACAGCCACAGAAATCTAAGATGACCTGATATGTGCGTGCTAAAGGAAATACTACACAGGAGTTATACTGGCCACTCGTCACTACTGTCCAATATTGCTGTGTCTCTTGTCTGTTTGGTCTGTTATCCCGTGGGGGAAGGATAATTTGTCCATGTGTTTACCTTTTAACATGGACTTCAGTCCGAGTGGGGCCAATGACTTCAAGCCAAAAATCTACAGATCGAAGATCACCCACAATCTGATTATTAAGCTGCCGACTGGGGAGGAGTATGAGGGTAGGTCTTGACAACACTGCTACATATACCCTGTCTGCTTTACTATTTGCTATGCAAAATGGAGCATTTGCTCCACAAAATTTACTTAATGCTATTCAAATCTGAATTATTAAAGTCTGATCGTTTTAAAAATGCTGATCAGTCACACTAATGTAATTTGAGTGCTGTACAATTTGCTATGTAACCTATTGAATGACTAACTTTGAGGAATTTATCTTATTTTATGACTTGGTGAATAGCTACAATTGACCTTTTATTAGGTAAGATACCAGATAACAGCCAATGACATGAAGGAATTAATTGTTACATCCATCATTTTCTATTATGTGTGGAACAGTTTTTCTATGTACATATTGACACATTAAAATGTTACATTGTTTCTTCTTTCAACACATGAAGGAAGTTGTTAAATTTAATTATTGGTAATTTATAGAAGAAAGCGTTACTGACATGAAACAGGGACCAGTTGATTATCTTAGGTATGATGGAATTTAGTCATGCAGAAATGCTTACCCAGTACTTCAAGGCTGCGTATTTTTAACTCAGGCGGGATAAATTTGTTCTTAGGAGGTATTGAACCTAAGTGTTTTAAAAGGTGAGAGGTGAGCATATGAACAAGCCAGATGTTATCCAGCTGAAATGTTAATGTACATTATTATGGAGGATATAATTTAACTTGATCATGCATGCTATATTTTGCTCCAACATGATGCATGTGTTAAGTTTTGCAGAAGATACCATTGACTCACAGATATATACACATAGTTGAATGTTGGATGGGGATACATTGAATGAAAAAGATACTAAATACACAGTGCAACTTGCCGCTTTTTGGAAGCCTACAAATCGGGAGCCCCCAGGTTGGGGAGAACAAGATCGCGGTCACAGAGGATGAAGGAATTAAATGCACTTTCTCATCTAACATCTTAGGCGTTAATTACAAACAAGATTCATTATTTATTGAAAAAAAAATACAATTGAAACTCACATGACAAAAATGACCTCATTTCACACTTCACAAGAAGCAAAATTAGAGGATAATGCATGAGTACCCCGTGATGGTCATGCTATGGTATAAACGCCTCGAAGAAGCCGTGTGTGTCATTCAGCGTTAATTACTATGGCAGATACAAAGAGCCAGCAGCCAGTAACAATGTTGTACTAAACCACCAACTGTAAATTTTTATTAAAAATGTCTTTGCTCATGTGAAACACCACCCACCCTGAAATGGTTGACATTTTATATGAATACCTTGTGGGATTAAAAGTGCAGAAGTGTCATTGTGGGGGATCAGGCATTATACCATCAGGAAATCCCTCCAGGCTTTCCTCTGATTTGTGGGAGAACAAACTCATTCACACACATTTCATGTTAAACCAGGTTTAACCCCTAAGTCCCAAAGCAGACAACAGTAAACTCATAGCAAAGAGTTAAAATCAGCTATGAGAGGTCTGTGTCAGTGTGGGACTAAATTATTTGCAAAAAAAAATAGCAAAAAAAAAAAAAAAAAAAAAAAAGAAGAATTGGAAATATGCTGGACAGTCAATTGGCCACGGCAGAGAGATGACTCCTGTCAAGTACATGTTTGATGTGCTAGTAGGCAGGTAAATTTTGGTTTTTATTGTAGTTCCTGTTCATGGGCAAAGAGTCAAAATGAAAATAAATTTTACAAGACAAAGATATTTTGTCACAAAGATAAACACACATACAAGCACATACACAATGTATGTGCGCGCGCACACACACACACATTGTACATTTGTTTACCAAACTACAAATTCCTCGATGAGTACCTCGATCTTCATGTATATGTTACTGTGTTGTAAATTGGAGTGACACGCTAGGTTTTTTTGCTTGCCTCTCAGATCTTAGCAACAAATAGAATACATGTAAATCAGAAATAAGATACAATGTGTCCTTTTGTGCAGTGAATTTTAAAACCTTCTGGCAAGCGTGACGCTGGGCCCCCTGGGAAATACAGCACCCGCCCGATACTCACGTGTGGCCCTTCTGTGCACCAAGAGAAAAAAAGAAAAAGAAAAAAAAAATAGGGCTGGAGCCCCAATGTACCAGTATCAGGCACATGTGCAGTATGTATATACATACAGTTAACCAAAGAAGGCAAATAGGGAAGAAGTTAGGAAGCTTTTAGTGATTCATCACGACCTATTTTTGTAAAATTCCACTTACAATAGAACCGTATACCTGTCAGATATTTTTATACCTGTCAGATTTGTTTCTGTTATTAACAGTTTAAGTCTAAAATAAATTGCAGATACATTTTTTCCAGCTCCATGCTCCATCATTATGCTAAAAATAAATGTTTAATCGGTACAATTAACAAGAAACTTGTGTCGTGACATATCAGTGGGTTTTTACAGGTCACCTGCTAATGTCATAGGAGGATCATCAGCCACATTGATCAGTGACTGGAGATGTTCCAGTCGTTTGACTGCATTGTTCAAACACCATGGTGTATGGATCAGTTCCTCACACAAATAACTGATATTTCTGTTGAGCCGAGATCTGTTGAGTGGGTATAAATCTGTGCATGCAATTAAAATTGACATTTAATTCCGCATAAACATTGTCCCTCAACCATTAAGAATCAGTTTACATGTCAGTGTTAACGCTTTGCCATAAAATCAGTCAACAATGACTTATGATATACACTAAATTTTGTTGGTCACGAATCTTCCATCATTGAACAATTTCACTTAACCCTTTGCCACCCAAGTCGCCCAAAAGCATCTCAATGTAAATTATTGTCTGTTTTATTGTTTCTAGTTTAATGTCATGTAAATATGAAACATTTTTGTGAGAGAATTATAGATGAGATTTACTGTGATGACACACGACAGGTCAATAAGTTTTCTTGGTGCAGGTGGTGTACAACCTGTGCCAAGGAAAGCTGTTGACTCAGTTTTATTCTTATCAGGAAATGATGACAGTGTCTAGAGCCTTAGAGGGCCAGGCCAGGTTTACTCTCAAAATAATCAGTTTAAAAAGAATGCACTTCAAGAACAAACCTGAGATCAGTTCAATTGGAGTGTCGAAGTCTGAACTTTGTCAGATGTGAATAAAGCCTCTCTCCCTTAACTCTCAGGGCCAGAATTTTGCAAAATTTTGCGAGAATCTATTTGGATTTTTGTCAATTAGTTTTCTTTTTAAAGAAAGACAAGTTTAGGAGAATCTTTACGAGAATGGATTCTCGGATTCTCGCCGAAATTCTGGCCCTGATTCTTTAGGTGGCAAATTTTGGACGGAGTCAACAACTTTTCTCTTGAACTATAGGCATGCTGGTACTTGAATGAAAGGTCTTTTTACAAGGAATACCAATCTGAGATCCTAATCCTTTCATCCAAGTACCAGTGTGTCTGTAGTTCCAGAGAAAAGCTGTTGACTCAGTCCAAAATATGGCACTTAAAAGAGTTAAGTTAAAGGCATGAGATGTATTGGATGATATTTCAATTTGATATCCATTATGACAGGAAAGCATGAAACAGTGCATGTGAATTTGTTTAATTTCGTGTTGTTTTTAGTTTTTCTGATTTTGCTGATGCTCTAAATTTAAATTGCCAAAATCAGAACTCAGTGAAAAAGGTTTTAAACATGGCATGTATAGGAATTGCAACAAAAATAATGAATTTTAAGTTTGAGTGAAAGGTCCCAAAATGCACCCCCCCCCCCCCGAATTAGAGCAAGTGAAAATAAATGTTTTTATAATGCACTTTGTTTTTAGTTTCTGATTTGGACACAGACTGATCCCTGTCTTGAGAGAGACTATCCCGATGAGAGACCACTCTGAGGAGAGACCAGCTTGCTTAAAACAACATATTCTGCTGGTGTTGGGTGGTAACATTTCTATTTTATTGCACATCCAAAGACAGACCACCCATTTTCAGACACCAAGTTTAGCTCTACTCTTTAGAGGTGTCTCAAGGCAAGGACTACTGTATCTATATAGAGCACTGAGCAACAGGGACCACTGTATCTATATAGAGCACTGAGCAACAGGGACCACTGTATCTATATAGACCACTTAACAACAGGGATCACTGTATCTATATAGGTCATTGAGCAACAGGGACCACTGTATCTATATAGGCCACTGAGCAACAGGGACTGATGTATCTATATAGGCCACTTAACAACAGGGACCACTGTATCTATATAGGTCACTGAGCAACAGGGACCACTGTATCTATATAGGCCACTGAGCAACAGGGACCACTGTATCTATATAGGCCACTGAGCAACAGGGACCACTATATCTATATAGGCCACTGAGCAACAGGGACCACTGTATATAAGACCACTTAACAACAGGGACCACTGTATCTATATAGATGACTGAATAACAGGGACCACTATCTATATAGGCCACTGAACAACAGGGACCACTGTATCTATATAGGCGGCCACTGAGCAACAGGGACCACTGTATCTATATAGGCCACTGAGCAACAGGGACCACTGTATATAAGACCACTTAACAACAGGGACCACTGTATCTATATAGATGACTGAATAACAGGGACCACTGTATCTATATAGGCCACTGAACAACAGGGACCACTGTATCTATATAGGCCACTGAGCAACAGGGACCACTGTATATAAGACCATTGAACAACAGGAACCACTGTATCTATATAGATGACTGAATAACAGGGACCACCCATTTTCAGACACCAAGTTTAGCTCTACTCTTTAGAGGACTCTCAAGACAGGGACTACTGTATCTATATAGGCCACTTAACAACAGGGACCACTGTATCTATATAGACCACTGAGCAAAAGGGACCACTGTATCTTTATAGGTCACTGAGCAACAGGGACCACTGTATCTATATAGACCACTGAACAGGGACCACTGTATCTATAATGGCCACTGAACGACAGGGACCACTGTATCTTTATAGACCACTGAACAGGGACCACTGTATCTATATAGACCACTGAACAACAGGGACCACTGTATCTATATAGACCACTGAACAACAGGGACCACTGTTTCTATAAAGGCCACTGAACAACAGGGACCACTGTATCTATATAGGCCACTGAGCAACAGGGACTGGTGTATCTGAAAAGGCCACTGAGCAACAGGGACCACTGTATCTATATAGACCACTGAACAACAGGGACCACTGTATCTGTATACATGCACTGAACAAGAGGGACCACTCTATCTATACAGACCACTTAACTGGGGCCCTACATCTGTATGGACCACTAAAGAACAGTGGCCACAATCAAAATAGACCACTGAACAATAGAGACCACTCTATCTATTTAGACCACTTAACAGTAGGGAGTACTGTATCTATATAGACCACTGAACAACTGACCACTGTATCTGTATTGACTACTGAAGAACAGTGACCACTGTATCTGTATTGACTACTGAACAACAGTGACCACTGTATCTGTATTGACCATGCACTGAACAACAGTGACTGCTGGATCTCTGTGACCCATGAATTTCTCAAGCAGTTTATGTTTTTTATTATTATTCATACAGTTGCAAATATATATACATATAATGCAGATATATTACATGCCAATCAGAATTAGGTAATCAGAGGAAATTATGTACATTGATAATATCGTAATAATAGTTTAATGACAAGAAATATAAACTTAATTAGCCTGCATCAAGAAATATTAGGCAGTGCTCCAGACATACACAAAGTCTTTGACACCAAATACATTATTAGCGTGATTCATGGTGATTAGATCTGTAAATATAGGCTGGGGTGAACAGCAGTGGGGCGACAGGGACAATGTGGCAGGCCAGGTGTACAAGTGTGTGGCACCTGAGCTGTAGACAAATCAGCAATCTTTTGTGGCTCAATATGAGGGAGCAATCAGACGGCAGCCAGACGGACTTTGACGTGAAGGGCGACTGTTGTGTTGTTAAGCTGGTGCTCAGTAGCAATTGACTTGCCACAATAAAGGATTGAATTGTATGGGTTTAACAGGTTTAGAGGTCTAGTCAATAGGGCTTTATCAGGCACGGAACCTGGTCTTCCAGGTACCACACCATTTTATTTATTTCTCAATTTTAATATCGAGTGAAATGTACAGGACTCTGCATGAGACCATCCCTACTTATAGGCATAGGCATACGTACCTGCATGTACATCATAATTATGCACAATATACATGTGTGCATGTACACACACACGTATACAGGCATACATACAGAGTAAGATAGTATCTGCACTTTAAGATCACCCATATGGCCAGCAAATGGTCACATTTGCCCGGTGATCTTAATTTACAAGTTAAATATTACAGTGGATATAGACTTCTATGTCCTCAGGAGGGTGGTCACAAAAGCCAGGTGGTCTTATGAGAGGGGTCTTAAATTGCAGGTTCCTGGTACCTTGTATGACAGACCATGTTTTTGAACAGCATCAGAGGTGGCCCCATATATCAGGTGGTCTCTCAGTAAAGGTCAAATAACACTGGGAAGGTGAGACTAGGGGCATGATGTATGTGGCCTGACAAGGCAGGCAGTGTCTCGTGGGGGTGGTCTCTCAAAAGAAAGACTATTCTACTTTGTCTTTAACTGTTTGAGTGCCAATCAGTGCAAAAGTCATTATGGTGAAGCTGAATTGCTGTAATGATTCGAGATTCATATTCCTCATCAAAAGACCTTTCATTCAAGTACCAACATGCCTATGGTCCCAGAGGAAAATATGGTCCAGGACAGTGAGGTCAACAGCTTTCCTCAGCAAACTTTGGGCGCACACCTGAAGTGTGCCAAGGAAAGGTGTTGAGTCAGTCTCTAATTCAGCACTGAAAGAGTTAACATCTACTTGTTGGACCTCGGAACTATGATATTGATTGAAAACAGCATGATTTGAATGGATGGCTTTGCGACTTTAGCCAACAATCTCTTTAAATTTGGACATATATTTGAAGTGGATGTAAATTTTTGTTGATACAGAGTTTTATCGTGCAAACTGTTATCTGTGTCCGGGAGAGCAGGGATGTGGATTCCCTACCTGTGTCTATGGCAAAATCCTTTATCAGTATCTTCTGATAAACTTCTTGACACTGGAAAACAGGGGGAATGCTTCGTTCTAAGCTCAGCTGACTTGTCATTCACAGCTTTTCTTCACTTCCAGTAACTCTTTATAGGGAAAAAGTTACATGTTGATGCATTAATATTAGGTCTCACATAATCGATAGAACTGTTATGTGTATTGTGACAGAAATTTTGCTTATTTTGTCTAAAACTTTACATGTAAGGCACATTTAAAGTATCAAATGTCCTTGACCTTCCCATTCAGACAAAATCAAAGACATGTCACAAAAGGTACATTCTGAGAACAACTGCAAAGTTTGTGACTGAATGGAGCAAGTTTCCTGCAGGTGGCACTGCCGTTATCTGCCCTTGGATACCCATATGTTGCAGGTGGAGACACCTGTAGGATAAATAAAACCTGCTTCATTCATTGCTTGAAATGTTATATGACACCAGAAGCAAGCTACCATACAGAATAGTGTATTTGACATGTTCTATTAGGTTATGAAAATAGATTAAAAGGCTTGGAAATGAAAACTGCTGCTTGCAGACTACAGATTCTGAGGGAATTGAATTGTGGTGTACAAAATTGTTGATGTATATGGAACAGAATAGTGTATTTCACACGCTCTATTAGGTTATAAAAGTAGATTGAAAGGCTTGGAAATCAAACTTAACAGTTTGCAGACCACAGAGTCTGAGGGAATTGAATGCTGGCGTACAAAATTGTTGATATTGTATATAGAATTTATTGGGTACCCCCCCCCCCCCAAATTAGTATGATATACATGTAGTAATGCTTAGGTGATATTATGACCCACTGGTCCATAGATAATTGATGAAAGTCAACAACAGAATGACTCATCAGCTGTTTGTACTCACAGTACCGTGGTGAGTTAACTCTCTATCACCCATGACACTGCCCGGGCTTCACTCTATTCTTCCCAATTTTGATCACCCATGAGATTTAGTTCAACTTTCAATAATTCGTAATTGGGCCACATGATATCTCTGGGACCCACTGGTTTGTCCGATGTGGACATGCACAGCTGCAGCCTACATGTATATCACCCATGAGGTAATATGACTGAAGTCAGTCCCACAACAGCGATAATGCCCAGTGTCTTAATTATCTCTGTAAACTCAGGATTCATCTTGAAAATCATGACCAGTCCACATGCTGCCAAAAGACCAAGAGAAAGTGACACAGAGCACAGCAGGGGTCATGGTAATATGCGGAACGGAACGACGTTCCGGCAAATATATGCCGGAACGGGTGCTCCCATGTCCTTCGTGCGTTTTCTTCACTTCTTTGGTCCTCTCAAACCTTCTCTACACTTACGTCCTTCTTTTCTTAAAATATGGTCAGCTTTAAATATGTATTGAATAAAATCTACCGGGTTAACCACATATCGCTCGATCGTAAGATCGAGAGGTCCGCCATTTTGGATGTTGATTGACATCCGAATCTGTAGGTTGAGTTAATTTTACAGTTCAAGTTTGACATATCACATGAACAAAAATTTTTTTGTAAGTTATTATCTCCCGCCCACGAAGTGGGGGGGGGAGATATAGTAATGACGACCGTCCGTCCGTCCGTCCGTCCGTCCCACATTTCTTGCGCGCGATATCTCAAGAACAGCTTAAGCTAGGATCATGAATTTTTTACAGTTGGTCACCCTTATAAGTGTTCACGTCGAGTTCGAAGGAGAGTGACCTTGACCTCATTTCAAGGTCACCAGGGTCATTTATCTCTAAACTTCTTGCACGCGATATCTTAAGAACCGGATATGATAGGATGATGAAATTTTCACAGTTGATCACTCTTGTTAGGGTCTACATCGCGTTCGAAGGTGTGTGACCTTGACCTAATTCCAAGGTCACCAGCGGCAATTCAATTTTCTTTGAATTTGTTGTATGCAACATCTGAAGAAACAAGTGAGCTAGGATCACTTAACTTTTACAGTTGATCAACCTTGTAAGGTTCTATGTCATGCTTGAAGGACCTTGACCTTGACCTAATTTCAAGGTCACCAGAGGCAGTTCAGCCATCCCACATTTCTTGCGTGCGATATCTCAAGAACCACTAAAGCTAGGATCATGATTTTTTTACAGTAGGTCACCCTTATTTACTTGAGTATATGTTTACCATGACACCCAGGGTAGAGGTACAGTTAACGTATCGTCCCCATTTAAGCACAATATCAGAAACATGCCAGTATGTACCTGCCAAATATGCAGTTATCTTTGTTTTAAAATTATGTGGGCGGGAGATATGGACAGCGTCAGCGTCAACTTGTTGTTGTTAAATATAATGGAGGGATAAACAGACACATGTAGCCCAACCATTTTTGTGAATAAGAACTACTTTTTTAGTTTCTTGTATGCTGAAACCCTGGCTGCCCAGTGCCCAACAAGGTTTGCCAATATTGCGTTCCGGCGATTGAGTGATGTGCATTTACCATGTATATGTCTTTTATTATATACTTCAAGTACTCTACATGATCAGACAAGGAAGAGAAAAGTGTGAGGTAGGTCTTGGAGGGCGAAATACACTCCAATAAAGTGCAAGGGACAAGCGGGGGCCCGTTCCGGCGTATAATATGCCGGAACTGCCGGAACGAGTGGTTCCGGGCGGTTCCGTTCCGCATATTACCATTACCCACACAGCAGATGGCTGGACAATCAAACAAAGGAACAAGAATTCCTCAATCCCGGGAAAAGAATCTGTCAATCCCTGGAACAGAATCTGTCAATCCCTGGAAAAGAATCTCTCAATTCCTGGAAAAGAATTTGTCAATCCCTGGAAAAGGATGCACAGTGAGACCTCATTATAATGGCACCCAAATATCCAAAGTGTTCATTTAGTGACACAACTTTTGAGGGAGTTCAAGTCAAATTCCTTTGCTATTTGACTGATTTATATGTACAATAATACCTCTCTTGGGAGACAACCCTTTGGGGCCTCAAAAAGTGGTCTTTCAAGAGAGGTGGTCTCTCATTGGAGGTACAATGACATTGGAAGAATAGGACTTGGGGTTTTACAAAATGGTCTTTCAAGAGAGGGTGGTCTCTCATTGGAAGGGTCTCTCAAAAGAGGTACCACTGTAGGTTGATATCCAGACATCTGACACATTTTACAGGAAACAAATGGTGTCCTTATAATGGGGTTTAACAGTAAAACATACCCCCCCCCCCGGCCAACTTTCACAATGAAATATTTTGACATGGTAAATTAGCATGAAATAAATATAGATGCCATTATTATTACCTTAGAATGTTTTCCTTGTTTCTACATGGAACCGTTGTTAATTTTATCCACCTCCTGTTTGCTCTGTTTTGAAAACTGTCCTGATAATGGACAATGTAAGTGAGTGCATCTGTTCACAGTATGACTTATTGGCTTAACTTTCTGATAATTCACTGGGCAGTGACAACATTCCCCTCCCCCCCCCCCCCCCCCCCCCCCCGCCACCCTTTACATGTGTACTGGTGGAAATGTAAGCTTTACGAACATTTGTGATAGTAAGGAACATGTATTCCCAACATACTGGGACTCTTGTGAATCAGTCTTAGTGTGTGTTTGGAGAACAGGATTGTTATTTTGAAACAGTTATAGAGTTAGCCAAGTTGTGGGTTTGGCAGGAGCAATGTTTATCTTGTCATGTTTAATACAGGGATCTGTTTGTGTACGCAAGAGTTAATCTCACAGGGATCTGTCTGTCTACACAATAGTTAATCTCACAGGGATCTATATACAGAAGAGTTGATCTCACTGGGACATGTCTGTATGCAGTAGAGTTAATCTCACAGGGATTTGTCTGTGTACACAAGAGTTGATCTCACAGGGATCTGTCTGTCGACACAACAGGTAATTTCCACAGAACCAAGTCTGTGTTTCATACACCTTGCACCAAGGAGATTAGCATATATGCATATTCTGATACCATGCACCATTAAAAACTGTTTAAAAAACTTAATTTGGGTGAAAAAACAAAGCAAAACAAAACAAAATAAGACAAAAAAAAAAAAAAATAAAGACAATGTAGTGACCTTGACACTTGACCTGTTATTACTTAGCTCACTGCCCCCATTTAATGTTGGTCAGTTAAAGAGAACATTAGAGGAGCACTGAACATGTCAGACCTGATGGTGTAATGGACAGCACTGAACATGTCAGACCTGATGGTGTAATGGACAGCACTGAACATGTCAGACCTGATGGTGTAATGGACAGCACTGAACATGTCAGACCTGATGGTGTAATGGACAGTGCGGAATGGTCGGTTTGTACTCAGTATTGTGAGTACCACAGTGCTGGTTTGTACTCAGTATTGTGAGTACAGAGTGCTGGTTTGTACTCAGTATTGTGAGTACAAAGTGCTGGTTTGTACTCAGTATTGTGAGTACAGAGTGCTGGCTTGTACTCAGTATTGTGAGTACCACAGTGCTGGTTTGTACTCAGTATTGTGAGTACCACAGTGCTGGTTTGTACTCAGTATTGTGAGTACAGAGTGCTGGTTTGTACTCAGTATTGTGAGTACAGAGTGCTGGGTTGTACTCAGTATTGTGAGTACAGAGTGCTGGTTTGTACTCAGTATTGTGAGTACAGAGTGCTGGTTTGTACTCAGTATTGTGAGTACAGAGTGCTGGTTTGTACTCAGTATTGTGAGTACAGAGTGCTGGTTTGTACTCAGTATTGTGAGTACAGAGTGCTGGTTTGTACTCAGTATTGTGAGTACAGAGTGCTGGTTAGTACTCAGTATTGTGAGTACAGAGTGCTGGTTTGTACTTAGTATTGTGAGTACAAAGAGTGCTGGTTTGTACTCAGTAGTGTGAGTACAAAGAGTGCTACTTTGAACTTAGTATTGTGAGTACAAAGAGTGCTGGTTTGTACTCAGTGTTGTGTTATGTTCTCACAATTTTAGTTCTGCCAACTTATTAAAAATAGTTGAAATAGCAAGATTTTTTGGTTTGTTTTTGCCACTCAGATGAAGCAAAAATTTGTTTCATTTTACCAATAAAATATGTTCATTTTGACAATATAGCCGTGGATGATAGACTATAACTATTGACAAGTTTATCCAACATAAACAAGAACATGCAGGTGTGAAATGTGCAACAGGTGTCATATGGGTGATAAGGGAGCATTCATTGTATTGTAGTCCTATAAATCATGTCCACATATGTTCAAATCCATCAAATCATATATCCAAATATATTTGGAACTATGAAATTGATGATATGCTTGAATCCTTTTATATTTAAACATGATTTAATATTTGATGTTCTGGTTGAATATTTTATGAAATGTCTAACTGCTGATTTAACTCATTCAGTGCCACATTTGGACTGAGTCAACAGCTGTGCTCAGTATCATTTGAACAAGGAGAGCTGTTGACTTGGGCTATTGTATTCTATTTAGCTATATACTGTTACTTAAATGAAAGTTCTCTTTATACAAGTAACATGAACCCAGCACCTTTATTATAATTCAGAACAGCCCTCATTTAGTAGTTTGATTTTAATCACAATTGCTGTAACACTGAACTTGTATCCGCAACTAGTCCCAGGATTTTCATCGGATCCCTTTCAAGCTTTGCATACTCCACTGGCATGATGTGGGCCAGTGCATATTACATTGCCATGTCACTGCTTCCGTTTTCTGATTTTTAATAATACATTTAAATTTTACAGATCCTAGGTAAATATACATGTTCATATTTATGGGTGGAGCTGAATTTGTATCCGCAACTAGTCCCTCTTTTTTCATTGGATCCCTTTCCAATTTGGCATACTTCATAGGCATGGTCTAGGCTAGTGCATATTACATTGGCATGGTCTAGGCTAGTGCATATTACATAGGCATGGTCTAGGCTAGTGTATATTACATATGCATAGTCCAGGCTAGTGTATATTATATAGGCATGGTCTAGGCTAGTGCATATTACATATGCATGGTCTAGGCTAGTGTATATTACATAGGCATGGTCTAGGCTAGTGTATATTACATAGGCATGGTCTAGGCTAGTGCATATTACATAGGCATGGTCTAGGCTAGTGCATATTACATAGGCATGGTCTAGGCTAGTGCATATTACATAGGCATGGTCTAGGCTAGTGTATATTACATAGGCATGGTCTTGGCTAGTGTATATTACACTACTGTCATTTTCTGATTTTTTTTTCTAATTTTCTTTTAAATGATAGGTAGACAGTCGTAGATGTTAATATTTATGGAGGGGGATGAACTTGTATCCTCAACTAGTCTCAGGTTTTCAAGCAGGAGTCTTTGAAATTTGGTAGACTTGACTGACATGATCTGTGTTAGTGCATATTACATTGCCATGGTGCTGCTATCATTTTCTGATTTTTAATGCATTTAAGAAAAAATAATGAATAAATGTACGAATGAGGATTATGTGCAGAGCTGAACTCAGGGTTTATATGTGGTCCCCATTTTCAAACCATGCCAAATGCTTTGGGGATACACTCTTCAGGGAGGCTCACATATAAGTGGTCTCAGGTGCAGGAGTTATTTATCGTGTCATCGCTAGATGACACTTAAATTCACTCTAGTTTTTTTTTTGAAAATGGTAAATTGAGCAAAAATTCCATAAAATGGACCCAAATGTGTCCATGGGAAACTTGGATGGGAATCCAATTCTTGCTGTTAGCTTTCGTAAATTCTAATTAGTATATTAAGTTTTGGGGTTCTAACAGCTCAAGGCACAAGGTGTTCTAAGGCACTGCATGGGGTTTAATGGTTCAGCATATACCTAAATACTGGATGTGTGGGGAGCATACTGTTTTCGACTTATCCAGCAGTGATGTTTCGGAAGCATACCGTTTTTGACTTATCCACCAATGATTTTTGATGAGCATACTGTTTTTGGCTTATCCACTTATGATGTTTGGGGAGCATACTGCTTTTGACTTATCCACCAGTGATGTTTGGGGAGCATACTGTTTTTTACTCATCCGCCAGTGATGTTTGGGGAGCATACTGTTTTTTACTCATCCACCAGTGATGTTTGGGGAGCATACTGTTTTTTACTTATCCAACTAACTCCAATTATCTGTCTGTAACACAATCCTTGCAAGGTCAGTAACTCATGATTCATAGGCCATATCAAACTCAACTGTACTTTAATTGTACCTTCACAGCATTATTTCACCTGATTAAATTTTGGTGACCTTGACCTCATTTTCAAGGTCACAGAACCCATGTCTGGGCAAAGCAGGGGGTAGTAGTGTTTTCATCCATCCCTGAACTACCCTCTGAGAAAATTCTAAAGGGTCACAAGTCATGTTTTTTACATGTAAAATTGCTGAAAAATTAGTCTTCTGCCCTGATTTTCCCATTCTATAACCCCCTTAAAAAATTGCTGACAGAAACACAGAGGTAGGTATCTAATCTATTAGCAACAGGTACAGTAGTTGATAGCTGTAAAACGTGCACTCTTGACTCCTGACAATCAGATGCAGCTGTCATCTTATTTGAAATGTAAACAAGTTTTCCCTAAGGGGTCAACCTGCTAACCTCTTAACCTCTTTAACCCTTTAGTCCTCCCAGGTACCACAGAGTCATGTGCATTAACCCTATCATTGCCAATGTTGACAAAAGTCAAAAGTATTCTGAATTGACATATGATACCTGATTCATATTCTTTGTAAACTAACCATTCATTCAAGTTCCAGCATGCCTACAATGTAGTATATTATGTGCGGAACGAGCGGGACTCGAACCTGCAACCTTTGGCACCAGTTGCCGAGACCATACTATGGTCGAGGCTAACAGCTTTCCTTGTAGGCATGCTTTGGGTGAAAAGCTGTCAGTATTAACTTCCAGTCCATGTCCACACATGTGCGGATTCATGGAACTATCCATTGACATCAGTCTCCGCATATATATATATATATATATATATATATATATATATGCAGACACACTTCTGGTTTCCATAGCAACCAATGAAATGAGTCTTTCCATCATTTATGATTAAGGTGGAAAGTGTATTTTTATAAACAAAATGGCCAAAATTACTCACAAAAATATGTTGGCAATAAAACTTCAAACATTATCATATTTCTTCTGTATTTCAATCAATAAAATACAATTTTTAATAAAATTAAGACAATTTCTGTAAAAATGGTATCCCATGGCAAGAACATAATTATTCTGCCAAAGTTTCTTGTGACAGGTTCACACGAAAACAAACCTGTTAGATACATAATCCCAGATCCAACAGTTAATTATTTTGGTAAATATTTCATGCTGCTATAAATATGAAAAAAAAATTAAAAACTTTGGCAGAGTTAATATTGTTAGTGTCATATTTTGCCAAAAAACTCAAAATAATCAACAGACAGAGGCTGCAAGGATGATAAATAAACCTCAGACTGGAAAGGGTTAAAGTACTTCAGAAAAGCATAACTTTTGTGGTGAGAATGTAGCTCTGGGAGAGTTTTAACTCATTCCATACCAGTCCTTGATTTTTCCAGATATTTACCTAGATTTAAGATGACAATTGCATATTTAAATTCTTCAGGAAAAGAGCTTTTGTTCAAGTACCAAAATGCCCATAGTCTTAAGTCAGTGGTTCTGGCACTGCCTGGCAAGTTATGCTGCAGCTGCCCTTGCGGCAGCTGCAGCGTGGCTTTCCAGGCAGTGTCAGAACCACTGACCAATGCCTGTGACCATAGTGTGGAATGAGTTAAAGTAAAACCTTGACCCACAACCTAATTAGCAGTGGAACAATGATTCTTTGGCAGAAAACTCAAGACCTGCCAGACACTAGTTTGTTTACCCTTTCTTGAGCACTTAAATCACCCCCAAAGCACCTGCATTTGAATTGTCAGTCAGTGCTTTGATGTTTTTATGGCTCTGGTTTAAAAATCCCCACCATGTGTAATGTCTTTTAGTCTGTCTGTCTGTCAACCCATAGATTGTATGTGTATTTCAAATGCATTGTATTGTTACCATTGTGTGTAAAATGGCAAATAAGTCATATCATATCAGACCTGTTATGTTCTCATCCGGTCGGTGCTTCCAACCCATGCTGATCAGAGGAGATAAGCTATGAACCCGATCTTAGTGTGATCAGGAAGGATAAGCCATGGACTCAATCATACTGTGATCAGGAGAGATAAGCTTAGGACTTAATTTTATTGTGATCGGGAGAGATAAGTCATGGACTCAATCTTATTGTGATCAGGAGAGATAAGCCATGGACTCAATCTTATTGTGATCAGGAGAGATAAGCCATGGACTCAATCTTATTGTGATCAGGAGAGATAAGCCATGGACTCAATCTTATTGTGATCAGGAGAGATAAGCCATGGACTCATTCTTATTGTGATCAAGAGAGATAAGCCATGGACTCAATCTTATTGTGATCAAGAGAGATAAGCCATGGACTCAATCTTATTGTGATCAGGAGAGATAAGCCATGGACTCAATCTTATTGTGATCAAGAGAGATAAGCCATGGACTCAATCTTATTGTGATCAAGAGAGATAAGCCATGGGCTCAATCTTATTGTGATCAAGAGAGATAAGCCATGGACTCAATCTTATTGTGATCAAGAGAGATAAGCCATGGGCTCAATCTTATTGTGATCAAGAGAGATAAGCCATGGACTCAATCTTATTGTGATCAAGAGAGATAAGCCATGGGCTCAATCTTATTGTGATCAGGAGAGATAAGCCATGGACTCAATCTTATTGTGATCAGGAGGGATAAGCTATGGGCTCAATCTTATTGTGATCAGGAGAGATAAGCCATGGACTCAATCTTATTGTGATCAGGAAGGATAAGCCGTGGACTCATTCTTGGTCAGGAAGGGGTTAGCATAGACAGTAGTCACCCTCAGCAGCAATCACCTGTCCATATAGCAAGTATGGTAACTTGCATTTTAATTCCCTACCCTCCCCCCCCCCCCCCCCCGAGGCCACATTTCTGTGCACTTCAGGTGACAGGACCTGAATCTCTCCATTGTCATATTTCTGAATCAATGCAGAATATAATATAGAAACAGCCTTTATGGTTGTACGTTAGATACATGTACTATTGGCAAAATGTTATTTTTTTCAGACTTAATTAAAAAAGAGTAGGAATCTAAAAGATTGTCTGAACTTGTCTTGCAGCCCACTTTTTAGTCCCTTGCCCACTTGGTGGGGGACTATAGGTTTGCACCTCGTCCGTCCGTCCGTCTGTCCTTCCGTCCGTCCGTCCGTCCAAAGCTTCTCCGGGCCATATTTCCAACACCATAACACCCACAGCTACCAAATTTTATGTGTTTGTACTTCCTAGGATAGAGGTGTATGGTGTGCCAAAAGTAGGTCACTAGGTCAAATATCTGGGTCACAGAATACATATGTATGAAAAATCTTGTCCGGGCCATAACTTTTTTGTCCTTTTACTTAGAGTCATGAAATGTTACACAAATGTGAAGCTTAGTCTAAGAAAGTGTCATAAAGCAAAACTAGGTCACTAGGTCAAATATTTGGGTCACCACGATATGTAAATATACAGAATCAAATTTTGTCTGGCACATATCTTCCCTATATTAATGCTACCTCTTCAATTTTTTTATGGTGGGTAGACCTTAGGTAGTAGCTGTGCATAGGCATTGTTTTGTGTGGCTAATTACTTGCATTAATTAATTATTTAACAAAGTTCGTTAAGCAAGACAAATTTTGTCCGGGCCATATCTTCTAAATTATTAATGCTAGCCCTTTGAATTTTTTGTGGTGGATAGACCATAGGTAGTAGGTGTGCATAGGCATTGTTTTGTGTGGCTAATTACTTGCATTAATTAATTAACAAAGTTCGTTAAGCAAGACAAATTTTGTCCGGGCCATATCTTCTAAACTATTAATGCTAGCCCTTTGAATTTTTTATGGTGTGTAGACCTTAGGTAGAAGGTGTGCATACGCATTGTTTTCTGTGGCTAATTACTTCCATTAATTAATTAATTAACAAACTTCATTAAGCAAGCTCAAGATACAATACAAATTTTGTCCGGGCCATATCTTCTAAATTATTGATGCCAGTCCTTTGATTTTTTTTATGGTGGGTAGACGTTAGAGGGGATATGGTAATGGGCACCGTCCGTGTGTCCGTCCATCTGTCCATGATTACTGTGGGCGGGGGATATGGCTAGCGTCAGCAGCTACTTGTTTTTTCACGTTCTCAGACACTTCATCTGGAAAAACCCAATACTTGTGCTTGCTATTGAAGACCACCTTTACTGCCCAGGAAACAGGACTCAGATTGCATGTGGTCTCCAAATACAAGTAATTTATGAGAAATAGACTCAAGTATAGTGGTACCTGCTGTATGTGGCCACCCCTTCTGCCATGAAAAAGTGGCCACATACAGCAGGTGACCTGTCACTACAGGGAAATTTTACAAAGAAATTGACTCCTACGCCCCAGCCTAGTGACCATGAAAGGCAATATGGCTGGTCACGGCAGTGGTTGCATACATCAGGTACCACTGTATTATGAAAAGGCAGTCTGACGAAGGTCCTCAGTCTCTCACTAGATGCAGTTTTCACAGCTATGCTGATGTAATGGTCAGAAGGCCTGAAGACCAGAGTCCATGTGTCATACATTTGTCTGGATCATACCGCAGCACATGCATGCATTGGTCAGATCCAGTGGGAATACATCTACTCCTGCTTTGAGAGACAACTCCACTGAAAGACCTCCTATCATTAAAGACCAAATTTATCAAGTCACAAGTGATATCTTTCTGATGTTATTTTCCTTACATTGAGAGACTGTCTGCTTTATGTGACCATCTTTGGAGCAGCTCAGACTATGTATGATCTCTCAACTCTGACAATGCCAACTGGGAGTCAAGTCTAACTACTTAAGACCAACTGTTCTCAATTATAACAACAGTGCTAGATTCATATTCCTTGTACACTCAAGTACCAGAATGCTTACTGGGTACGTTCCAGAGACAATAATGTTCTGGCTCCACAGCTTTCCTCGGTGCATTCTGGGTGCAATGCGCCCAGAGTGCACTGGCGAGAGGCTCCACTTCTGCTGGCAGGTATATAGTCCAGGCTGTTGTAAAATCGCCTGTAAACAACTTGTCATCCATTCCAGTTATTCCGCTGGGATTTCAACATAATACAAAATAGCAAATTTGTTGAATTGCCAAGAAAGTACTGGTACCTTTTTTTTTTTTTTCATATGGGGGGGGGGGGGGCAAATAGTTGTATGTAGACTGAAACACCTGATTTTCTTTGATGGAAAATCCTAGTTATGGGACATAATAGAATTACAATATATGTTCATGAAGTAGAACATAGTGATTTCATCAGATCCCATCCCCTGTTTTGTTTCGTTTTTTTTTTGTTTTTTTTGTTGTTGTTTTTTTTTTATGGAAAAAAATCAACATTAATGTGTAACGTATATCCCAGGAATCTCTGGTATTCATTTGACACAGGAGATAAACACATTTCGGAAAGTACAGAGAGCTTGGATGGCAAATTCACTCAGCATTTTGCCCTCAGGCACTAAACAGTAAAAAGAAAAAAAGGAAAGAAAATCCAACAGTTGAATGATTTTGTAAAGATAAACTTGTCAAGAAATGTTGATGACAAAGGTGTATGTAGTTAGCCGTCACCATGAACACCTTACATGTTGGTTTATCCCAAACTTACATAGCCGGCGGCTGTTGATAAAGCCATAAAGTCAGTTTATGTTGTGTGAGGACTGAAAACATTGGGGTCACAGAGTAGGAATTAAGTCAAAGCAACAGCACCATGTATATATAATTACCTGGCCTCCATCCTATGTGTATACACTGCTACACTTGATCTCAGACATGTATTGCAACATTGGGGTCACAGAGTAGGAATTAAGTCAAAGCAACAGCACCATGTATATATAATTACCTGGCCTCCATCCTATGTGTATACACTGCTACACTTGATCTCAGACATGTATTGAGCTATTTGATGCTAACCCTTTCTCAGTCAAATCAGACGAAAGCACTTGGATGTAAATTGTCATCAGCTCAGACATGTATTGAGCTAGTCTATGTTAACCCTTTCTCAGTCAAATCACCCGAAAGCACTTGGATGTAAATTGTCATCAGCTGTAGTGTTTTTACTTAATTGCTTTACTTTGTTGATAGAAAAAAAAATTGTAGAGAATTGTAAACAAGAGCTATCATATGATACGTACCCCAGGTCAATAACTTTCTTTGGCATGTGTTCAGTGTATTGTGCCCAACACATGCCAAGGAAAGCTGTTGACTTGGTCCTGTTTGCCCAGCAAAGGGTTAATATGTTGTTCCTTCTTTGCCTTCATATTTACCTTTTCATGAAGTTGATATCATACAACTCTTAGCTGTCTGTACGTGATGATATGTTCATGTTTCTACTTCGACAATTAGGCTTGTAATTATGATTGTTGGTAACTTAAAGGCACTTAATGTCAAATGGAAAAGTCTGAAGTCATGCAAGTAAAATTGTTTCAGTTTCAATTAATTATCATTAACTTTAGATTTTATTTGCAAGACGTAACTAATTTTATACTTTGTTGGTGAAGTATTTGCTTGAGCATGTTGCAAAAGATGTATTTTAAACTGCATAAGAGGCATGTTTATGCGTATACTGAAGTCCTTTTTGTAAAGAATTTAAATGTTCCAGTTCACTCCAACTCAATATAACTGCTACTACCATATTACATATCTCTTCTAAGCACTTGGGAAATTTCAATTCAATGAGCTTTAATTGTAGAGCTAAATTTGGAACATTTAGCTGGAATAACAGATGAATTATCATAAAAATATATAATTTTCTGGGACATGAGAACTCTTGTGCCAGAAAGGGGGTGGGGGTGGGGTGGGGGGCTTTAGAGGGTAGGGGTGTGTAAACAGAATAATACCATATACTGAGAACCCTTAGTGTCAAATGCAACAGGATTTTAGATTTTGACACCTTTGCTTTAATCATCTGCCAATGCTGCACGAGTCTCCTCATTTGTTTAGTCAAGAAATTTGATCAAAATTGAGGACGTTATGAAGAATTTTGTTTTTTCAACATGAAGGTAAACGACGAAAGGGAAGATCACAAAGAAGACTCTTTTTTAGTTTTGTGGGGCATGCTTGGCCTTGGGTGGTTATTTGTGAAGAAAAAGAAACTGACATGTGCCTGAATAGATATGGCTGTATAAAGGTCACGTATGTCAGATACTGACATATAATACAGCCAGACGTCCCAGCCTGCCACCTCATGCTCATTTCTGTAATGCTTAACCCATTGTGCCCAGCGTAGATGAGAATGCTGAATGCAAAGCATGCATCTATTCTTTACATGAATGCTGTAAAACTATGATTTTTTTTTTTTTTTTTTGCTTACTATCAAAATGTGAACCTTGATCTGTCACAAGTCTCCATCGTCAGTGTTGTCAATAAAATGTTTCAAAATCAAGCTGTCATAAATTTGACAACATTTTGATGATATTGGTGACTCAGACCTGTGAAACATGTAGGTAGCTTGAAAGTCACCAACTTGAGCATTTCAGGAGGATGCGAGTAAATCTTGTCTGTTGGGCATCTGTTGACAGTGTTACATTATTTAAATAGGTTGCCGTGGTAACATGACAAACTCTCACATGCCCATACAGATAGATTGTTCATGCATGTTTGACCTTTACATGGAGACCCACTGGGTTTAAAGCTCGTTTGACGTAGATCTTCATAAAGGTTGATATATTATTGATGCCCGGCCCCTTCCCCATCTTCTTTAATATACCTAAAATTGAGAAATTTGAGAAGCTTTTGCAAATAAAAGTATGAGGGACTAATACTGATGCTTTCAATTGATATTGCAGTAAATTGATAGACGTATGCTTTATATAGATTATGAGACTTGCAAAGAACTCAACCATATTTTTTTAGGGGGAGGAATCTTGCAATTTATGCACGATGTAATTACCAGATTTCAAACATGATGTAAATGAAAATACGACCTGGGGGTCAGGTTATGCAGAAAGTTGTCTTTTCAAGGAAAATTCTTGTTAAGCAGAATAGTTAATGAGATTCTAAGCATATTTTTTTAATCAGCCTAATCATGCAGTTGTATATGTCCTGGCCATTCTCATGCAACTGAATATTTCAGAAATCATGGAGAATTCCAGGTACAGCTAATTCATTTCATGTGAAATTGTCAGTTTTGATTGGTCAAATGTCAATGGCTATGGGGTTTGTGATGATTTACTGTGAAATAAGATTTGCTAATGGGGGGCAGGGAGGGCATGAGTGCAGTAGTTCACATGTAATTGGATAGATTATAACGTAAAATCCTTGTCAGTAATCAAAGAAATTGTTTATATGAAGAGTCAAAACCCATTTGCATACTCCCCATGACAGAGAGCGTCCACAAAAATTTCAGGTTTTCTTTAATTCCAGCATGACATGTTGTGACCCATTTAACCCTTCCCCTTCAGTTCAGACTGAGCTTACAACTAGGTCAACAACTTTACTGTGTGTGGATTGGGTGCTTCATATCCCACCTACATGTATGCCAAGGAAAGCTGTAAACCTGGAGCATGTTGTCTCAATAGAAAGCTGTAAACCTGGGGCATGTTGTCTCAATAGAAAGCTGTAAACCTGGGGCATGTTGTCTCAATAGAAAGCTGTAAACCTGGGGCATGTTGTCTCAACAGAAAGCTGTAAACCTGGGGCATGTTGTCTCAACAGAAAGCTGTTAACCTGGGGCATGTTGTCTCAACAGAAAGCTGTTAACCTGGGGCATGTTGTCTCAATATAAAGCTGTAAACCTCGGGCATGTTGTCTCAATATAAAGCTGTAAACCTTGAGCATGTTGTCTCAATAGAGAGCTGTTAACCTGGGGCATATTGTTTCAAAAGAAAGCTGTAAACCTTGAGCATGTTGTCTCGATAGAAAGCTGTAAACCTTGGGCATGTTGTCTCAATAGGAGGCTGTTAATCTGGGGCATGTTGTCTCAACAGAAAGCTGTTAACCTGGGGCATGTTGTCTCAATATAAAGCTGCAAACCTGGGCATGTTGTCTCAATAGAAAGCTGTTAATCTGGGGCATGTTGTGTTAATAGACAGCTGTTAACCTGGGGCATGTTTTCTCAATAGAAATCTGTTAACCTGGGGCATATTGTCTGCACAAAAATCTGGCAACCTTGGACATGTTGTCTCAATAGAAAGCTGTTAACCTGGGGCATGTTGTCTCAATAGAAAGCTGCTATCCTGGGGCATGTTGTCTCAATAAAAAGCTGTTATCCTGGGGCATGTTGTCTCAATAGAAAGCTGTCAACCTGGGACATCTAGTCTCAGTAGGTCTGATCCACATTCATGTTATATCCTTGGAATGAGTCAAGAGTTTTCCTGGGCTCACCCTGGCCACAATATAAATAAGCTGCGGAGTGATCTGAGGAAAGCTGTTGACTATAAGCCTTTCATTCTGGTAAATTGTCCCAGAAATTTGCATTTATTTATTTATATATTTATTTATTTATTTATTTATTTATTTATTTATGTATGTATGTATGTATGTATGTATGTATGTATGTATGTATGTATGTATGTATGTATGTATGTATGTATGTATGTATATGTTTTATTTTCTTTTTTCTTTTCGAGAAATGATATTTGATAAAAGGCATGCAGCAGATAACCTTTCACATTACCAGGCACAGTATACCACCAGTTGGGCCATAAAAGTGTTAGCTAGGATAAACTATGTAGCACCTTCTTGAATCAATGAAAAACATAATTTGGTACATTGTCTGTGACAACTCTTAATCCTGAGAAATACTGTAAAGGTTAACCCTTCATCCAGCTTATATTATAAAGGTTAACCCTTCATCCTGCTTATACTCTAAAGGTTAACGCTTCATCCAGCTTATGCTGTAAAGGTTAACCCTTCATCCAGCTTATGCTGTAAAGGTTAACTGTTCATCCAGTTTATACTGTAAAGGTTAACCCTTTGTCCAATATCAAGCTGGAGACTGAGTCAGGTGTTCCTGGCACCCTGTTGATGGCCATTGTGCTGAGGACGGCTGCCTGGGATTGTTCCTCTTTTCTGTGGAAATAAAGTCATTACTTCAATCTTATTGAAGATGTTTTATGAGCAATTTGAATGCCGAGTAATCATAATGACTCAGATGAGCATGACTTGAATTATGGCAGGTACTCACAGAGTTAAGGCTGCCACCCTACAATAAACACCTTTACAGGGGTGTCGTATACAATGACCGGGCCTCTTGATCCCTGCACCTTTCAAGTTTTTGATGATATAGACATATGATTGAGATTTAATATCATCGCACAATAAACTTTAAGCTGAATACAAGCAGCAGTTTGTTGACCCAGCATTCATATACCATTCTCAGATTGGAAAATGTTAGAATACAGTACATTTAGGGCCAGGTATGCTGCTGGATTTGTTGATTCACCTTGGAACTTTTTCAGGATAAAGACATGTGATAGAGGTGTATCATGGCACAATAACCTTAAAGCTGAATACAACAGACTAGACATTGATCCAACATAAGTACACCACCCCCTTAATGAAAAAAACACAAAACAAACTTACATGTTGGAATACAGTACACATTAATCCCAAACTTGCTGCCAAGTTTGTTAATCTGTCTTCATGATATAGACATATCAAAAGTTCATTATGATTTTGAAGAGAGAGAGATTTATATTAGCCTTGCACTGGCTATTTTTTCGATCCCCTTGAAAGCAAAAAATAAAATTATGTTATTAGTTTGTCATTGCACAATAGACTTTAAGTTGAATAAAAATGTCATGACATTGACCCAATATTCATGTACTCATGAATATTCTCAAATTGGAATATGTATATACATGTGTATATATATATTTGTATTTGTGTCTTTTTGTCCAAAACCACTTCCTAGTAGTCATTACCCTATTCCGCAGTCCGAACTCTTTACTCTCCATAAGCTAACCTGTCCTTGTCTAACTTATATACATAGAAGTTCTATTGTCTATATTGCACACGTTCCTCTGTAAAATTTTGATATAGGCTGTAATAATCCAAATAAATTTAAGGGTCTTCAGGAAGTGACTACTCAACATGTTTCGGAGCCTTTTACCCGGCGCTATATATATATATATATATATATATATATATATATATATATATATATTATATATATATATATATATATATATATATATATATATATATATATATATATATATATATATATATATATATATACATATATATATATATATACATATATATATATATATATATATATATATATATATATATATATATATATATATATATATATATATACACACACACACAGAGAAGTGAATTTTATAAAAAGTGATTGACCTTTTGAAGATGTTAATGATTACTCAACATTCAAATGGCTCATTCAGCTCGTTCAAGACCCCAGATCATGTAAAGTCACTCAATTTACTTTATTTTCCATTTCAGTAACAAACCATGAAAGCAAATGTTAGTGAAAAAGCTTGCCCATGTTTTATTGGAAGTTCAATGGTAATTTCAGAGTTTCTGTGAATACTTGAAAATACATTTATAAAATATAACATAGTTCTTGTCTATTAATACATGGACATACAGTTATACTATTGGGGAATGTCACCATACATCTATATAATGTATAAGGGATGCCCAGCAGGAAGTTAACAATGAAATCAGTTCAGTTAAAATGTATATATATATATATATATATATATATATATATATATATATATATATATATATATATATATATATATATATATATATATATATATATGCCTGTGAAACTTCATGTCTGAATGGAGATGACGACTAATGTTTTACACGTTATGATCACTCTTGCAGTTGGCTGACCAAAATTTTGGGTTGTATATTGAACATGGCTGGCTGATGTCAGACACAACCCTTGTATTAAAACCCAATATTGCCATCAGGTTTCAATTGTGGGTCTTAATGTATTTTGAATATTTGACACAGTCATTCATACTGAGATTGTGTTGTTGATAAAAATCTTTTCAATTCGTGTACATGTAAATTGAATAATCAGCACCAAATTTGTTACCAGCAGGGGTCAGGACTAGATTTTTAATTGAAAGGTGTGTTACTCTGGAAAAAGTTCAAGTAAAGTATCAATAGAACATATTCAGATTTCTTAAACCATCCATAAAATATTTGGAAATGTGCTATCTATGATTATAAAGTTAACTCATTCCATACCAGTCCCCGATTTTTCCCTATATTTACCTAGATTTAAAACGACTATTGCATATTTAAATTCTTCATGAAAACAGCTTTCATTCAAATACCAACATGCCTATAGCCTTAAGTCAGTGGTTCTAGCACTGCCTGGCAAGTCATGCTGCAGCTACCACAAGGGCAGCTGCAACATGACTTGCCAGGCGGTGCCAGAACCATTGACCAAGGCCTGTGACCAAAGTATGGAATGAGTTAAAGTTTTTGCCTTCAGATTAAATTTGATGTCCAAATTTATCGAATAAATCCTTGACCTTTAAACGAGTTAAAACCAGCTGAAGGTCAAATGTCATGTGCTTGAATGTCTTTGACTCATTGTTATAGTAATGAAAAGCGATTGGAATGATTATTATGGCAGGGGTAGAAATTAACTGATTTTAACCAGTAGCAAAGGTTTGCTACTAAGTTAAATTTTTGGTAGCAAATCTGAGAATTAAGTAGCAAATCATGCGGGTTTGGCGAAGCCCACCTAGGGCGTGCAAGCGCATGCCCTTCCCCTTTTGAAATCAAGCATGCAAATTAGTGCATTCTAAAGCACTTTTTCACATGAACTGAAGAGCTAAGGCCAGCCTTAAAAGTATTTCTGTTTCGTATAACAGGGCCTTGAAAAATTTGATGAGACAGGGAAGAATTTTTTTTTTTTTCAATTTTTTTTTTTAACTACACATACCTACTACGTGTTACTGCAATAAGGGCATCATGCCAGTACGGGGACTGATGGACTTACTATTGATTATTGATACAAGATAAACAAGATTCCAGGTTGAAAATTTTTTATTGAATCTGTATTGAAGCAAGAGACTCCGCCATAGATGAAGTCGTAACCGGACAATATATGCTTCAGGCTGGTTTGCTGGCGCTGAGACAGAGTAGCCCTACTGTAAATACACCTCGGCTTGGCTTGAATTGGGGTTGGTCTTTTGCTATTTTAAACATGTACATGTACAGGGCTTCAAGAAAAAAAGATAAGCATAATTATAAAGTTGAACTTTTTAAAAAATATCACAGAAGAAAAAGAATAAGATATCAAATATAAATGTGTAGTTTTTATTTTCACTTGACAACAGCAGGGGATGGGAGGGGTGTATGATGAGGGTTCAGAGTAAATATTAAGTCATGAACACACCTCTTTTATGTGTATGTGCGGGGATGTGGATTAAGAGTTTTATTGCTCCATGGTCAAACTGAGAGTACAAAGCAGGGCTCGGCAATTCACGTGTGCGATTGTCCGGGGCAAGTTAAAATTAATAGGTACTTGCCCAGTGGGGCAACCAACTTTTTTTTTTCGCTGGGAGCTCTATTCCTCAAATTTTCATGACACTGTTACAAGTTGCAGTTGTTTGCAAGGCTGGCTACAGGGGGGGGGGGGGGTCTAATCACTTAAAAAATCCGAGCTTTTGCACCACCTGCGTGGGGCGCCGATAGGTGATAATAATCGCTAATTGATAAACATTCCAAGTTTAAACAATTACTTGGTCCACAGTTGTATTCATCAGAACTTTATTCTGTCAACACAATCAGACATTTTCACTGTCGTACATACGATTACGTTACCATAGCAAAGCCAAAGGTACCGGCAGTAATTGGCTTGCTGAGCGGGGTCACACTACTCACCGTCAGTGTGATCTGCCTCAGCGATGTCAAAGCAGCGTCAAAATAGAATCAAATTTGCATGGCGAATTCATCGATCTGCAAAGTAACATCAAATGCCATTTATCGGTGGGTTCTAACAATGAATGTTGGAAAAAATAGGTGCCTTGAGATGACTTCCCAGGCAAAAACAGGAAACAACTTCCAGTCACACGCAAGTGACAGTGTGGAGTGGATCTGCGGTGAACTGACCCAGTCTCACGGATTGATTTGGGACACATTCGGCTATTCCCGCAATCCCCTACCTTTGGGTATATGCCTCTGACTCCAAATAATTTATTTGCATGCAGCAATATAAACAAAGCTTCCCGTTTGTGTGTTCCCTCCGTAAATTACGGCAGATTCACACATGTCCACTGGGCGGAAGCCATGATGAAAACACTGTAACACGAGCCGTGATTGGCTCATTTTTGCATGTGACTCAATTGACCAATCAGGTGATGTGTTGTGCGTCAGACCACATGGCCAAAGCAGCTGTTTGTGTACAGTTGCAGGAAAGATGTAGACGGTGTGCACACTCGATTTCTGAATTGAAATATTGAAATTTACGTTTGAATTCGATCTAAAAACACCGTTTATTGCAAGGAACTTGCCAATACTGTATACGCAAATTTACTATGATGTACCGATAGCATTCATGGTAGGTACGCAAACGATATGCGTTTACAGAACTGCCACACAGGCGTGCGAGTAGCGTTAAATCAAGCCTGAAGAAAAAAAAAATTTTTGCATTGTTGAAAAAAATATTCCAACCGCAACGTTTTGCGCACACCGGGCGCGTTATACGAAACAGAAATATTTTTAAGGCTGGCCTAAATTTGTGATTTTGACCAGGAAAATTTTGGTGGCAAAGGTCTGCTACCGCACAATTAATATAGGTAGCAGATCATTAAAGTTGGTAGCAAATGCTATTAATGCTACCACTAATTTCAACCCTTGTTATAGATGAAATCTGTAACGATAACATGCCAAAGTCAACATCGTTCTCTGATGTGGGTTGGGTTCTTGAGTGCCCCACCCATGCCAGGGTGTTGTTCTGGACTCGGTCTTAACCCTTCCCCAATGAATTAACCCTTTCAGTGCCAAATGGAACATAAGTTGCGAACTACTGTAAATTGCTTTATTTTTGCGTGTTCAAATTTTCACGGTTTTTATATTTTTGACATTTCACTGTAGTTTTAATTTCACTGTTTTAGACATAATTTCTATTCAAACAGTGTTAAAAAACTGTTTCACTGTGTTTTTATTTCCGCAGTTTTGTGCCATCAGCGAATAAACAAAAATAAGAGTACAGCAAAATTGTACAGTACAGTGGTACCTGCTGTATGTGGCCACATACAGCAGGTGACCTATCACCACAGGTAAATTTTACTAAGAAATTGACTTATTTTTGAGCCCGGTGACCACAAAAAAGCAATGCGGTGTTCACAGCACGTAACACTGTACTTAAAATAAAGTGCTCTAAATTATAATAAGGATGCTTGATTCATATTCTTTGTAAAAAAAACCCTTTCCATCAAGTACCAGCATGCCTGAAGTTACATAGAATATGAGTCCAGTTCAACAGTTTTCTTCGGTGGACTTAAGGTGCATTGCCCCCAAGGCATGCCAAGGAAAGCTGTTACTTCAGTCTAAAACGTGGCTCTCAAAGGGTTAAGACTGGGTCCTCATCTTTCTTTGGCATATGGTATTTTTGCTCTCAAGAGAGGCTACCTGAGTTCGCACATGGCAGCAATGGAGTATATCACCAGTAGATGGCACCACAGGCAATTTCTTCCTGGTATCTACCCTGGGGTATTAACAAAGCTTGCTTCATTTATTGAAATTGTGGTGAAGCAGGAAGCAGGTGGTGTCACCTTGCAGAGTGTGTCAGACAGGCCCTAGTCTGGTACATTAGGGGTTACACTACAATTGGGGGACCAGGTAAGGTACGCATAAGGAACATGTTGGGGTGACACCTACTCAGTATGGCAACAAAGCCACTATCATAAAGTTGAAAATTCCAGGTGTACAACTGGTATTTTGAAATGTTTATTGACTGTATTGTATAAACAGGATCAATAGTGACATATCTTGTGTGTGGTTCTCAACCAAATCAGACATCTTTCAGGCATGATGTACAATTGATACCACAATACCTGACCAGGTTGTGTCTGCTAATTAAACACAGACATATTCAAACTCTTCTGTCAGGTCATAATCTGTAAATATAAAAATTTAAGCCCCAGTTTTCGGGCATGAATGCATGGGTATAATGTTGGTCAGTCAAGCGTAACAAGAATATTCCATGCTTGAATTGGTTTTATAGAAAGGTGGTGTGACATGCATGTCTTAACTCAATGAGTACCAAGTGTGAGTAAACTACTTGATACAAAGTACTCTGATTTATGAAAAGGGTGCCAGATTCATCTTCCTTGTAAAGAAACCATTGATTCAAGTACCAGCATGCCTATAGTTACATAGAATATAGTCCAGGTCAACAGCTTTCTTCATTCAAGTACCAGCTTGCCTATAGTTACATAGAATACAGTCCAGGTCAACAGCTTCCCTCAGCATGCCTGGGGCACATTGCAAGTGTGCCTGGGAAAGCTGTTGACTCCGTCCAAAGTGTAGCACTGAAAGATGGTCACCCTTTCAGTGCTGTGCATGACAGTAGTCAAACTTCCCCGAAATATTATCACCATTCCATGTTTAACCTTTTCCCCCTTGAATGAAGACTGAGTCAACAGCTTTCCTTGGCATGGGTTGGGCACTAAGTGTCCAACCCATGCCAAGGAAAGCTTTTGACCTGGGTCATGTTGTCTTGACAGGTCTCATCTTCAATTCTCAGTCAAATTGTTTTTCATTGCTGTTGAAGTCAGTTGAAAACGCTGAAGCAGACAACATTTGACCACCAGCTGGTTTTGGCCGGTTTAAGGGGCAAAGGGTTAAATTCCTTCAGCGGAGGCCACCCTGTCAAGTGCCAAGAGGTCTACATGAAGTTTAGTGGTTCCAGACAAAGTCAATGGTCTAGGTCAAAAATGTCTTCAATACACTTTGAGAACATTGCACTTAGCAAAGCTGTTGACTCAGGTTATAATTAGACATTTAGATTTGCAGGGTTAAGAGTTGTCATAGTTGAGTGGTAAAGCTGAGGTGTCTAAACATCTCGTCTTGGACTGCTGTCCTGGGATGACTGAGCCACCAAACAGTTGGTGTCAGAGGGATCATTCATTAATAAACACCAGGGATCATTAATTAACAATGGCTGGGGTACAGCCTGGGGCAGTCCATTGTGTCTACATGTATAGACACATGGTTAAGTTATGGCAGTTTGAGATGAAATATGGACGTCATTTGTGTGTATGGCTTGAGATCTTCATATCTCGATTGAAAAGGATAAATGTATATTAACTGTGTACAACAACAAATGTGTAATATCCCCTATTTAAAGCATCTACAATGGACCTTCGTGCTATAAACATATCATGCATAACTGATGGCTGTCTAGTGTGTGCTGGTTATACCTGCCTAACATCCATGATTTTCTTGTGGACTTATTTATAAACTGTCTTTCATGAATTTGTAACATCGTGACACCAGTTAGGCAGCAAATAAAATTCTTCCAAGTTTGTATATTGACCCGTAACAAGCACAGTGTCAGGAGAGACTGACACAAAATGTCCACAGTTTTGTGAAATGATTTCTACAATTGGGAAGTTAAGGCATTAAGCACTCAACACAAACTAAGGAAAGCTGTTGACTCGGTCTTGGTTTAAAGGGAAATGGTTGATGGTTGTCCACCAGAGACTATGCCAGGCTGTTTTTGCAGCTTGCCCTTCTGTGTGGTCAGTAAAGCTTATCCAGGCCATGTTTCCTATACCATAGCACCTGCATCTACAAAATTTGGTGGGTGGACACAACATAGGATAGGAGTGGGTTGATCATGCAGCAGAAGCAGGATTGATACATGCCATCTTGACCTTTGACCCCATCAGGAAATGCTTGTGTGGGTCATATTTCCGATACTGTAATGCTCAAGAGATACCAAACTTTGTGATGGTATAGATGCTTCTTGGGATAGGAGTGTATTTCATACCAAAATTAGGCCACTGTGACCTTGACCTTTGACCATACATGTATATCATAGAAAATACTTGTGCAGGCCATATTTCCTATACCATAATACTTACAGATACCAAACTCGGTGTGCGGGTACTTGTTAAAATAGAGGTGTGTTGCATATCAAAATCAAGTCACTGTGACCTTGACATGTGACCCTGTTGTAGAAAATGCTTATGCTGGCCATAAGCCCTGTGCTGTAACATTTAGATATACCAAACTTAGTTTGTGTATACTTCTTGGGATAGTAGTGTGTCTTATGCCAAAATTCTGTCCTGGTAATCTTGACCTTGACCTTTGACCCTGCTACCTTAGCTCATCATTGATCTTTTCAAACCTCAAATAAATTTGTTAACATGTATTTCCATGTGATCGGCTGTCCAGATGGGGACGATATGTATTCGTATTTAATACTTGATCTGCTTCAAACAGGACCATAAGAATAATGGGACGATAATGAAGGTGTATCATAGGATTAATTCTGGAAGCTGGTTGGCTTGTGTAGTGCTCATGGAGCTCTTGTTATTGGCAGCTGAAACCTGATGATTTATCGTGTTTATCAACTGAGCGTTAATAACTTACTGGCAACTGAGTTATGACACACTGACCAGCCCTTCCTCATTGGACTTTTGTTTATTTATAAGTCAAGTATCAAGTGTCTGTATGCTATATGTACAGCAAAACAGGTATGTATAAACACTGATTTAGTGAAAAAAAAGCTACTTCTGTATAATTACATGTACATGTATATATGGGCCTGCTTTTCAATACTCATTGTTTCACAAATTGTCTAACTCAAGATTTTTTGGGTAAAATTCTTTGGTTGTGGAAGTGACTTCCCAGCTAGCAATAAAAGTTGGCCCAACATTGGTCCAATGTTTGTCCATCCTTGCCAACGTTGGGCCAATACTGAGCCAACCTTTATTGCTAGCTGGGTTGTTAATTACCTTGTAGTTTGGTGTGTGGTGGCTGATCACAGACACTGGCAACAACATTGACTTGTAAGGCTTTCCTTATGTGGCAGTTGTAAACATATGTTTATGAAAATACATGTGGGCACGGGGGGGGGGGGGAGGGGCGAGGGGGTGGTGGTGTCATTTTTCACGAATTGGACATTTTTGTTCTCAGATTTTCATTCAAACCATACACCAAGTCATATGTCTCATGGTTCACCTTGAATAATTTACTTAAATGCAGAGTGAACAGAAAATATTCTCGATGACAACCATGACAATTTGACTGTAAGGGACAGAGCTGGGTTATTGGCCATGGCCAAAGGGAGTAATACGATCCCAAAATAAACATTGCCTACTATTATTAGATCCATGTGCCATCTGTAATTGCATTATTGTGTCCACAAGGAAGTGGAGTCTATGCTCCGTGGCTCCCTGTATGGCTATGTGTGCCTTACTATATTTGGACGATGTGCCAGCCCTGTATAGACTGCTGGGACAGCAGGTGGAATTAAAACATACAAGTTAGGTAGAGAGTATCAAAAAAATATGCAATGATATCCACAGGCTGCTGATTGGACGTTTGGATGAGAGTTAAGGAAGAAACTGGATGCAGTTATGAGGCTAACATTTCAAACTAATTACCGATTATGATGTACAATCAACAAAACTATAATCATAAATCATCTTGCAGAAATAACTTCCGTTAATAGTTAACTTCATGGAGTAAAAAAAAAATGGGATCATAATGCTTCCCCTGTAAATGCATGTATCAGTTGCAAGTCCCTTTACACAAGTAAGACAAGTGAAATAAAAGAAATGCAAGGTATCAATGATAGTATATGCATATTGATAGAGTAGGAAGTACACTAAGATAGAATTATAATGATAATATCAAATTATAAAGTCCTTGTGTTAGTTTATTATAATGATAATATAAAATTATAATGCCCTTATGTTAGTTTAATATATGTCTAAATGTGTTAACATCTGTCCATTCAGGCAAAAAAAAAATGCCATGTTATTAAAACAAATACACAGAGCATATATGTACATGTGTACACACATACATGCATCATACATGTACAAAAATACCATATCAACATGGTCCTGACAAGCTAAAGCTCCATTATGTTGCACATGGGGATGCCAACATTTAAATTTAAGTGTCATTTCAGGGATGAGTAGTCAAAACCCTCAAGGACACTAAACAATTAACAAATAATATCGCAGCAAACGCTCAATTTTGATGACGGCCAGATATACCATAAATTGGTCAAATTTTGAGCTTATTTCAGGGACTGTCCCTGATGATGATTGATAGTTGGCATCTGTGTGAACATTCAGGTATGTGTACACCCCCTGCACCTATCATCACACGCAAAGTTGTACACACATGGCATACTATAATGATTCCAGATACATGTACATATTTCTGATAAGTAAAGAAGATGGACTTTTCATGATATTAAAGGTCCTATTGATTGACGGGGTCTAACTTTCCATAAAGTTTGGGTTCTAATGTCTTAGAAATAATATCTGGTGATTTTTCATAAATATCATAATTTAAAATGATAATTTTGATGCATTTGAAATGAGCCTCGGTCCTTGGCAACCCAAAAGAACAAGCTCTTCTGCAGATCATGGCTTATAGGCCTCAAACTGTTGTTGATGTCAAAAATACAACCTTTATCTCATCCAGATTGCAATAGCCCCCAGAGCTGCATTAGTGCTAAACATAGCAAGACAGGAGAACTTCAGGAGTGACAGTGAGCATCATGATGATAATGGCAATCTGTATTTATCCTTTTCATTTTCTCACGAAGATGAATAAGATATAATAAACAGGGCAATGGCAGCAGAAGAGCAGATATCAAGCCGTACAAACAAATTAAATGACCACCCATTTGACAAAAAAGAAAAGAAAGAGCGGTCACTCTAATCCACTGTAAGTGAGTTGTAACCAACATGTGCCATTATTTTGAAGTAAATTAAACTCAAACACAGGTTTTATTTCAGCTTGTCTGGAGGGTAAACTTGGACCAGGGAAACAGCATAGCTGCATGGCCACGGTTGTTTGGTGATCGTTATTGTATTATTCACAAAGTTCCAGTTGTCCAACCTCCAAGTTAGCTGGGTACACAGTTGTTAAAGTATTTTGAAAACAAGACTTACTATCTTAACCTTAATTCTGCTTTCTGAGAATGCTTTATTTTAAAAAGTGGATTTGCGGGTATGGTAAATTTTGAAAATAGGCTCGGGAGGTTTTATTTTACAAATATGTATGTTTCCGTTTTATTTTACCGATTCCATGATTCTGTCTGTGATTCTGAGATGGCAGCATCATCTTAAGGAGTTTAACATCGCCAAGTTTCCATTTTGCTGATTGTAAAGTCCAGTGGATTATTTGTTACTGTGGCAGTTTGTCTTATGTTACTGACCCATATCGCACAGCCAGCCAGGAGGCTGCGAGCTAGTAGTGTTACATTGGCAATCATTGTGGATGAGATCAAGAGAATTGCCATGTGAGCCTGATCGAGGTGTGAAGTCATTTACCGCTAGTACACAAACTGCAGTAGGAATAACATGTACAATACAGCCTACAGAGTTTTTGTACATGTATGTGACAACGATTATTATTTTATGTGCTTTTTTTGTTCTGTATCATGTTGAGCCATGGGGTTGTCAGCTTGAGAAAACCACCAAAATAATGTAGGCCCAGTGAATCCCTAAGGCACGAGTCCCTGCAGAGGGATGATGTAGGTCCTTTGGAAATTGAAACAGGGTCACCATGGAACTTTTGGTGTTGCTGTTTCTGACAGCAACACAATGACCCGTCTTCTAGGGATACTGAGATGGAAATGCACATTTCTGTGCCCATTTCCACTGCTGTTATGGAGAGAGATATAGCACTTTGACAGCCAGTAGTCCGTACACTCACCATGCATGCTCTGCACTCAGTCGCCTTTGTGATGTCAGTACCCCAGCCACTGTGGAGGTGTCGGAAATGAACGAAGACTCACAATGTGTGCATTTCAAAGTAACAACATTCAAAAGTGAATGAAGATACTATTTCCATACCGCAGATGTGAAAATATTAAAGCAATGAGTATATATGGAACAGCATATTTACATCCCATTTATGTAAATAAAACAGGTTGTAATCATCAGAACCTTAAGTGCCAGCATGCCTTTACAGGGTTCGAAATTAGCGGGTGTCAAGGTACCCTGCGCAACTTTCATTCGTGGCGGGCAACTTTATTTCCTTAGCTGGTTTCCCATGGGGCAACTTTCTATCTTAAGCAGAACATATCATTTCCAGAAATGCTGTTTTCATGGTGGCAAAAAATGCAGCTCTTGTTCATCTATATTTGCAACAGTTTAAATATGAGTGTCTTTTAGCAAGCTTACTAGTAACTATAATTCTCAAGTGGTGGTGCTAGGCAACTTTCTGGAGGATTGGGCAACTTGTAAAAATGCTGTGGTTGCCCAGAAGAAACTTGAAAAAATAGTTAATTTCTGCCCCTGCTGTATTTTGAGAGTAAAGTAATGTGTCAGACGTATCCCTATTCCTTGGCACTGAAGCTTTGGATATATTGTGCTGGATGGTTCACCAAGGAAGGCTTTCTAGTAAGACTCAATCCCCCGACTGAAATGTTAACCCTTTTCATTTCCTGAATTAACTGTCAGTGGCAACTGCAACCAAAATAAAACTGCTTGAAAGGAACTAATCTGAATTATTATAAGGGTGCTAGATTCACGTTCCTTGTAAAAGGACCTATCATTCAGCTACCAACATGCCTTTCGATACATAGAATTTATTTGTCCAGGTGAATAGCTTTCATTGGTGTGGGTTGGAGGCATTGTGCCCAATCGCCGCCAAGGAAAGCTATTGATTAGAAGTGAGCCCTCATAATGGCTCGTATACATGTATACAAATATCAACAAAAATTTTCTGGTAACAAGAAACATTTAAGCAAAAACGTTAAAGCAGATAACAATTTACGTCAGGGCCGGTGCTTGAGGGAGATTGGGGCAGGAAGGACCCAAAGGATTGATGTAATCCTGTCTTTTACTCCTCTTTGTGTCGCCAGGACGTGTTGGACGTGCAGTAATATTGAATCTAACACCAGTGGAGAATTTATTTGCTAGTCTGAAAATACATGTTACGTGGTTGGGTTGTCTGTATGGTGCAAGTAGAGAGTGGACAAACTGTCGTCTGGCTGTCCAATCGCTATAAGCTTTGCAGATTGGACCTGTCTCCATGGTTAATTCTGGATTTCCCTCTGTTAAGAGGATGTGCTCGGGTATGTGTCTGATCAGCGAATAATGAAGCCAGATCTTGTCGGCTGAAAAAGTCACAAATAATTTGTAACAAAATATTGATTGCTTAACTCTGTTGTTTGTGAAGTGTGAGTGAAAACTCTGTTGAGTTTATACATTTTAGATATTAAACAATAGGCCATGGACCCCCTTCCTTCCACAGACCTTTTACCATGTTACAGATTTTAATTTGTATTTCCAGTGGTCTTATGTAGCTAGCCAGGGAGTCGCTCAGACACACAGGTTAAGACTAATTAACACCTAGACCATGTAGGCACATCAGTCATGTCAGCACCGTCAATGATTAACCTCCTTCTGGTCAGACTAACATCAAGTCAATAGCTTTCCTTGGGTCAGGTTGGGTCAAGACCTGAGCCAAAGAAACCTGTTGACCTGGGTATGCCCTCATGGCAGATTTTAACTTCAACTATCAACAAAAATCATACAGTGACCCCTTTTACAAGGCCACACCAAGTGCACCAGAAATATGGTCTTATGAGAGGGGCGGCATCTTTTAAGAGGGGAAAGAACATTATACAAATTGTGCCCTTGGCCGAGGGGGACAGGAAGAATTGTGAACGTGAGGGATGGACTGTCCACCCTCCGCTTCGCGTCGGGTGGACAGTCCATCCCTCAGGTTCACAATTCTTCCTGTCCCCCTCGGCCAAGGGCACTATTTGCTTTATTATACCGAAGAACAATAAAACATCAAAGCTGTGTGGGGTCAAGGCTGCGGTCATGCGACATCAGAGGTGCAGCGCCATCTAGCGCTACAGTGAGCGGTGGACAGTACTTTCACAGAAGTGGACAGGCAAAACTGTCCCATGCCCAATTAACCAATCACGTGTACGGATTTCCCTCTGAGGTATAATGATAAAATACTGTACCTGATGCATGGGGAACTGGTCTCTGTAGAGTGGGTGGCCTTTTATTAGGGAGGGGCTTACAAGGGGGGACCACTGTATTCTATTTACAGGGAATGTAAGTGAAAACAGTTAAAGCAGTTAAAGCAGCACATCTGGCTACTTTTGAACAATTGGAGTGAGAAATGGTTAAAGTATGTGGGGGAGCAGAGTAGGGGGTATGTGTCTTAGAGTGCAAAGATGGGGTGTCTTAGAGTGCAGAGAGGGGTGTCTTAGTGTATGCAGAAAGGGGGTGTCTTAGAGTGCAGACAGGGGCTGTCTTAGTATACATCTGGGAGGGTTGTCTTAGTGTGCAGAGAAGGGGTCTTAGTGTGCAAAGAGGGGGTGTCTTAGTGTGCAAAGAGGGGGTGTCTTAGTGTGCAAAGAGGGGGTGTCTTAGTGTGCAAAGAGGGGGTGTCTTAGTGTGCAGAGAGGGGAGTCTTAGTGTGCAGAGAGGGGGGTCTTAGTGTGCAGAGGGGTGGTCTTAGTGTTCAGAGAGGGGTGTCACAGTATGCAGAGAGGGGGTGTCTTAGTGTGTAGAGTTAGTGTGTCATAGTGTGCAGGGAAGGGGATGTCTTAGTGTGCAGAGAGGGAGTGTCTTAGTGTGCCGAGGGGGGTGGTCTTAGTGTCCAGAGCAGATGTTTTCTCAGTTTTCTTCCCTGACAATTATTAGTCTGATTTTCCCAATTATGATAAATCCTATTCCCCCCCTTCCATGTCAACAATTGAAAATATATCCCTGTTTTCAAGGAAATGTAATCAATTTCATATTTCCTTATCCCTAAAACCCTCCAAAATGTCTCTCAGTGAATTGTCCACCATTTCATAAAGTTCTTTAACCTTAGATTATGGAAATGGTGTTAGAATTTACACATTTGACCACTGGCCATGAATGAGTTCTGCCCCACCCTCTGTCAATCCTTCTGTCCCTCCATATATTTCTTAGATTATTTGTCTGTACTTTGCTGTAGTAACTCTGATACTGATAGCCGTTTGGAATGATTGATATGAAAAGAACTTCCACACAAAATTTTCTTTTGTATATTTTATTCTATTCATCACTCCTCTGTCAATCAGTAGAGCGAATCTTCAGCCCTCAACTCCCCCCCCCCCCAGTTTCTCACAAAGTATGGCAAATCTTGTGTTTATGTGATATATGTGGTATACTATTGTTTTATGTGGCTATTTACCCTCTTTCATTAATTAACCCTTTCCCCCTTGAAACAAAACTGAATCAACAGCTTTCCATGATGGGTTGGGCACTTAGTGGCCAACCCATGCTAAGGAAGGCTGTTGACTTATATATCTTATAAAATATCTTGATAGGTCTCATCTACAATTCTTAAATTGTTTTTTCATTACTGCTGAAAGTAGTGGAAAACATTGATGCAGATGAAATTTGGCCACCAGCCAGTTTTTGCCAGTTTAAGGGATAGGGGTTAACAAATTAGCAAACTCCATTATGCACCTGCAGACATTCTTCATCTTGTTTCATAAAAAAAAAGCATTATGAGAAAGTTGGTCCTATGGAAACAGACCTCACCAGGTATGTGATCTAGCAGAGCTCATAGTGGGTTTTTTTTTTAAATCCTCTACTAATTACATAACAAAGTTTATTAGTTAATTAATCGACAAATTTCATTCCACAGCCTCACATCCTGCTTCTTAGTGTATTTCTTGGAAATAATCGCGGATAGTCCTGGGAGCTGTGAATGTTGAGAAAGCGTACATGTGACATACCATACTGTACATTGTATGCAGCAACAGTACTTAGCTGGGTACCTTCCATCCTTGATTAAATAGTAACTTTCATCAAGGGCTGTTTACGGCACACTATAGCAGCTGGTTGTGTGAGACATTGATGGTAGACCTTTATACGGACAGCTAGCCTTTTGAAGTGTCGTGTGAGTTGGGGACTTACAGCCAGGATGAGCGCTGACTTGTTAGGATGGAGATTCAGGCTGTCTAATGTTTGCATGGTCGGCAGTATCCACACTGAACTGTCAACCTGACCTTCACCTATGGCTCGCCTCCATGCACCTGCTGCAGAATAAAAGAAAAAGCCAAAAAAAAAATAAAGCTAAGTAACAAAAAAAAAGAAAAAAAAGGAAAACCCCACAAGTGTTACTTCTCTTCCATCAATAGATATATGACGTGCATATAATCAGGGAGTGAAAAAGTAAGAAATAAGATGCTGATATTAAGTGGATGTTTTCAATTAACCTTCCCCCCCCCTCATTTAAGATAGATGGATACACACATTATTTCAATAGGGTTACAAAATTAGCATTGTGCTAGTTTACATTTTGGTCTTGAAAATGAATATAGGTACAATTTATATATGGCATTAAAAAAGATTAAAATTGATGAAGCATTAATGTCATTGAAAAGAGGCATATTAGCTTTTCCAGTATCTCCTTCTGAACTTTTCAAGTGATGTTTTCAACTAACTGAGTGGACCAGAGTAGGGAAAACTATTTCGATATGTATCTACTTTAGGTTTCTGGACATATAATAGGGATCTGCGAGTTGATCTCATGGTTCTTGTCGAAACTTCTGTAACTATATACATACATTGTATACTGTATTGTTGGAATAAAATGAATCTTGAGTCTTCACTAGTGAAGACCAGTCTATCTCGAGTGTGTGATGGAATTTTTATTCCCCCCTTCGAAGAAGGTGGGGCATATAGCGTTGCACATGTCGGTCGGTCGGTTGGTCCGTCGGTCTGTAGGTCAGTCGAATGGTAGACTGTGGTTTCCGCACAATAACTCAAGAAGTTTTTAAACTAGGACTTTGATACTGTACAGGTGTATCATTCTAGTCAAAAGCTAGGCAAAGTTTGAAGATGGGTGACCTTGACCTAATTTCCAAGGTCACAGTGGTACCTGAGTTGGTTTCCGCACAATAACTGAAGAGGTTTTTAAGCCAGGACTTTTATATTGCACAGGAATATAGTCCATATTTGGGGTTAGGTAAAGTTTGAAGATGGATGACCTTGACCTCATTTTAAAGGTCACAGAGCCACTTTACTGAATATGGTTTCATGCTTTCTGCATGATAACTTATACCGTAGAGCTAGAACTTTTATATTGCACAGCTTTATGGTTCTCTGTAAGGGCTAGGTTGAGTTTGAAGATGGGTGACGTTGACCCAGTTTTCAGGGTCACAGAGAGATTGTAGAATTCCTGTGGTTTCTGCACAATAACTCGAGAAGTTTTTAAGTTAGAACTGGGATACTTTACAGGTCCATAGTTCTTGCTAAGGGCTAGAAGAAGTTTAAAGTTTGGTGACCTTGATTTGATTTCCAAGGTCACGTTGGTACCTGAGTTAACTTTGGTTTTCACATGATAACTGAAGAGGTTTTTAAGCTAGGACTATTATATTGCACTGGATAATTGTCCGTATTCAGGGCTAGGTCAAGTTTGAAGATGGGTGACCTTGACGCAATTTCAAAGGTCACAAAGCCATTTGGTTAAATACTGTTTCTGCATGATAACTTGCATTTTAGAGGTAGCACTTTTATATTGTACGTCTTTATGGTTGCCTATAAGGGCTAGTTTGAGTTTGTAGATGGGTGACCTTGACCCAGTTTTCAGGGTCACACACAGACAGTAGACTCCCTGTGGTTTCTGCACAATAACTGAAGGTCAAGTGAAAATGAGTGACCTTGCCCTAATTTACAAGGTCATAAAGGCACTTTGCTGAATATGGTTTTTAAATGATGACTAATTTTTCAGCTATAACTTTTATAATGTCCAGGTTTTTAGTTGTTTTTTAAGGGCTAGGTTAAAGTTTAAAGATATGTGACATTGATGTATGATCAACCTTCACTAATTTTAAAAGGTCACGAGTGCCCCTTCTACCACTATCAATAGGGTAGCGAGGGCAAGGGTAATGAGGGAGGGGGGCATCTATGTTTTACAAACATATCTTGTTCCATTTAAAGCCTTGTACATCAAAATACATTTTTGAAATTTTATATTTTCATGTACTTTATTCCACTGCAGTTGCTGAAATAGAGGCTTAGCGTCTTCTAAAATCTGTTTCTGGAGCCTGAAAATGCTGAGTCAGCAGTTTCCCGTGGGGTATAGATCTGGTGCTAAACCCCCAACCCCTCACAAGGAAAGCTGTTGACCTCGGGCATGTTATCTTGATAAGTCTCATCTACAATTCTGATTGTAGTTGTTTCTCATTACTTTTTTTCTTTCTATTGGCCATGGGACTTTTCTGTTACCATTTTAACTGTCAGGCCCTTGCCTTGTTGTCTTTCATGTTTCTCATTACTGCTGACATTAGTCAAAAACTTTGAAACAGATGACATTATTTTCACCACCAGCTGGTTTTGGCTCTCGACTTTTTAAAATGTACAGTTGTCCCTGTCATGAGAGTCTTCTCACAAAAGACCCCTGTCACCAGAGACCCCTGTCACCAGAGACCCCTGTCCTGAGAGCTCTTGTCACTAGAGACCCTTGTCACAAGAGACCCATGTCAAGAAAGACCCCTGTCATAAAAAAACCCCAACAACTTTCCTTGGGTTGTGTTCATTGTGTTCAATAAACCCCAAGGAAATCTTAAGGCCATTGACTCCTCAAGGTCAACAAGTCTTACCAGAAATATATTAACCCGTAAAGTGCTGATTTAAGATTGAGTCAGCAGCTTTCCTCGGAACACTTTGCGCGCAATGTGTCCGGGAGGAAAGCTGTTGACTGAGACTACTTTTTGCTTCAGACAAGGCTTGCTAGTATTTGAATGAAAGGCATCTTCATGAGGAATTTGACAATTTTAACCATTATTGTTTAATGGTAAGGAGAAAGCAACTATAGCAGTGATTAGCACTTTAAGGGTTAATACACTCAATAAGAAAATGGAATTTAAGAGGGAAAAGGTCAAAGCATGCAGACAAAAATTTACATGTGGTTTCTTTTGCATGGTTTGAGTGTAAAGGGTTAAATGTTACAACTGTACAAAGCCAGAAACTTGACGAGGGTTTATACAGAGTGTAGCAGGGCAGAGGGGGTTAATACAGAGTGTAGCAGGGCAAAGGGAGACTGAGACGGGCTGCACCAGGTGAAATATACTCCCATACATCACTGTGGCCTCTCTCTGCTGATGTAGGTAAGAGAATGTGATATAGTTAAATTGTCATGGCAGACTTACTTTGTACAATGACTGACGGTGAGATTTGTGTGTCCCTTCACTTTCAAGCTAGCGTAGCCTTTCATTACAGTGTATGGCGTAAGACTACCTGTGTGCTACTAGTGATAGCTCCAGTCTCTGGTAGCCAGTGGTGACTCTTCATCCAGGATTTTATGTCAATTAAACTTAGGGTATAGAGACACAGGCTTTGATGTGCACTGCCTGCTGAGATCAGGGAGAGAAGTTTATATGTATTTTATTGTCAGTGAAAATAGCCTGTGGCTAATGTTTCTGTAAGAAAACCCGACGTTAAATAAAAGACTTGAACTTGAACCACATGAGCAAAGAAAGCCATTTGGTGTACTGTCTTCTGCTTGTGCTATCAGGCTCCTGTCATGTGAACCACTTATAAGGTACATCAGACTTATGGGGCGGTCATTATTTACCGGGGGCGGGGGGAGGGGGGTGCTCGGGATATTGGGGGGGGTCACAAAATTTCTCTACCCAATTATGGGGGGGGGGGGGCCACGAAATTACACATGAATTGGCCCGCCACCCTGGGGGTCACAAAGTTATGCAGACTTTGTGGGGGGAGCGCGAATCCTTGTCCACTTTTATGGGGGGGGGGGGGGGCACAAACACTACGATGCTACGCCATCCTAATATCCCGAGCCCCCCCCCCAGTAAATAATGACCGCCCCCTTAGTAGTAAACTAGGGGTCAACCCTGGACCATGCTTCTGTTTGGAGCTTAATTGTTATGGGAAGGTGGGGGGGGGGTAGGGTACATGGTTTTCTGCGTAAGTGTACTGGGTATTTCTGTTTACTGTACTTGCGTACTGGAAGGCCCGTTATTTTCCATACTTCATACCTGCCATTAATTCTAAAATTTCATATTATCCATACTTGATACTCTGACAAAATTATTAGCTGTACTGGCAAACTGGGAGCCAACTTAGGCATTCTGTGTTTTAGCAAAACCTGCCATACATAGGAAGCAGAGCCATGTATCAATGCAGCAGTGGACACAATGATGCTCATGCTTGTTTCTGTGTGTATACAGTTAGGACTAATTATTTCATACGTATGAACTAACTTGCTGATCTCCTATGAATTAGATCAGCAAAAGTGGGATTTATCCATCTTAATTAGTCATAACCCAATTAAACATAGCTGATAATTGCACTCATCACTGGTGTGAAAGTCCTGGCCAGCTAATGGTGTGCTTATTGGGCATACTTCCTAATATGGGGGGCAAGGGGGTCCCTGGTATGCTGGTACAAATAATGATTGGTACAAAGTATGGAAATTGAAAGGGCTTCCAGTATAAGTGCAGCAAATAAAAATGCCCAGTACACTAGTATGGACCACCCCTTACCCCCTCAATATAAGCCAGCTGTGGTTTATTAACACCCATCAGTGTCCATATTCACAAAAAATTGATCTGATCCTGAATTTGTGTCTAAAATTAAAATGGTGTGCCTTTGATGCTGAACTACTTATTCCTGGGCCAAATATATGAATAAAAATTTCCAGGAATAAACAATCTATGTTCTGGGAGACAATAATAACTCTCTTTTCAAAATTTTTGTCTTATGAAATTAATCTTTTGTCAAGTCCAGTACTTCATCTTTTAAGCTGGATCAAAATCTAGATCTAATTAATGTTAAGCCATCATCCTGAAATGTTAACCATATGCTTTGTACACTAACCATAAAAGAGATTGAAATTGTTCATGCCACTGAGGATTAACGAATGTGGGATCAAAATAAGATGATTTTGATTTTGATCCTAAATTTCTTATCATATTAAAATTCTTTGTGAATATGGCTGCAGGTTGATGTTTGTAGACTAGGCTATCACAACTAACCCTTCTTTTACTTAACAGGTTGTAGTACGGCATGTACTCTGCTCTTCCATGTCTCAGCTCCAGCTTAAAAACCCAGCATAAATGATCCTTGTTCACATGTCTCAGGAATGTCTCTGGCATGAAGGATCCTTGTTTACATGTCTTAGGAGTGTTACCAGCATGACACACTTGTTTTATTAATGTCATGAAGGACCCTTGTTTACATGTCTAAGGAGTGTTACGAACATGACACACTTGTTTTATTAGTGTCATGGAGGATCCTTGTTTACATGTCTCCGGAGTGTCACCAGCATGACACACTTGTTTTAGGAAAGTCTCTGGCATGAAGGGTCCTGTTTTATGTGCCTTAGGAGTGTCACACTTGTTTTACGAATGTCTCTGTCATGAAGGATCTTTGTTCATGTGTCTTAGGAGTGTCACCAGCATGACACACTTGTTTTAGGAATGTCTCTGGCATGAGGGATCCTTGTTCACATGTCTTAGGAGTGTCACCAGCATGACACACTTGTTTTGGAACTGTCACGTGCAGTAAGCATCCATTCTTACAAATTTTTCTGCCAAATCTGCAAATTGAAAAATGTGTGTGTATAGGGTTGAGGATATGGACTGGAAGCAAGAAGCATCAGGCAGACTGGCTGGTCAGACTTTATAACTGAGAAGCTTCCTTATGTTGAGACAATTAAAGAGCTTAAGAAGTCTGATTATATCTGGCAAAAAATTCAAAGTAGATTAGATTATCTACTTTGATCCACAAAACAGATTGTGGCTAAATTAGTTGTGTAATTGCCTGTGTGTACAGGCAGGTGCTCATGGGTAAATTATGATACGGTCCCCAATTTTAAAGAGTCGCGTTATTATCTATGCCAATTATGCACCCAAGATGTTGCAATCCTTTGGTAAATTAGATATACTGATATATCTGATTTCATATTCTTCTTGTCTTCTCGTAATTCTGTCATCTGTTTTTGTCATCTTTGCAGAGATGTAAGCTTACATGTTGTACATAGCTACTTGACTCTGTCATGAAATAATTACGATATTGTATTCTGTATGACATTGTAACGTATGTTGAGACTTATGTCTATCCCCAAGGTCAACCACCCAGATCGCCCTTATGTCACATCCTTTAATGCATATAAAGCATTTGAGTCATGGAGACACGTAATCCACCTTATTTCAGAGTCCCGTCACTGCAGGGACCTTAACACTGACCATAATGAAGTTTGAGAAGTAATAAAGCGACCGATCCACTGGGAAGAGATGCTCTCTGACAGGTTCATTTTGCGTGCCATATATGCATGGTGTATACTGCCCTGACCCACACAGGCTCCTCAAATAATGCAGATATGCTGCCTCATCAAATCACGTACATATTAACAAAATTCCTGTTGTGTTATTTAAATTTCGATAAAAAGGATAGGCCTATCTGTCAATGACAGTTCTATGAGGAAATAGACCAGGATCAATTGTTGGGTTGACGAGAAAGATCTGTCCATAAAGAGGGAAAGCCCCAATAAAATTGGCATGCTGGCTGCGGGAGAACAACAGGTGATGGACAGTGCACCAGACTTCACCGCTATGTGCACTTGTCCATTCAAGTAATTTTCCAGCTATTCTTGAAATTCCTGCCATTGAGTGAAAAATATTGTGCAGTTTTATCTTCCAAGGGCATGATTGTGCATTGTATAGAACTTGCAATTTTGCTCACAGGGAAAAGATGATAAGCTAATGAGACAGGAAAAAACTTAATTTTTTAATAAACAAAAAAAAAAAATAATAATAAATAAAAACAAACAAACAAACAAATGGGGAGCCTTTTTCTGCAATTGTATTTTTACATTTCCAATGTAAATGATCGTCCATCCAAATACATGTAGCCAGGAATTTTACCTTTAACTCTTTCACCGCTGTATTTCCACCCAGGTTAACCCCTGACTGCTAAATTTCTCAGCATATTCTTCATCTTTTTTGACTAATTTGATACTACATTTTATATCTAAAAAGTTCTCATGGTATTTATTCTACCTGTCAGCACTAGCAATATAGATCATGGTTTTTATTTTGCAAGGTCAGTTTCAAGGTCACAAGGTCACCTTTAAGATCAAAGGTCAAAGCATTTGGCAGCTATCTTGGAATTAAAGACCTAAAGCACACAAAGGAAGAGATGTATCTGATGCTGCCATTTATTCCATCTGAAAATTGATCCATTTTTGTTCTTTTGAATCAGTCATATATATTTATAATAATACAACAAATAAAGGTAAACAATATCATGTAAACATTGATTTTAGCTTGCATATAGGACATAATGCCAACCTTCTCAGTTTACACGGGCAAGCTGCAGATTGCAAACACTTTCCTTTTATACAAACCAACTGTTCATATCTAAAAATATGTAAAAAGAAATTAATTTCAAATCTTATAAACACAACTTACGTACATCATACACTTTTTAATAATGTCAGTTTGAGGGTCAGAAGTCAGAAGGTCATTTTAAAGGTCAAATTTCACATAATTTGGCAGCCATCTTGGAATTTGAGGACAGGCGCATCCTGTGGCCTGCATACAGTTTGGGTAAAGTCACTTCCCATGGTGAAAGAGTCAATACCTGTTGCACACGTAAGTTATTGCTCCCCCCCCCCCCCCATAGAAATGGTAGGAATTGGGGCAGTCAGTCTGTTCATTCGTTCATCTGTCTGCTACATTCCTTCAGCCCAATATCTAATGAACTGTTTAAAATCGGATGATGAAATTTTACCATACATATTTCCTATATGGGGCATATGCAGTGTACCTTCATGTTGACCTTGACCTGTTTTCATGGTCATATGGCCCCAAAATGTGACAAGTCCATACAGCCTGACAATGTAATGAACCACTTAAGATAGAATGATGCAATTTATACTATAATGCAAAGTATGATAGGCATGGGAAGTATTGATTCATACTGACCTTGAGCTTTTTATAAGGTCGCCAGTACCAAAAGGTCAAAGAGCCATAAAATGGACTTGGGAGCATGTATAGTCTGTACTGTGTCATACATGCATACATTATATTTAAAGCCAATGGAATACAGCCTGCCTGGGAGCATAGATCCTTTGCTACAAGTCATACTATTTTTTATATTAATTTTAAAATTAGAGTATTTCTTGTTAATTGTCCTAAACACCATGTAGTTTTATCAACATTCAGTGAGAGTTTGTAAACTTTGTTATTGTCCAGATGAGGCTGCAGTGTTGGGTATTGTCATAATGAGGCTGCAGTGTTTAGTATTGTCGTAATGAGGCTGCAGTGTTGGGTATTATCATAATAAGGCTGCAGTGTTTAGTATTGTCTTAATGAGGCTGCAGTGTTTAGTATTGTCATAATGAGGCTGCAGTGTTGGGTATTGTCTTAATGAGGCTGCAGTGTTTAGTATTGTCATAATGAGGCTGTAGTGTTGGGTATTGTCAAAATACGGCTGCAGTGTTGGGTATTGTCTTAATGAGGATGCAGTGTTTAGTATTGTCATAATGAGGCTGTAGTGTTGGGTATTGTCATAATGAGGCTGCAGTGTTTAGTATTGTCATAACGAGGCTGCAGTGTTGGGTATTGTCATAATGAGGCTGTAGTGTTGGGTATTGTCATAATGAGGCTGCAGTGTTGGGTATTGTCATAATGAGGCTGTAGTGTTGGGTATTGTCATAATGAGGCTGCAGTGTTGGGTATTGTCATAATGAGGCTGTAGTGTTGGGTATTGTCATAACGAGGCTGCAGTGTTGGGTATTGTCATAATGAGGCTGCAGTGTTGGGTATTGTCATAATGAGGCTGTAGTGTTGGGTATTGTTATAATGAGGCTGCAGTGTTGGGTATTGTCATAATGAGGCTGCAGTGTTGGGTATTGTCATAATGAGGCTGCAGTGTTTAGTATTGTCATAATGAGGCTGCAGTGTTTAGTATTGTCATAATGAGGCTGCAGTGTTGGGTATTGTCTTAATGAGGCTGCAGTGTTCAGTATTGTCATAATGAGGCTGCAGTGTTGGGTATTGTCATAATGAGGCTGCAGTGTTTAGTATTGTCTTAATGAAGCTGCAGTGTTTAGTATTGTCTTAATGAGGCTGCAGTGTTTAGTATTGTCTTAATAAGGCTGCAGTGTTTAGTATTGTCTTAATGAGGCTGCAGTGTTCAGTATTGTCATAATGAGGCTGCAGTGTTAGATATTGTCATAATGAGGCTGCAGTGTTTAGTATTGTCATAATGAGGCTGCAGTGTTGGGTATTGTCATAATGAGGCTGCAGTGTTGGGTATTGTCCAGCAGTGTGTCTCAGGTCCATTGTCTAGATGGGGCAGCAGTATCAGATATTGTCTCGATGAAGCAGGAGTGTCCGGTGTTTCCAAAGTCTGCACTTTTGCTGCGGTGTGACTTAGTCTCCTGATTTATTGTGATTAGTTAAAATTAAACAAAGTGGTTGCTGGATTATTGCCAAATTGTTTGCATGTAGGCCTTTTAGCAAATTTGCTTTTTGTTTGTCAATTATAATGTTCTTGGCTTCCCTGTAGAAGGTGTAAAACCATGGCTTCCTGTGGAATGTAACCAACAAATGTGCTTCTTGTAAGAAGCCTTACTAATGCCTGGCCTGTAAGGAGATGGATGCACTGCCTTATAGCCTTCCTGTTCATTGGCTCCTGCCAGCATCAATCTAATTTATGCCATCGCTCTGCACCCTATTCACTTACCGCTATACATTTTTGCATACGTACATGTGCACATATTGGCTTATATTTTGACAATGGTGGAGCCTAGATCTTTGTGTGGTAATTATGAAGCATTGATAGGAAAACATTTATGGGGTTTCTTTCGTGTGGTTAATTTTGACCTTCAGCGACTTTGAAAGGTCAAACTAAGGGTCAAATGATATATTGGAAATGATAGATCAGAGGTCCATTGTTACTGCTAATTTTTTTTTATAAGAACGCACCTATTGGGTATCTTTTGGTGTTTAATTTTGACTGAGAGTGACCTTCAAAAGTCAAACTAAAGGTCAAAACTCTTACATTGGGCTAAATCGTGGTAATGATGATGGTGGAAGCATGACTGCAGGCTCATGCATGCGTGGTTAATACTAAACATTAATAGGATTAGTTAGCTATGGAATGTTCCTGACTTATATTGAAGGTCACTAGGGGTCAACATGCAGCTGCATTGTTTTTGCACAGCTAAAAATAAAGGTGTCTGTTTTCTTGACACTATATGTCAGTAAATATGTACAGAGTGTGATATGCCTCAATAAGTCGTGTGCTTTCTTTTAAAGGGTTATTTTGTAGAAAATATGTGTGCTCAAACAGGGAAATGGGATTGTTTGAGGAGGTAATGTTTAATTCTTGTGACACACAAACAGTAATAAAATTAATGATAATTTAAGAGACTTAATTATGTCAGATTTGTAAAATATCTATTTATGTTTCATGTAGCCTATGATTTAGAAGAAATTATATCAAAACTAGGAAAATTGTGTTAATTATGTAATTTGCATGAATGTGTCTATCATTGTGCGTGAACAATGACCATATCACCGTATAGGCCCTGGAAGTATTTACACGTAAAGCTTGGATGATGTTCCACAGGACCTAATAAAACCACTGCAACCCTTGTCTTTATATCTCTAAATACCCTTGCTGATTGTCTTCCTTAACACTTTAATGAGTGTAACTCTTGTCTTCCTACCTCTAGTACCTTTGTTGGCTGTCTTCCTTAACCCCTTAACAACTCATGGTGCTGCTTAAAACCCCTAAGATGGACCCAAATTAAGAGTAAAAGTACCGCGAGAGAAGCCATTTCACTTCCTGTACTGAGGGATTTAATGTTAAAAATACAATGTATTCAGTGGCAGGGACCTCAACAATTAACTTTAAGGTCAGTACCTGGGTTAATATGCCATTACCTTGGTCAACATCACTGCATATTGCACTCATCTGAATTAAATATTTCAATAATAATTGTTAAAATATGATATGATTATAAATTTCGAAAAAAGTACTTTTCGTAACCGTAGATCAATGGTGCCTTACAGGAAACCATTACTTGGCCTAAACAAATAAGGCAATTGTAATTTAGCAAAACAAAAAGGTTTAGTATAATTTCTCTGTAACATACTCTCAAAATAGTATGTTGAGAGAGAGAGAGAGAGAGAGAGAGAGAGAGAGAGAGCGACAGACAGACAGACAGACAGACAGACAGACAGACCGACAGAAGAATGATATGTGTAGGGCCACTTGTTACTTCTTGTACCTGGATATAAGCCCTGGGCAGTGGAATTATGATCTTAATATTTTCCAAACTTGAGCCCAGATGCTGCACTCACCCTCTCCCTGTCAGAGGTTAACATTCTCGGAGTATTACCCATGTAAACATTACTTGACTTATTTCATTTCTGCTGTAGTGTGGTCTAATGGCATTCTGTGGCAATAAAGCATTGATACATTTGTTCATTGTTTTCTCCACCCACCAAGTGACACTCCCAACCTTCAAGTCACAAAAAAATGACATTTATAAAAGCACACTCATGCTGGTGACATCCCTGTAAAAAATGCCAAGAACTGTGTATTTTCTATGCAGTATCTAATGCCCTCTGGTGCCCTCATATCACGGACAGACAGTTAACTCTTTCAATTCCATGTTTGAGACTGAGTCAACAGCTTTCCTCAACATGCTGTTAACACATTGCACCCCAAAGCATGCCCAGGAAAGGTGTGTACCTGGACTGTCATATTCTATGTAGCTAAAGGCGAACTGCTATTGGAATGAAAGGTCTTTTTACAAGAAACATGAATTTAGCATCCTCATTATAATTCAGAACAGTTGGTGTTAAGTAGTTGGACTTAAGTGGCAGTTGGCACTGAAAAAGTTGAACTACTGAGGCATGAAAGAGTTAAACTACTGAGGCATGTAAGAGTTAAACTACTGAGGCGTGAAAGAGTTAAACTACTCAGGCATGTAAATACCAGAAGCTGACTGACTACTGCACAGTTGATTGTGCAGCAGATGTGTCACACCAACCATGACGCCCCCTACTGGGAAAATGACTGACCTAATCAGATTCATTAACATAAGTGAACACACGAGAATTGAGCAAAGATGGTGTGTACAAGCTATAAGCACAGCAAAACCATAATGAATTTCATTTCAAGTACAAGGGTGTATGATTTTCTGTATAACAGATTGTTTCTGGAAAGGTTTGTGAATAGTTTTAGGTTGTTATAGGTTGCTATCTCTTCGAAATTCTGTCTATCATTCCATATGTCTTTTTTTTAACAGTAGTACCTGCAATGGCCGACCACCCAGGTGGAATGTTAAATGACATGTGGTGACCGCGGTCACCTGCCAAACACGGTCAGCGGTCAGTCAAAATCAAGTTTTTGCGGTCAGGGGTCAGTCAAAGCCAAGCCTTTTGCAGTCAGCATTCATTACCAAAAAAAAAAAACAATCACTGGTTATTATGCTAAATAGCCACTCTTATAATTTGCGGTCACTTCAAATGGAAACAAAGTAAGATTTAAAGGTACCGGCATGAAAAACGTCTGATCAATTTTCAATGCTGGAAGCATAAATTTACCTCACCTTGAAATGGCTATAAGATCTAGTATAAGCCCTAGTAATATCACGCACCTTAAAAGGTCTTTTGATTAATATTAGGAGGAAATTTGTATGTTATCATGCTTTGAAAAGGTTTATTGCTTTGACTTTGCATGTGTTTACTCGCAACAGCAAGAATGCATCCATGTTGACCTAGAGTTGCATGATGCATCATTGGAGTTCTTTTTTTTTTAAAATTCCGACCACTTATGGAAATTACCGATGTTCGATGTTCGTAAACATGACAACATGGTTTAGTGAAGTGGTCGCAATGAAGTATAACCGTATTTTCAGGTATAAATAATGATGGAGTTTGTTGATTTATATCGCCAAGGGGCTGGTTGTCACCTTTTCCACAGTGGTTTAAATTTAAACCACCAGCAACTGAATTGAATGCACCAGTTATTGTGATTTTTTTTTTTTTGCAATGACAGTGTCGCAAGGGCATTTCTCTGTGTAGCTGTGGTCAGGTGTTGACAAATTATCGGCTCTCTCTCATCCCAATAAAATTTTATTACCACTTCCCTTGGCCTCAGACTCTATAGTGTTACCACAATATTTATCTCCAGAATAGTGTGTGTGTCAGATCTGTTTACTTGTACAATTTGTCCGTAGTTTCTACAGAATTTGAATGCAAAATAGGATTTGCGCTTAACAGATTAGGTGTCAATTTCTATGCCTATGGCTGCGGCAAAATTTTCAATATAATTTTCATAACATTGTAATTTCAGGCCAGTATTTTTCATAGAAGCATGGTGTTGTTCAGTCAGCCTGAGCACTGAGAATTTAACAAGCCCCGTGCCAGGCCCGCCAGTGATGATGCTTTAGAAGTTCTTGCAACTCGTTGACAGCTGAGTGGATTAGCACTCCCTTTGATTTCCAGTTGACACGGGCCGGGTCCCAGTTGGCCATATTTGCATACCTGTTTAGTGGCCAGTCACCTTCTGTATGTGGTCACTCTTACTTGGCAGAAGGGGTGACCACATACAGCAGGTACTACTGTACAGTTGTACTAATGTACTACTGTTTTCACATTTTTCATGGAGTCAGCAGCTGTCGCACCACATGAAAGTAAATTCAAAACCAAGCTACCTGGCTTTCTGTCAGTTCTGTGTGTAACATCAAGCAAGAAATTGTGCCAGTTGTGACACATATCTTATGCATATGGACCACTGCGTAACTGCAGTTTGGGCCACTTGGCCAAAAAAATGGAAAAAAAAAGAAAAAAAAATAATGTTTGTGAGTGCCATCTATAGGTCATAATGGTCAATACTGTAACTGCTGTTGCATTTTGGTGGCCATGTTCAGCATGTAAAATGTGTACAATGAGGAATTTGTCTCTGAACATCAGTGAGTTTACATGAAGGACAGTTATATTTGAAGGAAGTTTGCTCAAATTAAGGAGGAAGAGATGTGAGAGGTATAGAATATACACCAAAAGTCATTTTTTGAGACATTGAATTACCTGTTGCAATATTTTCAAGCCTTATTGCCAGGCTTTGCAATGACAGAATGGCGAAAGACTGATCCACCATTGCCGGGGACCATTACTTATGATGTCACCAATATTTATTACCTATGTATGTATGCATGTGGTATAAAAAAATATATACACATATATGCATATATGATAAATATACACATTAAAACCGCATTATAATGAGACTATCTGCTCCCTTCAATATGTGCTGGACATCTGAATATATAACATGAGTGAGTCAATATCAAAGGAATTTTACTTTAAGTTGGCCAAAACCTGCCTCATTAAGGGAATATGTCAGATATCAGTGTGTGGTTACTATGAGGTTTGACTGTATATATGGAATTTGTAGCAGTCAAAATGTATATTTCCCACATGTTTCCATTTGAACATTTTCACACCACACTAAACATATTTGCATAACATATCAAGGTTATCAGTTGTGTCACCTTTTAGCATACTGAATATATTTCTGTACACATTCAATTTGCCATTTTGCCTCCACCAACGGGAATATTTTAGCACTTTACATTTGTAAGGTGTTTAATTTTGTGTCACCAAATTACACGCATGAAACTGATGACAGTAAACACCTTCACCGCAGGTATCTGCAAGCGGAAAATTTTATATACAGACCTAGTAACCCATAAATCAGCTGGCGCTCAAAATGTCAGCGATGTATAGCCATAAGTCAGCAAGTTTAACCTGCAAAGTTGTCCTTCGTCTTCGGAGAGGTAAATATTCATATGAAGTGCCTTCACGTTTGTCTCGATGGCTGATTGTTGATAGGAAAATCAGAGGCCTTCTGACCCGCCTTGCAAACTGCAGATTAGATCAATTACTGAGCTGTTGAATTTCAGGCAAGCTGTGAAATAGTGGGACATTTAGCAATTTTTGTCATTTGATGTAAAGTGTGTATTTACCCAGCAAAATGTGTGGTTGAACTCGCGTGTATTTATCTCTCTTGGGGTGTGACATTTCCCATATTGTTTTGAGGGAAATGTGAGCAAAATGTTAATAAATTGTATGTTATTGATTTTGTGTGTGGTGGTTGATTTGATATGGCTTGAAGCAGACTGTCTCCAAGTGGTTGGCCAGGCCTAGATTAACTCCTGTTGAACCTGGAGAGATCTTATGTATTTGCTTCAGTGTAAACCAAAATTGAAGACTAATTTTCCACAAAAAAGAACATTCATTCAAGTGATATCATTCATGAAAATCTGCAATCATCAGTTTTTGCTTTGGCTACCAATTCATGCACTGGTTGTCTTCCCAGGCAATGGAAAAACCACTGACCAGAGCCAGCACATAATTCAGGTCAGAAGGGGTTTATGGGGTAAGGGGTAGGTGCATTTTCTAGTGTTTCCTGTGACCATTGTTTCCTGTAGTTCCTGTAGACTGTTGCCTCATTGTCTCTGGTTAATAAGGTTAATGGGTAGGAGCATCAGGGCATAACAATTAATAATTCAGCCATAAAATCTGAACACATTTGTAGCCTTTCTGTCTAGCAGGGTTGGCAAACTGCCACAATGTTTCTATTAAAACAATGCATATATCACAGACAAAAGATAAGAGTGTCCTGTTGTTACAGCGTCCAATAGGATGTATTCATATTTAAATGCGGTCCTACTCTAACACTTATTGAGCAAAAGAGGGAGCCACCTGCATCAGGGCAGAGCAATGTATTAAGCATGGTTAAAAGTACTTTCTCAATAAAATAAACAACACAAACCCAGAATAATCTTAAGAAAATGTATTAACATATACATGTATATGAAACATAAAGAATGCCTAAATTGATTAGAAATTGGCTCTCTTTTGGTTGAAAAGGTGCTATTCATGGATGTTTATGCAGCATATAATACAAATCTGCCCTGATCATGGTAGAATCATCAGTCTGTTGCCCTGGCAACACAGGAAGTGAGCAGGAACACAGTTAAATATGAATGTCTCCTATTATGTTGAGGAACAGGTCCACCCTTTGTAATGTCAGATTCACCCAAAGTCTCTTGTTCTTGTTCTAGTTGAAATATTGAATTTTAAAATTATCTAGCCAAATTTATTCAAAGTTCACAATCCAATTTCCATAAACATATGGGTCTACAGAATATGTATGTTTCTTATAATTTTCTGCTTTTGTGACCTGTGATTGTACCTGAATTATTGTTAAAGTGTGTGTTAACACACACTTTTCTCTTTCTTTCTTTCTTTCTTTCTTTCTTTCTTTCTTTCTTTCTTTCTTTCTTTCTTTCTTTCTTTCTTTCTTTCTTTCTTTCTTTCTTTCTTTCTTTCTTTCTTTCTTTCTTTCTTTCTTTCTTTCTTTCTTTCTTCCTTCCTTCCTTCTCTCTCTCTTTTTCCTTCCTTCCATCATTCCTTCCTTCCTTCTCTCTCTCTCTATCTCTCTTTCCTTCCTTCCTTCCTTCTCTCTCTCTCTCTCTCTCTCTTTCTTTCTTTCTTTCTTTCTTTCTTTCTTTCTTTCTTTCTTTCTTTCTTTCTTTCTTTCTTTCTTTCTTTCTTTCTTTCTGTCTTTCTTCTTGACCAATGAATTTGTCTGACACCATTATACATAGAAACTCCAGACTTGGCATGATTGTACATCCATACAAGGAGTTTGGCCTTTTTATACAGGGTAATGAAGATGTTTAAAATCATGTGAATTAGGGGCATTTGAAATTTTAAATCTTGAATATCTTCAAAAGTATAATAGATAGATGTGTCATATCAAATTCTACTCTGGGTTTATCGACCATTGCACATCTAAAAATCTAAAATAAAAGTTATAGCAATTTAAATTATGCTGAGAAACTGCATTTGAAACTTTTTATCTTGAATATCTTCAACACTATAGTAGATAGAGATATCATTCCAACTTCTACTAGGGGGTTGTTAACAGACCATTGTGCACCTAATGAATTAAAAACAAAAGTCGTAGCAATTTAAATTATGCTAAGTAACACCATTAAACTTTAAAATCTTGGATAACTTTTAAGTTTTAATAGATAGAGATGCCATTCTAACTTCTACTCCTGTGTTATAGAATAGTTGTACATTGCCATACCAATATGCTTTGAAGACATGCACACTGGTTTGCTATGCAGCAAATCATCTTTTCTAGTTCTACATCTTTTTGTATCAACATTCTGTGTACTGAATTTCACTAGAGGGCCATGGGGTAGATTAGTGCTTCTAGCACTTAAACTGGGCAACCCTCTATAAAACAAAGTTATATATATATATATATATATATATATATATATATATATATATATATATATATATATATATATATATATATATATATACATACACATATACATACATATATATACATATATATATATATATATATATATATATACACACACACACACACACACATATATACATACATACATATGTATACATATATACAGTAAAACCTCTCTTACTGAACGCCATTTCTCGGTCCCAAATATATACTTTCAATGTAAGCAAACCTCCCTATACCGAACACTTCACTATACAGAACACTTTTTTTCGGTCCCAAGGGTGTTCGGTATAGGGAGGTTTCACTGTATGTATATAACTGGAGCCTTCTCTCACTATGGCTTCCAAAGTAAAAGTATCCAAAATCAGAACTCTGTGAATTAAAACATGGCTGCCCCAGGTAAGTATTCTAGTCTACTGGATACTTCTCCTTGTCCCTACTTGCTACATCCCTGGGAACCAGTCTCTACCTCCCCTACTCATAATATATATCTATATCCCAGGGAACCAGTCTCTACCTCCCCTACTCATAATATACATCTACTGTAAATTGCTTTATTTTGGCGTGTATAAATTTTCATGGTTTTGGTATTTTCGACATTTCATTGTAGTTTTGATTTCAATGTTTTGGACATAATTCCTATTCAAACAATGTTATTCACTCTGTGTTTTTATTTTCACGGTTTTGTGCCATCAGCGAAAAAAACGAAAATAAGAAAACAGCGAAATGAAAGCAATTTACAGTACTTTTATATACTCGCTCCTTGGGCTGTAGGCCTACTTGCCAAGCTTTTTTCTACCAACACTGTAGTTTACAGTTTTCACATAAATGGATTGTAAAAAGCACATTTATTTTCCACAAATGTCTCATTCATTGTACTGAATAACATCAATTGTTAGTCAACTATAATCTACTAAATGATTAATAAATAACAATTTCACAGGATTGTTTTGAAGGTGTCTACTGCTTATATGTCAAACAGTCTTTTTGTTTCTGACTAGTATTATAAACCAGGAAAAGTCACAGTTCTTGTCTCAATTGTCAAGCAGAATGATAAACCTTGGAAACAGTTGATGACATTGTGACATGTTATGTTTGTTGTTATCATCTGCTTGTATATCACAATCTCCAAGAATAAGAAAAATCAAAATTATTGTTATTTCATGCTATGATAACATGTTATATTGCAGCAAAATCTATAATATATGTAGCAAAATATATAATAATGTATAATATTGTAGCAAAGTATATAATAATATATAATATTGTAGCAAAATATTGTTACAAAATTGTGCGTGTTGATGAAATGTATGCCATTTGTCAGTTTGTAGCACACTTGACAGTTGTCTGCCTATACATCCTGGCATGTAGTTGTGCCAACCTGAATCAAACATTGCAGATGCTGATTGCTGGTGACAGCACTTTTCCTTGAAGACACAGTGGTGATAAATTTCTAAAGCAAAATAAAAACCTGGATCAACAGCCTTCATTGTCACTGTATTATACATAAAATACACGGTGGAAAGCTATTGACTTAACCTACTTAGAATGAAAGGGTTAATTGAATATGTAGATATCCAGAATTTGTATGTCAGATTACCTTTTGAAATGACGCCAAGATGTCGTCACCTTGAATTATCATGCAGCAGGGTTCTCCCCAGACCAGTACAGCAGACTAGGCTATAACCCTGCGATATGCCTTGCATCTCCCACCCCTACCCCGCTCCAATATTTTCCCCTGTGATCACGATTTGTGCCCCCCAATCCACCCACCAATGCACTTTTTTTTTTTTAATATTTGTGAAAAAAAGTTATAATTTTACAGTAATTTCTCGAAACTTAATATCACCTTTTTGTACCCAAGGAATCCTTTCAGGACTTAAAATTATACAAAAAATTATTTCTGGTACTTATCAATATAAAGTTGTTGAATTTAGATAAACATTTTTCAGCATGAAAGGTGCAAACAATTCTTAAGGTGAAGCTAGTGTGCAGTGAGACTGGCAACTTTGGATCAATATTTCCCATTTAATTTTTTCATAAGAACATTAATCGTACATATTTTCTGATCACAACATATCCATAGATTTGTATTCATAGGGGTTTTTTTTGCAGGGTTGGAATTGGTTGAGATTTTACAGCAATCTTTCTGTCTTGGTATTTTTTTCACATTTTTCATGCAGAACTCCCACTTTTTTTTCAAGTTGAAATCAGAAAAAATTGAAAATATATACACATATGTCCAGGATCAAATTCAATGGTGAGTCCTAAAATAGCGTAAATCATAACAAGTTATATAATTTTTATGTTGTTCCTAACAGGTTATTCATTTTCTTTCTCAAAATTACTCCAAAAGTTACTGAAGGGGTAGTCAGAAAAAAAATTCCTGGGATGCTCTCCTGGATATAGTATTTGTCTTTTGATGTCCTTTTATTTTAATGTGATAGGGCATTGTTTGTGAGGGTAGATACAGATTGCATTGCTTGTGCAAAAACTGTTCTAAGAAAATTGTGTTGAAAATGTTGCCAATTTTTATGCATTTATGGCTGTAATATGACACATCAGAGCCTGACCGAGCATGCATTTTGAAACCGAACCGGGTACTCGGTACTCATTACCGATCCCGAACCAAGCACAGTTCGGGTTCGGTATATGCAATTCAAATTTGAAAATGTTCGACAGGGGTTAATTGCTGTTACCCTTTTGCACAGGGACATTACTATTGTTAATGTAATTAAGGCGATTAATGCAACCCATGTGACACACGTAATTGCAAAGTATCGTTTGTTGCATTGTTTAAAGTGTATACAAGTACAAAAAGTAACCTCAGTCACCTTTTTATGTAACTTTATTGCCAACATGGACAGTGATAACCCAACCTCAACGTTAAGCGACGGTAAAAGCCAAACCTGAGCAGGGCTTCAATCCTGAAACCCGGTAAACTGAGGTTCGGCAGTTTGGGTTCAGTCATGCTCTATGACACACACTCACTTCTTCTGTCCTGTGTTTCTATTGTATGAAATAAACTTGTTGCTTTACCTCTGTGATGTTGTCATTCAAAAAAAGCATATTTTGTGGCTTAAAACGTGACTTTTTTCAACTTGGGAACATCAAATGCAACTACACTTGGCTTGTTTGGGTGTGGGTTCAAATGCGGCTTTCCACATTTGGGGCCCAGTAAGTGGATTGAGCTAATTTGTTTTTACATCATTCAACAGAGAATTTTAAAGTAGTCAGAACAAGGGGAGTGATTAGTCTGTACTGGCCCATTTTCTCTCCACAGCTAGTGCTTTCCTGTTTCCTGTGAGCGATGTTGTCAGTGGCTCCCCTGGTAGCCAAGGGAAAAACTAATGACTGCGCAAACAGTGACACGGTTCATTATCATGCAATGAAAACCAAGCCCATGTGGTCAGCACTGCAGAAACTCTTCAATGTAAACAAAAGTTTTGAGCTCTGTTTTCTCGTATAATTTTTTTGTTCACACATCTGAGTTTTTGGAAGCACGTAGTTTAAGTATCAATTTGTCCAAAAATATTAAAGAATGATCAGAGGCTAATCAAAGGTGATGGCTTCAGATCTTCCATCATAACATGATGGTCTTTTTAAACCCTGCCAAAATAGTTAGTTGCACAGAATGGTACAGACTCAGGTTTATTGAATTGCAAATAGCGTCTGCAATAAATTGAACTTATAACCCACATGCAGGTAAGTGATGTAGCACCCCGCATCTGTAGACCACTGAAGGGACAGGCTAAAAGGGATCAACTAAAACAAAGGTTAATTTTGAAAGAATTAAAATGATATGAGATCGCAGCATACAGAAACCTAATATACTGGTCTCAAGCCAGGGGAGTCCCACGTAAGAGTGGTCAAGGCATTGTGCATGTTCAGGTACACACAAAGTTCCTGGTAAGATTGCTGCAATTTATATTTTTCTTTGGAAATAAAAATAAGCAGAAAGTGTTTACATGCTCCTTCTTTGTGTGTGCAGTGTTTACATGTTCCCTCTCTGTGCAGGGAGTGTTTACGTGCTCCTGTGTGTACAGTGTGTTTGCATGCTCCTTCTGTATGTACAAAGTGTTTACATGCTCCTTATGTGTGTACAGAGTGTTTACATGGTCCCTCTGTGTTTGAAGAGTTTACATGCTCCCTCTCTGTGTACAGAGTGTTCATATGCTACTTCCATGTGTGCAGTGTTTACATGCTTCTGTAATTGCAGTGTTTACTTGTTCCCTCTCTGTGTACAGTGTTACATGCCCACCTATGTGTACAATGTTTACATGCTTTTGTAATTGGTGTTTACATGTTCCCTCACTGTGTACAGTGTTTACATGTCCCCTCTGTGTAGAGTGTTTACAAGCTCCCTCTCTGTGTACAGTGTTTACATGCCCCCTCTGTGTACAGAGTGTTCACATGCCCCCTCTGTGTACAGTGTTTACATGCTCCGTCTCTGTGTACAGAATGTTCGCATGTTCCTGTGTGTGCAGTGTTTACATGCTCCTCTAATTACAGCATTTACATGCTCACTCTCTGTGTACAGAGTGTTTTGCATGCTCCTTCTCTGTGGAAAGAGTGTTTTACATGCTCCTCCTCTGTGTACAGAGTGTTTTACATGCTCCTCCTCTGTGTACAGAGTGTTTACATGTTCCCTCTCTGTGTACAGAATGTTCACATGCTCCTTCTGTGTGTGCAGTGTTTACATGCTCCTGTAATCACAGTGTTTACATGTTTCCTCTATGTGTACAGAGTGTTTACATGCCCAATCTTTGTGTATAGTGTTTATATGCTCCTTTAATAATAATAGTGCAACATTTCCATTGACAAAAATTCAGTTTCTGCTGAACCCTGAGTCCTGTTGCATCTCATTTGTTTGTACTTGGTCTTGTCCCCATTTCTTTTTACGTTTTAATCTTTTGTTACTATTTTTTTTTCTCTAACAGAAGGGATTCATATGGGGCTATGCCTTCCTTCCCAGTTGTATTCTTTGTGGATAAAGCATGTTAAAACCAATCACAGAGTGTGGTAAAAGCGCCATCAGGAAGGCTGAATATTAGTTTGCTGAATGTCTGTTAGAGGGCAGCACAAGATTAATACCTCACCTTGCCAAGCCTGTGTTTCTGTCAAGTACCAAATACATCTCTCATGTAAAGATACCCAATTCAAGAGACGAATCCTTAAACAAAAAAGAAAAAGTAGAAAAAATGCAACTTTCATTTTACAACATGCCATGGCCACACAAACATGAATAGGAAAGTGAGTTAACTGGCTATTAATGCTCAGATTACCAGAAAATTGGAGATTTTCCTCCAGCACTTATATTTTCAAGGAATGGCTGATTTCACAGTTGGCAGCCTGCACAATTTCCTATTGGGCAATGAGGCACTGTGATGCAGACTTAACCCTTAAAGTGCTAATCACTGCTATAGTTGTTTTCCCATCACCATTAAACATATAACAGTTAGAAGATCAAATTCCTCATGAAGATACCTTTATTTCAAATACAAGCAAGCCTAGTCTAAGGCAAAAGTAGCCTTAGTCAACAACTTTCCTTGGGGCACTTTGCACTCAATGCCTGTGTCATGAGGAAAGCTGTTGGCTCATTCTGACATCAGCGCTTTAAGAGTTAACCATGGCAATGACAGACCATTAGGCAGGGAAATCCGCATTTGCTGTAATTTAGGGGATTGCTTGGATATAATGGACACCTAGAAGCTGTTAGAAATTTTATGGTAGGCCCACATGGGTGATGTGGAAAATTGTGCTGAAAAGAAATCTCGTAAGTGCAGCATTTATTGAAGGGGGAAAAAAGCGAAGCTTGAGTTAGCCACAGGGAGGACTGCACATTTTATTATATTCAAATTTGATATTCAAAGAATGACATAACATGCCTGCCACATCACTGATTCTGAGTGAAAACATCCATCATTTTCACATAATTGTCAAAAGTGTATTAACCCTTCAGCCACAGTGCTCCTTGCTGACTGACTGAACTGCTTTGTATTTATTTGAAAATTGTGATGGACAACATTTCACCATCTTGATCCAGTCGCTGTGGGTGGTTCAGCTTGGGCAAAAAGCAGTGAACTTTGCAACAATGTGTTCAGATTTGTATGTCAGCCTAATATGAAGTGTTGGCTTCTGTTAATTTGCACATCAAATGTGGAAAAATAAAGCTGAAGACATTTTAACCCTTTCCCCCTCAAACCGGCCAAAACTGGCTGGTGGTCAAATGTCGTCTGCTTCAGTGTTTTCCGCTAATTTCAACAGTAATGATAAACAATTTTGACTGAGAATTGTAGATGAACCCTATCAAGATCACATGCCCCAGGGCAACAACTTTCCTTGGCATGAGTTTGGCACTTAGTGCCCAACTCATGCCAAGGAAAGCTGTTGACTCAAGTGTCAATTCAAGCGGGAAAGGGTGAAACCATCAACTGGTTGCGGGAACTTTAACTCTATCAGTGACACAGTTTGGACTGAGTCAACAGCTTTTTTCAGCATGCTTTTGGTGCAATGTGCCCAATACATGCTGACTAAAACTGTTGATTTCGGCAAGAATCCGAGAATCCATTCTCGTAAAGATTCTCCTATACTTGTCTTTCTTTAAAAAGAAAACTAATTGACAAAAACCCAAATAGATTCTGGCAAAATTTTGCGAAATTCTGGCCCTGCTGTTACATTTAATGTTGCTACTTGAATGAAAGATCTTTTTACAAGGAACATGAATCTAGCACCTTTAGTATAATTCAGAGTGGTTCGTTCATTGACTTAACTCACAGCTGGTGCTGAAAGAGTTCCTAGGGACTGGATCAGCAGGCAGGACACTTACTTGTGATAGACTTATGTATTGTCCTTCCATGAGTTAGTAATAAGATAAAAGAATAACCCTTTGACCTCACCCAGGGAAACCCATTTAACTTCTTACTTACGCCCCTCCCCCCCCCCCCCCCCCCATTTCATTTTGCAATCTGAGAAAAAGTATAATAAGTTTTGACTCTTTCGCCATCAGTCACCTGCTGGTAGTTAGTAAATATCTGTGTAATGATGAGAATTGAGGATTGAGTCTGGATATTCTATATGGCTTCTCCTAGGCTGTTTTATGTTGTATAGTATAAAGGCCTTGTTATGTGGCCAGCTGTGGTTGCTCAACAGTTTATCAACTTTTGTGGCAGCCCCCTGTGGATAACCACTGAACCTGTTATACAATGCCTCATATGGTAAGCAACTTCAGATGTGTAACTCATTATAAATGTGTGAGGTCATTTAAAAATGACCAAGAGAAAGAAAGTTGATGCTGCTGTAGTTTTGACAATTCTTATGAAAAAGAGAAGTACCAAATGAAAGCATGGAAGGTCGTGGATGGCAAAATGTTGACCTTGCCTGACACGCAGGGACAAGCTGGAAGTATATAATGGTCCCCTCCATCTTCATCAAACAGATCCAGTTGCCGCCACAAGCATATGATATTGATGCTGTATGTAGGATGTGGCACATGTGACCTGTAGCCCTCTCCCTATTGGTTGAAAAGCTACAACTTGTCAGGAGTTGCAGCAGATAGGCCTCCAGTCTATCTCAGAGCAACATGTTGCATACCACATGTTGTAAGCCCTGTCATACATACAGCTAGTTGCTCAACAAAAGTTGCCCCGTATAACAAGGCTTTAACAGATGCTAGTAGCCAACCAATCAGCTTAATCCTTGCTGGTAATGTTAGCCAACCAATCAGCTGAATCCTTGCTGGTAATGTTGGCCAATCAATCAGCTTAATCCTTGCTGGTAATGTTAGCCAACCAATCAGCTGAATCCTTGCTGGTAATGTTGGCCAATCAATCAGCTTAATCCTTGCTGGTAATGTTAGCCAACCAATCAGCTTAATCCTGGTAATTGGGGGAACAAGTCATCAACACTGTACATAGCAATGTAAAATACCAGGCAAGACCCAGACGGCTTGGGGAGCCAAACTGAAAAATTCTTTTCAGGTCAGGTGGACTGAAAGTTCGATACATTTTGCCACCAGACTGGGCTCATCAGGAACTGAAATCCAGTTTAAAAAAAAAAAAAAGGAGCACTGTGCATAGGAATGGAACAAATACATGCTGATCCAGGGTCCATAGTCTCTGATATTTGTGTGACAAACATATACATGTACATTCCTTCCATATTGTAGCATACCTGAGTGAAATTTGATACTGAGAATGTTTTGCCCTGTAGTTGTGAAGAAATGCTGTTTTCCTGGCAAGGATTTTACAAGAAAATTCAGCTCACTGGTTATTATAGGAGAAACGTCATTGGTTCTCCAGGGACATTAGGTCAGATAACAAATGTGATAGACTTGGTTTTCTTTGGAAAAAAAGGCACAATATAAAATAGCTTATTGCCTTGCTTGCAACAAAAAATGTAGATAAAAAAAGGTAAAAGCTGATTGTTTCTCCAGGAAAACAAATTAAGGTAGATTAAAATGGATAGTTAGTTCTCCTGGGACATAGGAAGATTAAAAAAAAAAGGAAGAAAAGAAAAGCTGATTAGTTGGTCTGGTACAAGTTAACCCATTCCAGGTCAGTGTATGACTAAGTCAGTTGCTTTTCTTGGCATGAGTTAGGCACATGGTACCTGACCCATGCCCAGGCAAGCTATTGGTGTACAGCCTGGTATCGTGAATGATTCCATACAAATCTCACCAAAAATGTTTTCTAGTGATGGAAAATTTCAGTAATAACATTAAGGCTGATGACATTGGGTGCTTTGGGCAACGTGAGGGGGAAAGGGTTAAATTAGGAAGCCAGGTGGCGATAATTGAGCTTTCTACGAGGACACCTCAGGACTTTATTACCATGGAACATAGGAATGGACTGGCAGAACATTTACTGTACTGCCATGGAATATAGGAATGGACTGGCAGAACAGTTTACTGTATTGCCATGGAACATAGGAATAGACTGGTAGAACAGTTTACTGTATATTGACATGGAACATAGGAATAGACTGGTAGAACAGTTTACTGTACTGCCATGGAACATAGGAATAGACTGGTAGAACAGTTTACTGTATATTGCCATGGAACATAGGAATAGACTGGCAGAACAGTTTACTGTATTGCCATGGAACATAGGAATGGACTGGTAGAACATTTACTGTACTGCCGTGGAATATAGGAATGGACTGGCAGAACAGTTTACTGTATTGCCATGGAACATAGGAATAGACTGGTAGAATAGTTTACTGTATATTGCCATGGAACATAGGAATAGACTGGTAGAACAGTTTACTGTATATTGCCATGGAACATAGGAATAGACTGGTAGAACAGTTTACTGTATATTGCCATGGAACATAGGAATAGACTGGTAGAACAGTTTACTGTATATTGCCATGGAACATAGGAATAGACTGGTAGAACAGTTTACTGTATATTGCCATGGAACATAGGAATAGACTGGTAGAACAGTTTACTGTATATTGCCATGGAACATAGGAATAGACTGGTAGAACAGTTGACTGTATTGCCATGGAACATAGGAATAGACTGGCAGAACAGTTTACTGTATATTGCCATGGAACATAGGAATAGACTGGTAGAACAGTTTACTGTATATTGCCATGGAACATAGGAATAGACTGGTAGAACAGTTTACTGTATATTGCCATGGAACATAGGAATAGACTGGCAGAACAGTTTACTGTATTGCCATGGAACATAGGAATAGACTGGCAGAACAGTTTACTGTATATTGCCATGGAACATAGGAATAGACTGGCAGAACAGTTTACTGTATATTGCCATGGAACATAGGAATAGACTGGTAGAATAGTTTACTGTATATTGCCATGGAACATAGGAATAGACTGGTAGAATAGTTTACTGTATACTGCCATGGAACATAGGAATGGACTGGCAGACTGAGAACAGTTTACCTGGGCACACTGGGTGTGCTGACAAAGCTCTCTCCAGAAAGCTACTGACTCAGTCTCTAATTGGGTGTGGGGGGTGGGGATGGGGGTGGGGGGTGGGGGAGTCATGGTATGTTGGTACAGGTAATAATGATGCCCTAGTATGAGGTATGTGGACAGTAAGATCATTTGCAAAAAATGACTGGTACAAAGTATGACAAATGAATGGGCTTCCACTCCACAACTGTAAATAAAAAAATCCTAGTGCACCAGTGTAAAAAAAAAAAAAAGAAAGAAAGAAAAAAAAAACCTCTTTACATGTTCTTAGTACTGAGAGATTTAATATTAGAGTCATTTCATGTCAGTACACATAGTTAATAAAAGATTCACAATTTCCTGTAAACATTAACGCAACACAGACCTTGAGTTGACTATAAACACTGTCTCCTATATGAGTATGTTTTTCTTCTCTCTGTTTATTCAAAGCATCCATGTTGGTCAGGCCCCTTGAGACTTATTAATGCTGAATATAAATCATAAAACCAAATGAAAGAGAGGTTTAGGTCAAACAACTCAATTAATAGGCACACACTAGGCACAGTATTGCCTAAGAATATATCAAAATTGCTGATTTTATTGTGTGGGTCTGTGTTGTAAATTCAGGAAATGTTGTCAGGGGCCAAAATAACAATGTAATAAATGTATCATATTTGATGTGTCCTGACCAGAATAGTTACTGAAGTAATATACAGGACAGAATCATGTCTCCTCATGGCAGTGTTTGCCACTCAAGTTTTGTTTTCTGTACTCTTGTAGGGAATCATTGATGGTATAGTTACCAAAAAGCGTTAATTTTACATCAAGTGGCCAAAAATGATAAAACACTGCGCAAATTCACTTGATGTGGCTGGCTCATGTTATGCACAGGACTCAAACTTAAGAGACTTGGACAGTGTTTCCATCAGATTTTTTTCAGGGGTCACAAGAAGGGAAATTTAGGGGAGAAGACTAGATTTTTGCCAATTTTATATGTGAATAAACAAGACTGGTGACCCTGTAGAATTTTCTCAGGGGGGTATTTAAAGTTTTGAAAGGGTAATATATACTCCCATTTGAGGGTTAATGGAAACACAACACATGTTGACTGGTGTTGTGACATCCAGTTGTTGAGATACGTACAGCAACAAGTGTTGTTCCAAACATTTAATTTTAAGAAGAATTTTGAAGAAGAAACAACATATGGAGGTACATGTCCCTGTTGTTAGCATTTGTAGCCTAGCTACATGTATCTTGCTGTGAAGTTAGTGTAGATGGTGGACTGGGTGAAATTGTTTAAGGGATTGCATGATGTGGCAAACTGAAGATCAGAAAGATAAGGCTTTTTGACAGAAGGGCAAAGTGGGTAGTAATGGTCAATCCACCTGCAGAATGTTTTAGTTCTGAAGCTTTGTTGCACTCCGAAACCTTGTGAACACTAAAAAAGTGGAAAAATCATGCTGGTGACATCCCTTTGAAACGTGGAAGAAGAACTGTGTATTTTGTATGCAATATTTAATTGCCTGAGGGACCCTCATGTCACTGAAAAACAGTTAAACAAATGAGGCAGCATCTGACTTCATGCCTCTTTTTTTGGGAGGGGGGGGCGCATGATTTTTAGCTCCTCTACATGTATGATGTGGTGGAGGTGGAGGTAGAGGGCTCCAGTTCGTTGGTAGAGCGAATAACTTTGCCCCTGTATAGAATAAAGAAAACAAGAATGTACCAAAATAATAGCCAGTACAAAGTTGAGACAATAAGAGGGCTTCTGGTTAGGAAAATAAAAATGCCCAGTATGTCAGCAGAAAAATACCCTTTACCCCCCTCATGTACAACTCTCCTTCAAATTCTTTTTTTTTTTTTTTTTTTTGTTGTTATTTGACACTAAAATAAACCATTAATCACTGAAGCATACATGGTATTCTAACTGGAGTTGATTGAGGGGTACAGGGTGAGAGGAGGTGACCTGTGCTGACCCCTGGTGTACAGTGAAGGTTAAAGGTGTACACTGCAGCAGACAGTCCCCCTGGACTGTCAACAGTTCAAATAACACAACACATGAAGAGGCCATTTGTCAACTATCACAGACTAGATAGTCACCAGCCATCACTGACCAGTGACTGCCTTTCATGTCAGGGTGTCTGATGTCAAGCAGACACATGGCAGGCTGTTGTGGGAGCACGTACAGGATATATGATTGCCCACTGAGCTCATCTTCAGGCCATTTTGTATCTGCATGGCTGCTATTTGGCCAGTGAGTCTGCCAGCTTTCATGCAGATTACATTATATCTGTCACTCCTAAACATATCATCTACCATTAACCAACCAATCAGACTAGACCAGCTAAGCTGTCAACAGCAATTAGTGTCTTATATTTACAGGTACAGCTGTTTCTATGGTACTTCTCAGGGCCAGAATTTCGCAAAATTTTGCAAGAATCTGTTTGGATTGTTGTCAATTAGTTTTCTTTTTAAACAAAGAAAAAGTCTAGGAAAATCTTTACGAGAATGGATTCTCGGATTCTTGCCGAAATTCTGGCCCTGATTCTTATAGACTGTGCTGTATACTGCAGATACCGTCATAGCGTACATGTATAAAGAGTAGTGGGGAGCACAGGGTTGATGCCAAATCAGGAAATAACAAAAATGTAAAACAGGTGCAACATTTACAGGAAAGGTGTTAAAACTGTACTTCTGAGAAAATAAAAACTACCTTATTACCCCTGTTAAGTACGCTGCCCCTTTAAGCATCCCTCCCCTTCTTGACCTGGAAAATACCCATAATCATGCAATAATTTACTACAACTTTATTAATATTACTCATAAATATCGTATTCATCTTAATAAGCGCACAGTGCACTATAAAATAAAAATCATCCACAAAAGCTGAAAAAATGTAGATCCAAAGGCTAATAATGAATTCTACCACTTGTTTGAGAACTATGGGATATTTTGGGGGTTCTTTCTTTGAAAAATTGGGGGGGGGGGGGTGCACTCATTAGGGATTGTACACTTATCAAAATGAATACAGTCTACCAAATAGAGATGAAGAAACAAGGCTAGTTCAGTTATAATTTTTTATGGGTCCAAGGTGCTAAAAATGGATAATACGGTACACTGCAACCACGAAGGAGATGAAAACAAACCCATCACCAGACATTGACAAGGTTTGCTCACCTGATGTACCAGTTATGTGACTCGTATATCACCATGGTAACAAAAATACAAAGGCTCCACACAAGGCAGGGAGAAAACGTAGCTTTTTCTACCTGAACCTCAGAAAAATTGTCAGAAGTTCAGATGTTTGCTGATCACTTCAAACATGAAGGCATTAATTTGAAAGAGTGCCACAGGACTACATCTGTGCCTTTGGAGAGATCTATAGATTTGAAATTCCCCTTTGATGCAAAATATGGTGTTCTCTCCGAGGCAGGCCAAAGTGTGGGCCCTTAACAATGGATGAGGGACCAGTACAGACCGGTAAATGTACTGGTGTACAAATGACGGACCTGTGCATGTACTGGTATATAAATAACAGACAAATAATAGACCTGTACATGTACTGGTATATAAATAAATAACAAGTAACAGACCTGTACATGTACCGTACTGGTGTACAAATAACAGATAAGTAACAGACCTGTACATGTACTGGTGCACAAATAACAGATAAGTAACAGACCCTGCAGCAGGGACATGTTGCAGACACCAGCGTTGAACTCTGTTGAAACTTCTGTGGTATAATAGTCCTCATATTGTAAGCCTGCCTGAGAAGAGGGCTTACCCTCTGCAGAGGCCACTTCTCAATGGAGCAAGTGTGACATTTTCGTTTTATTTTCTCCCTCAAGAGAGGCCACCCCTCTCATAACATACACAAGGCCACTTTTCTGATAATGTACTTTGGGGTGGCCCTATCAGAAGGTGACCATCGTACTTTGCCATGAGTTTTTTTTTCCCCCCTTGAATTTTATTTCTATTGATAACAGGAATTGTCTGTTGAATTTACATGTAGTAAGGTGGAGGGTTTCCATGAAGAGGCAACATGCCTTGTGTGCAACACAAAAAGCTAGTTTTCTATTGACAATTGCATCATGGGAATGTCCCTCCTCTCTCCTTTGAGAAACCATGCAGTTTCATTGTGAACCACTTGGCTTCTAAAACCACATTTACATGTACAGTGGTACCTGCTATTTAAGACCACCCTTACAGCCAGACAAAAGTAGTCACATATGGCAGGTGGTCTTTCACTGCAGATAAGCTTACAAAGAAATTAAAGGCCATTGTCTTGAAATGGCGGTCTTAAAAACTAGTGCGGTCTTTCATGAGAGGTGGTCTTTAGAGCAGGTACCACTGTACAGTGACACCTCATCGTAACAACTGAAATAACTGATGTATGCACTTAAAGACAGGAGATTTCAGGGACTTAAGTCAAAGTCCTTTGCCTTTTACTCATTTTCTGACATATTTAGATATGACACATTTGGAGGAATGGAGGGTGTCTTTATAATGAGGTGTTGGTGTATCAGGTCTCAGGTGATATCTTTTCTGTGTTGACTATTAATGTCTATTGAGAGACCAACTGCATTCTCTGACATTGTGACAGCTTACAGCGGCCTGACTCAGCAATGGTCTCTGAAAGGAATGACTGAACTCTACATCAAGTGCTTGGCTTGCCAGGCACTGCAAAAACCACTGATATAGCATGACTTGGCAGGCAATGCAAAAACCACTGATATAGCATGACTTGCAAGGCAGTGCAAAAACCACTGATAAAGCAATTAAGACTTGCCAGGCAGTGCAAAAACCACTGATATAGCATAACTTGCCAGGCAATGCAAAACCCACTGATATAGCATGACTTGACAGACAATGCAAAAACCACTGATATAGCATGACTTGGCAGGCAGTGCAAAAACCACTGACGGAAACTTGTGGCACCCTGGTATGGAATGGGTTAACAGGCCTGTATAATCACCAATCAATGACAGTATTCATTAGAGGAGACATAATATGGCCTAGCTATTTTTCAAGAGGGATCAGTGGTAAAGCTTATAGATTGTTCTCTATGGAATATGTATCATTATATATCTGCTTACATGCACATCTGGTATCAGTGCTGTGTAATTACACAATTGTTGCAGGCAAATCCATGCATGTTAACCCATTTCTGACCAGAACTGGGCTGAGTCAATATCTTACCTTAGCACAGGTTGTACCCTGAACCCATACAAGTATCTGTCTGAGAAAACTCATACTTACCACTGTGCTGACCCATGTATTACATGGGTCAATCTTGTCACAGTTAACAGACCATCACCCTCAACAATAGAGACGGCCTATTGGTCAGCTTAATCGCTCTGATACTTAACCCCATCACACTCAATTTGGCAGCGTGCCCGCACATAACTTGTTTTCTGCTTTGTTGTTTTTACTTAAATTTCATGTTAATGAGAAACATTTCGACAGTTAATTGCAGATAAGATATAACATGGTCCCCCCCCCCCCCATTGTGTGTAGTTTAGGCACATTTTGCCTGACCCAGGGAAACTGTGTTCTGACCAGCAAAGAGTTAGCGTATGGCATTTGCTACCAATCATTTGTTACATTGAGGGAGCATCTTTGGAGTCTCCCATTATTTCATTCCTTTTTCTGATTGGTTTGTTCAGTGTACTTGTATGGACAGCTATAGAAATATATGTTGCCAAATTGAATGTAGGTGGCAGTCCAGATAAGTTCTCCTTGGTACACACTTTTGCAGGTGGAGACCCCTGGGGGGATTAACAAAAACTTTTTCATGTGCGGGTTTAAAATGTCATGTGACATAGGGAGCAGGTGCTTCCACCATGCAGAATAGTGTATGTGGCATGACCTATTAAATGGTGGAACCTCTTTCTTCACTCTTTCAGTGCCAAGTTTTGAATTGAGTCAACAGATTTCTGGGCATATTGCATCACAGTGTACACATAATATGCACCCAAAAAAGCTGTTGACCTGGGATACTATGTCTAGAACTATGTGCATGCTGGCACTTAAGTGGAAGTTTTTTGGTGTTTTTTTTTTTTTTTTTTTAAAGACTGTGAACCTAGTATTCTTATGATAATTCAGAGAACTTTGACTTAAGTAGGTTGACTTAAGACACAAGTGTCACTGAAGGAGTTGAGGAAACCTGAGTTGGCAGCTTCCCACAGTGCAGCTTCAGATTACAGGCCACCATTATTCGTATATATCAGTGTTTCTTTAGTTGAGCTGATACTGATAGTAGATTGATTTTTTAAAAATTGAATGACGTTCCTCAAAAGTATTGAAAGGATAGGAAAAGGCAAAGAAAAGGTTCTGTTAAACTTGGGTCAGGAGCAAAATATTTGGCCAGTTGTGACATGGAAAACTCTTAATTTTAATAATGATGGTCTTAGCACTGAACCTATACAAAACACAAAGTCACTGTCACACGGTGGACTGCATTAACTATGATTGTTTCAACTACAATTTTCCATCAGGATGTTTTAGTATTAACCCTTTCCCCCCTTAAACCAGCCAGAACTGGCTGATGGTCAGATGTCATCTACTCGAGCATTTTCAACTATTTTCACCAGTAATGAACAACAATTTGAGAATTAAAGATGAGGCCTATCAAGATCACATGCCCCAGGTCAACAGTTTTCCTTGGCATGGGTTGGCCACAAAGTGCCCAACCCATGCCAAGGAAAGCTATTGACTCAGTCTTAATTGAAGGGGGACAGGTGGAAAGCTATCGTATTAGATGAACTTTCACATGTGGCCATATAGGCTGGTATGGGAGGGAAAGGGTTAAAAGAAAGACCAGCCCATAATATGCAAGCTCAGCGAGTTTTCATCCCAAGAGTCCATTGCAATTTAGTGTTAAGTCAATAATGTAAATCTTCCAGAAAGCTTGACGCTTGCTTTGAAAGTTGCTCTACCAATAATGTCCTGCTGTTTTTGCTCTCTTAATGTTCGGTGACAGCATAAGAAACGTCATTAGTGCTGTGGGTTAGAGTCTATTACAATTGGTGCCTACTGTAGCTCTCGTCCAATTATCAAATTAGAATCTAGAGTGCTCTGAGATATTGCTGTCAAAAATCTGAATGTAGACGAGATTTTAATAACAGAAGTTGTGATGACTGCAGAATATGTGTTAAAATGGGGCTCTACAAAGTGAATTAGAGAAATTGGGTTCCATATTGATATGACATTGATAAAAGGGCAGAATTTACCAGAGAATTGCTACAAACAGTTGGAAAAGTCCATTGTTACCGGGGGAGACTGCTTCCCAAGAGCTGAAATGACAATCACCCCCATAAAGCAACAACAAGAAAAGAAAAAAAAAACAAAAAAAAAACAAAGACGAAGAGACTGGCTATCATATTTCAACAGCCTTAACTGCCTTTCAAAGTCAATGAAACAGAAAATATTGACCACAATCACAAGTCAATCCCATGCTACGTCCATGCAATAGAGTTTCATAAATTGATCGGTGTCTCTATTGCCGTGGATGTTAGTAGGCAGGATGAACTCTGGAGGGATCCCTAGTGCATAAGGTATACCACGGTAACAGTGCCTATGCCTATGCATACAGTGTGGCCAGTAAGAGTCGTGTGTTCGCTCTATACTCTCTTCATCACTCTGTCAACTCAGTTGTCTCCAGGAGTGTTCTCTCAAAGCCACAATGCAGAATATCAAACGGCCGGCTTCCATGCAAAGACGACACCCTAAAAGTGAGTTACTTCTGTATGTCAACTTTTGTCCTAAACAAAATACAATTTGTTTTGTTGATTGAATTGTTTTGCATCATTGAGTGCTACAAAGTGACGGGATTCCCATAATGTGCTGGCTAATCAAAATTGGATTGTGATTTGCTTAGGCAGTGGCATTTAATTGTGACTGCTGCTTGAATGTTACTGATTTTTGGTTACCATATGCAAGTAGAGGAACTCATCACCAGCATCAATACAAAGCTGGGCGTCGTATCATAGATTCTGTGCACCTGTTAAAGGTAACTGCAGGCAGTGCAATATTACCTCCACTGTTAGAGAGCACTAGGGCCATCATATTGAAGAAAGGTGTTTGATGTCGGAATTGATCATGTTTCTGGAGTGATTACCTGATAGCTGGCAGTACTTGGACCAAGGACGCAGTGGGTGGGGCTCTCACGCAGTGCCAAGATGGATTGTTACTCAGGAAATACTGTACTTTAGCATGCACAGTAAATGTACATGTTACTTTAGGTTCCATGGGAGTCGCGGCAATGTGCAGAATGATCTTGGATGATTATAGTCAATTGAGTGCGTGCATGTGCGAGCAGGTATAAACTCCTACATGGTACACTGAAAGTCTGCCGGGTATATTAATATTAACTCTTTCAGAGCCAATCACACCTAAAGTCGATCTACTTAAGTCAAACTAGTCTGAATTATCATAAGGCTCCCAGACTTGTATTTCTCGTAAAAAAAAATCTTTTATTCAAGTACCAATATGCCTATAGTTCCAGAGAGGATATCCCAGAGGGCGCATTGCGCCCAATGCATGCAGAGAAAGGCTGTTGACTCAGTCCAAAATTTGACACTTAAAGAGTTGATACTGACAAATTGGTCAGTGCCTTTGATGTATATATGCATATGTATTGACCAAAATAAAAATAATACCAATAGAGAGAAATTTGTCTCAAAAGACTGCCTTTAGCAATGACCAAATTATGGTCTGTCAGGACAGTGGTCTTTCATAGCAGAAACAAGAAACATTAAAAGTACTAAGGAAAGTATCTTAAAAATGTGGTCTTTCAAGGGGATGGTCTCTCATTGGAGTGGTCACTTAAGACAGGGATCACTGTATCCTCTCCTGAAGTTCATTGTCTGTGCTGTGAGTGGTGGCGATAAAGAGGAATTTCCTTCCCCCATCCGCAACACATTTAATTCTGAGCCACTTACAGCATGTAGACTCAAAACTCACACATCAGTTAGAAGATTAGCCAGGATCATGTAAACCCAGCCCAAGAATAGCATGGGACCCACATGTAACATGAGACCCCCCGATGTAATGAGACCCCCCCATGCAATATGGGACCACAGATGTAACATGGGACCCCCAATATAACACAAGAACCCTGATGTAGCATGGGAGCCCCGATGTAACATGGGACCCCCAATGTAACATGAGAACCCTAATGTAACATGGGACCCCTATGTAACATGGGACGCACGATGTAATATGGGACCCCCATGTAACATGAGACTCATGATGTAACATGGGACCCCCCATGTAACATGAGACCCCCAATGTAACATGGGACCCCTGATTTAACATGCCCATCAGGGTCATGCTACCCCAGTGTATATAAGGCTATTCAAGCTATTATGGCAGTGGATTCTGGAGCACCCAGACTGAATCCATGAAAGCGTGTCAAACTTCTGCTCCATAAGCTGCCTGAAAAGGGATCACAGATTAGGCTTGGTCAATATCAGACAGGTTCTTTGTGTTTTCATTTTAGCAAAACTAAATGGAGTCTTCATTGGAACAGTTTGATCAAAAATATAAGTATATGGGCCATTGATGGCTGTTTCCACCTCAGTCCATGTGTCATTGTCAGCACTGCGAGTTGTAAACAACTGCACAACCATCCAATCAGTAATATCAGGCTTTTTTCTCCTTTTTATATCTCCAAACAAGTTTAAATGCCACTTATATTTTACTGTTATGGGAAATTGCATATAATGAACCGTAAACATTTTTTTTATAAGAGAAAAAACATTTCTGTAATATATTCTGATATTGGATCAGTTTTATTTATGTGTTCGGGTGGCCCACACGCGTTCTGTTGATGGAATTCAGTACAATACAAAGACAGACAGGGGTAACATGTTGGATAATATACCTGCCATTCTAATGAGGCACCAGGTACCGGGCAGAATGTTATAAACCAATGGGGCAGGCTCTTTTTTTCTCCATTGAGTATATTAGCAAGGGACCATGCATGATTTGTCTTGTTTCATTTGTGGAGAGCTCTGGTACCTGATCTCATAAAAGTTTCATGATTTCCATAAAGGAAGGTTAATATACTACACAGAAGTCAATCACTTCTTGCTTGCATGACTGGGCAGATTACCCTTATTTAGTAATATGAGACCAGAACTTGGCAGTAGAGTGACAGACTAAGATATGAGGAACATTTAAAAATATTCAGCCAAAATGTAATGAGCTATGAGTATATGATAACCATGACAATGCCCTGTGGCACAGACACTTATAAGAAGGTGCTCCCATTGGCAGCTTGTATATTACCGCACATGACTGCGTATGATAAAAAAAAATGACACTAGATGGCCAGTGACATATGTACAACAGGCCAGCTTTATTGCCGAAATAGGATAGGAATAGATACATGGCACGGCCTCTATCATGTTTTTATTGAAAACACAAATCAAGCAGGTGATGTATTGAAAACCACTAAGGACAGTTTGTACGAGACAAAAACATCAAAAATGTATAGTTACACGAAGTTTTCTTTGTAAATCATCTGTTGTCTGGTCTTATTAAAACAGTTTATACCCTAAAACATTTCACTGGCAGTTTTCTATGTAGAGAAGTCACAGGAGATCACCTGTATGTGTGTGGTAGTGTTGGCTGTACAAGTATACAATCATATTCATCTTTGTGGATTTAATTATCTTTTTTTCATTGAATTTTTGTTCATTTAATTGAAATAATAAATCTTACTAAAAGGCCTCCAAGACTGTATATCTGCCCGAGTTAAGTGACCAATCTGCTGCCATCTCCTTATACTCACAGGGCGTCCCACGAGAAATGGTTACCATCAGTTTTATATATGGTTGATCAAATAGCTGTGTTGTACATTGTATGTATGACGGGCATCTATGACATTTTGTTCCTACTTAAACTATAATTACCTTGCACTCGTGCACTTTGCGTACCTCCCGTGTCTAGATCTGGTAAAATTAATAAGCACATGTAGGTGCTACTTCACTGTCACTTGCATGTCTTGTGTCAATCCATACTCAGCAGACTATTTTTTTTTTCATCGTTTGTTAGGCATCATGACATAAAATTTCTCCTTGTATTAAAAATGACAATCTGTAATTTATATATCACAATTTTCTTTGAGAATAATATGAATGTGTGGGAAATTATTAGAATATTGCTGCCACTAGTCGCAATTTTAAATTTACTACTTCATTTACCTTGTTGCTACCAGGACCAAATAACTGTAAAGTAGGATTAGATATTGATATGAGTTATAATTACTGCGTGTGTTGCACACTTGACCAAGTTGAGTTGTTAATTACAAGGTATGCCTTTTTCTAGTATTTTTGCAAATTTTGACAAGAAATTATGGGGATTATGGAAATAAAAATAGAACGTAGCTTCTGTGTAGAATAATAAAGTTTACAGATCGACATCCTCAGAGAAAACATTTTGCCGAAGTATCACTGTCAGTGATTAGTAGCTTCCGCAAATGTTTTCTCCATGGATGTCTAATAAACTTTATCGTTCTACACAGAAGTTATGCTCTATTGCAGCATACTAGGAGTTACTGCATGAAGACTGGTGTAAAATACATGTATACACACCAGTGGATGACATCTGTATCTCCTGAGACTGATGGCAGGTGACCTCAGTGTAGTGGTGCATCTTTCTCTTGTTTATAAATTTACCATGAAGATCAGCCGTCCAAATTGTTTTTAACAGACCTTTTGCTCAAACAGCAAAATTGCACTGTCTTTTTTATTAAGATATTCTGAGACAGATTCAAGGAGCAGCTTGCCTGCTAAAGTAAGTGAATATTGTCATCAGAAAAGTCAGCAAGGAAGAATTAGCTGTCATATCTGCTTTAGTATTGTCTATTGTCTGATCATAGGAACTGCGTAACACTAAAGTTTTAGTGTTTTCCAGCTGATTTCAGGGCCACCCTTGTGAAATAGTTATGTATGTAGGTTCATGTACATGTATGTGTGTGTGTACATATGTAAGTACATGTATGTGTGTGTGTACATATGTAGGTTCATGATGAAAATGAAGTCTGTCTCTGTTGTTGTCATTGGCATGTAACAGCGCAGTTGTTGGTAGGCATTTTTTTCATGACGTCGCAATAGTGACGTCATGAAAAAAATGCCTACCAACAACTGCGCTGTTACATGCCAATGACAACAACTGAGACAGACTTCATTTTTTATATTTATATTCATATTAACATTACTACTAGAATTAAATTTGTCATGAATATTTGTGCGTAAAAGTTTTGATAGCCACTGCGAAGGACCTTTTGTTTCTCAGTGGGAGGAGCTATGGGTGTGGCCAGCGGCTTGTTACGCAGCAAAGTAGGCACTGGCATGTGCCGTGCTGCACATGATGTTACCATCGACTGATGAAAACAAAATTTGACCCTATTCTTTCAAAGCTAACAAAAACTCCGAATGTAAATATATATGTGTAATAGTCAGTAGTTCAGTATTGACAGCAGTTAAGCTCCATAAGACAGTCGTGTATAGTCACAGCTCTGAGCATGGCTTGCCATGCAGGCAATAAATACAAAAGCCACTGGCCAGGCAATCAGACAATTAACAAAATAAGGAATGCATAAAAAAGTAGACAAAAAGCATTTGAGCAAGAATATACAACAGCTTGTTTATAGCAACCTATTTGCCAATCAAACAGTTCACCAACCAGAACCCCAGCTATAACCAACTATAAATTCTTGCAAGGGGGAATAAATCTGGAAGTTAAACCTGAGAATTTCCAGTAACTCTACATGTGGATCATCACCATGAAATGGAGTCCCAAATGTTAGATGTAGATATCATAATTCTTCCATAGAAGGCCTCCTTGACGTAACCTCTGAGCCCAGCCTGCCGAGGCCCAGGGAGTGCTACATGTAATTGTAGTTACACAGGACTGCTGCTTTATCTCAGTGTCTCCCACTTCCAATCTGGAAAGTGACATGATCTTGTGAGAGTAAAACATGTTTAACGGTTGCAAGAATGTGTTAAAGATCAAGTCAACATTGTGCTGTGGTCACGTCTATCTGGTTTGAAATTTTACTCAAAGCACTGTGGGAAGCTAGGATATTGATTGAAATGCCTTGACGCTGGATTCTGTCTTGTGTTACACCTCTTTATGGTTGTATACGAAGGTTGTCTTCTTACATGTATTTCAGATTCCTCACCTGTTAAAAAAAAAAAAGAACAAAAAAGGTATAGACCCATCTGTTCTACATTGTGCAAGAAATCAACAATCAATTTATTAACTATTTAAGTGTCAACTGCAACTAAAGTCAAACTACTTCAAATGAACTGCTCTGAATTATGATAAATGTGTTGGATTCAGATTTCTTGTAAAAAGACCTTCCATTCAAGCATGCCTGCAGTAAAATACATATATAGTCCAGGTCAACAGCTTTCTTTGGCATGCTGTGGGTGCACCCAAAGCATGCTGAAGAAAGCTGTTTCCCCCACTGTAAAATGTGGCACTGAAAGGGTTAACCTTTAAAGTGCTGATTTGATACCGAGGAAAGCTGTTGACTATGATTACTTTTTGCTTTAGACTAGGCTTGCTGGTTTTTGAACGAAAGGTATCTTCATGAGGAATTTGAATCTTTTAACCATTAAACGTTAATGAGAAAATGACTATAGCCATGATCAGCACTTTAAGAGTTAAGTCACTGTCTATGGCAGCTGCAATATTGCACAGTACCTCCTACTCCTTTATGTGGTAGAGGAAACCAAACAAGAGACTTGGAGAGAGTACTTAATGCACAGTCAAAGTATAGTTAAGAGCTATCTCCACTTGCTGCTGCAGCTGAGAATTGATTAAGCCAAGTCGTCTATATGAAACAGGAGTACGATAAAGCTTATCCCTCATCATTTGTAGGCCATTGATCTTTGATGGCATTTATTGTCATATCCAATTCTTAGTTGACTAAGCTGTTTGGACCTTTCAGGCCTTTACATCTAAAAATCGTTGGTGAGCTGAAGAAAGCTCACCTGAAATCATTCTAGGTGAGCTTTAGGTGAGCTATTGTTATAGTCAGGGTACTTCAATGCAAGATTGAGGTGTGCTTTTAGGAGCTCAACTTAATTATTTTAGGCGAGCTTTTAAGGCAAGTGAAAAATCACACTCCTCAAAGGTGAAGGCCCATTTTATCTTGACAGGTCTCAACTCTAATTCTTATTTAAGTTTTTCATTACTTCTGTTGAAATAAGCCGAAAACATTGAAGGAGATGACATTGACTAACAGCCAGTTTTTGTGACTGATTTATAAGGGAAAAGAGTTAATGTTGTGTCCTGGCTCATCACTGTATTGGCTCCTGTGTGGTCTTTGTACAGTGCCTGATAGTCTCAACTCGTATGTATCAAGCTCCACTCCTCTAGCTGATACGTGTACTCGCAGATCTTACCACAATCTCTTTTGTATTGACAAAGGTTGCCTCGGTTTATGTCAGACTTCTCTCGTTTGACTGAAATGCTTTTTTTCATGCCAGCTGGTATTGCCATGCACAAATGAATTAAAACAGGCAGGTTACAAAGTTCAGATGAAAACAAAAACCAGATGTATATAGGAAGGAATATACTGTAAATTGCTTTAATTTCGCTGTATTCTTATTTTCGCTTATTTCGCTGATGGCACAAAACCGTGAAAATAAAACACAGCGAAATAGTATTTTAACATTGTTAGAATGGGAATTATGTCCAAAACAGTGAAATTAAAACTACATTGAAATGTCAAAAATACTAAAACCGTGAAAATTTGAACACGCGAAAATAAAGCAATTTACAGTATTCTAAAGTTCACGTGTACCACTGAAACATTCAGTCAGTCAGTACTTGCCATTCAAATTCAAAATTGATGGTTAATTAAATAAAACTACAGTCATTATGAAAAATGTAACATGAAGTAAGTACATGTATGTATGAATGTATGTATGTATCCATGCATGTATGTATGTGCATATATGTAATGAAACAATGCAAGGAATATATGGATTTTACCATTATACATTTTGATACAAGGTACTTAAACTGTAGCAATATGTGCAACTCGACCCAGTGCACCTGCTAACATTGTCCTCCATATAGATTGATATCCTATACATGTACATACATATGTAACATTTTGTGATGCCATATAGTACTTGATACCTGCTGTCACAATGCTATTTTTTGTGGAAATACATAGTAATAAAGTAAACTGTGGAATCTGATTAGGTCTACTGGAAGCCCTGGCAGAATTAGGTCTTAAGAGGGGAAGAGTCTTAATCATGGAGGCACCTCAATAGGGAGACCTATCTACATACCTGTCTGTCTGTCTGTCTGTCTGTCTGTTAATCTATCTAAGATATATATACGCGTGTGTGTGTGTGTGTGTCCCCAAAACCACTTCCTAGTAGTCATTACCCTATTCCGCAGTCCGAACTCTTTACTCTCCATAAGCTAACCTGTCCCTGTCTAACCTATATACATAGAACTACTATTGTCAATATTGCACACGTTCCTCTGTAAAATTTTGACATAGGCTGTATTAGCCCAAATAAATTAAAGGGTCTTCAGCGGGTAACTACTCAACATGTTTCGGAGCCTTTTACCCGTATGTATATGTACATAAATATATATATGTTTGTGTGTATGTGTGTGTATATATATATATATGTATATATATATATATGTATATATGTATGTATATATGTATATATATATATATATATATATATATATATATATATATATATATATATATATATATGTATCCATCCATCTCAGAGCGCCCAACCTCAACCCTTTTTCTTTTTTTGTTTCATTTTGTAAGGATGTTATTTCTGTAATGTTTAGGCTCATTTTCTCTAATATACTAGACCTTATGTATGTGTGTATGTATGTATGTATGTTACTGTCCATCCATCCATACAGCCAACGAGAGGGAGGGAGGGAGGGAGGGAGGGAGGGAGGGAGGGAGGGAGAGAGAGAGAGAGGGAGGGAGAGAGAGAGAGAGAGAGAGAGAGAGAGAGAGAGAGAGAGAGAGAGAGAACACGTACTTTATACCCTCTAAGATAAAGCAAACTTGGCCATTAATGTCACCAAACAGCTGTGGCTTTCAGCACATCAATTTTAAACAGAACATCAAATATTCAGTTTTCAGGACATTACAGTTTATTAATAGTGTCACCAGATGAGGTAGCTGTCAGAGTAGGTATATGGGTGCCGGGTGTTCTGGCAGTTGTGGTAATGCTGTTTCACCAAACAACATTGGCTACACAGCCACATTGTATGCTGTATCACCTGGCCCAAGTTAACCCTCCAGACAACCTTAAGTAAAGTGTTGTATTTGAGTTGTCTTTAATGCAAAATAACAGCACACAACAGCCCCTTTCTTGATGAAATCTTTCAGCCCGGTTCAATCAATTTTGAAACTTGAAACTTTTTTTATGCTTCATAAAATTCATTTGGGGCTGGGCCTTTTCAGTAGGGTGCGGTCACCCGAACCACACATATATTTTTGTTAGGCCTTGGGTAACTTGGAAATTTGTTCAAACATGTTTAAAATGGATGATCTTTCTTGTTTATACATTATCTCCATTGACATCAGTTTAATTTGCTAGCTGGGCCCAGCTAGAGGTGCCTGTGTTCCAATAAACATTGTAGTTGGGGGTATTATGCAGCAGATGTGCACACAAGCATGTCTTTGTGAGCATGCTTAATTGATACGAACATCAAATGCATAAACTACAAAATTAGTCGATTTACGAAACAGCACAGAGTGCCAAATGGATGGTCCTAGTACAGACCATGAGTTAAATAGGAAAGGTCAGAATTAGCTCTGAAGTGTGTATTTGCCCCAATACACAACCAAATACACAAAAATTTGGAGGGCTAGAGCTGTGTATTCCCATTGGTTTGCATGTTAAAGTAGCCTAAAATAAATTGGTCACTTTTAAATTAGTAGCTGTGGTTATATGATTTTTGTGAGGTATTTAGTTACGATTTTAGATTTACTGTGCAAAATTTGGTGTCTCTATGTGCAGTCTTTTTCAAGCTATTAAGTTGCAAATTACAATGTAAAGTAATGGGAATACACAGCCCTAGCCCTCCAGTGACTGCAGTGCCCTCTTTTAGGCAGGGCTAGAACCTTCTGATCTTGTCCTTGCCTATTGTCCCTGCTTCTCTCTGGGCACCATGCTGATACTGAGTTTTGAGCCCTGGAGCAACCAAATCTGTGACAGGGAAATACCACATTGAAATGAGAAAGTATAGTGAAAGTGACCAATCATAACGCAGAAAAAATGTTACCCTAGCAACGTGCAGTATTTCCCAAGGGATGATACTTGCTGGCTATTAAAACAGCATGGCAGGTCAGTATATAGATGTATACACAAGTTAGCTTATGGAGAGTAAAGAGTTCGGACTGCGGAATAGGGTAATGACTACTAGGAAGTGGTTTTGGACAAAAAGACACGAATACAACACTCATATTTGCTGCTTTGCATAAAAGTATTGACATTAGGCATGTTTAAATGTCAATTATATGTACCGCAACAATCTGCATATGAGCCCCACTTAATGCATGACCTATCAGAGGATAACATTTGGCCTCTCTCTTCCTGAAGGGCAGGTTGGATACTTTAAAAGAAAGTTATGAACTGACAATACACATTGTGGTTTAACTGTCATATAGCCACATGATAAGGTACAAAATCCCAGTAAGAGCTGTATTTGCCCTTTTGGTTATTAATAAGGGCTATATTTGGGATATTAAAATCATCCCATAGCTAGATCAGTGTCATTCACAGAACAGCTCCCCCCCCCACTCACCCAAGTTATATCATCTAATTATACTTGGCTACATTCAACATCTCTGTAGATTTTAGCAACACAGAAAGGTAACATTATAAACACGTTAACCATGTTCTGTATTAGCCTTGGAAGTCAAAACATGATTCTACCAATATTATGCAAATTCAAATTGGCATCCAATGCAAATTGTATGCCAGGATATATAATGAATCAATTTAAGTGCAACATAATGTCATTTTTCCCTTTTCAGTTGGAGTCGATTACGCCATGGGTAGCCAGCTGCAATCTGTCTGTCCTTATTAGAGGTTAGCCTAGATGAATTGAATCACTAGAGGGCACCACTTGTCAGAAGGGATCCCCTGAAATCCCCTTACTAACTGGGTATGACAACAGGTGTCAAGTGATCTCTCTTGCTCCGTGTAGTACACATATTTTACATATACATGTACACACATATATCAAGAATGACATGCCATGCTTTCATAAAAAGGAAATACTCTTGAGGGATGATGGAGGATCTGTGATACGTCAATGATAACCCTTAACCCTTTCCCCCTTAAACTGGCCAAAACTGGCTTCTGGTCAAATTTTGTCTGCTTCCATGTTTTCAGCAAATTTCAACAGTAATGAAAAGCAATTTGACTGGGAATTGGAGATGAGACCTATCAAGATAACATGCCCAAGGTCAACAGCTTTCCTTGGCATGGGTTGGGCACTAAGTGCCCAATCCATGCCAAGGAAAGCTGTTGACTCAGTCTTAATTCAAGGGGGAAAGGTTAAAGCACTGATTTAAGACTGAGTCAAAGCTTTCCTCGGGACAATTTGTATGCAGTGTCCCGAGGAAAGCTGTTGACTAAGACTACTTTTTGCTGTAGACCAGGCTTGCTGGTATTTGAATGAAAGGTATCTTCATGACGAATTTGAATCTTTTAACCATTATATATTTAACGTTAATGAGAAAACAACTATAGCAGTGATTAGCACTTTAAGGGTTGATACTCAGAATGAGTTATATGTCATCTGTACATCTCCTGGCGATGTTGGAAAAAGGATTGATGACAGATTGATTAATTCCACGGATAAAAGGTTTTGTGTTCAGAGAATATAGAACTGGAACTGCCTGCTGTGTTAATGGACTGTGTGTGTTTATATCCTTCAATCACATTAGGCTGTGTGTATGTTGTGCAGCTAGGTTGATATTGTTGACTGTCCAATTGCAGTATGTATGGTTTAACCCACAGTTGAGCAGAGCAGCTGATGTAACTTTTTCTGGCACTTCTAGTCAATTCATATTGCCAGGCATTGACAATGAACACACTGGATGTCTCTGCCTCGGTGGTATTGGGCTGTATCACATCTAGTTTTCAAGTGTAGATATGACAGGAGACCCCATGGGCAAGCATTGGGTCTTGAGTTACTCCATGAGTTGGCATTGGATCTTGAGACCCCATGAGTAGGCACTGGGTATTGAGACCCCATGGGTAGGCACTGGGTATTGAGACCCCATGGGTAGGCACTGGGTATTGAGACCCCATGGGTAGGCACTGGGTATTGAGACCCCTTGAGTGGGCATTGGGTATTGAGACCCCTTGAGTGGGCATTGGGTATTGAGACCCCTTGAGTAGGCATTAGGTCTTGAGACCCCATGGGTAGGCATTGGGTATTGAGACCCCATGAGTGGGCATTGGGTATTGAGACCCCTTGAGTAGGCATTGGGTATTGAGACCCCTTGAATAGGCATTGGGTATTGAGACCCCTTGAGTAGGCATTGGGTATTAAGACCCCATGAGTAGGCATTGGGTATTGAGACCCCTTGAGTAGACATTGGGTATTGAGACCCCTTGAATAGGCATGGAGTCTCGAGACCCTTGAGTAGGCATTGGGTCTTGAGACCCCTTGAGTAGGCATTGGGTCTTGAGACCACTTGAGTGGGCATTGGGTCTTGAGAGCCCATAAATAGACATTGGGTCTGAGCCACTCCATGAGTAGGCATTGGGTATTGAGACCCCTTGAGTTGGTATTGGGTATTGAGACCCGTTGGGTAGGCATTGGGTATTGTGTCAAAAAGGAACCAGACTTGACTTGTATAAAGGGGGAGAAATCAGTTGGGACAAGTTTGCATACAATTGGTACGGTACAAATACCTGAAATCTTAAGATGAGGCATAGTGAAGGACAACAACTGAAAATTTGTTTGAAAATACTTTATTGAACAATGTGCAGATGATGACTGAGACTAGTTTCATTGAGCACAGTGTTGGCAGAGAGGGACAGAAGACATGGAACGGAATTTAGCACCATAGTTTACTTGCAATAAGTAGCACAATAGTAAAACCTTGTAAGTTATTCAGCATTATAGCAAGCATCAGCGAACCCTTACCATAAACAGGTGAATACTACACATAACAGAATGGTAAATTATCCAATCCGAAGACTACTACCTGCTAACGTTCCCCCATACCCCACCATAGCATGTTCTGATTATTTATGTTACAAGAATAATCAGATCAACCAGTATAAAAGACATAAATATTCAGATTACAAATAAAGAGATTTGCTTATACATGTATGCAAAATTGACATTTGGATATTAGTTGTATCAATTATATTTGTTGCAGGCTATTATGGTCTCACAAATGGACCAGCAACATGTATTATGTAAGACATATACATATATTCAAGAGCAGAAATATTGTGACCTCTTTGTGATGCTCTCATAGTTTGGTTGAACCAGCATAGTAAGGTCGTGTACATGCATAATGAATCTTCAGCTGAGATTCAGTCCATATTGAATCTCAAGTAAAGATTCAATAATGATTGTTGCCTTATAGTGTGTACATAGTCTCTAGATGGCTGGTACAGGTCCCAAGAGTAGGTGATACAGCTGGTACCAATCCCAAGAGTAGGTGATATAGCTGGTACAGATCCCAAGAGTAGGTGATATAGCTGGTACAGATCCCAAGAGTAGGTGATATAGCTGGTACAGATCCCAAGAGTAGGCGATATAGCTGGTACAGATCCCAAGAGTAGGTAATATAGCTGGTACAGATCCCAAGAGTAAGTGATGTAGCTGGTACAGATCCATAGAGTAGGTGATGTAGCTGGTACTGGTCCCAAGAGTAGGTGATGTATCTGGTACTGATCCCAAGAGTAGGTGATAAAGCTGGTGCTGATCCCAAGAGAAGGTAATACAGCCGGTACAGATCGGAAGAGAAGGTGATATAGCTGGTACAAATCCCAAAGGAAAGGTGATATAGCTGGTACAAATCCCAAGAGTAGGTGATATAGCTGGTACAGTTCCTTAGAGTGGGCAATATAGCAGGTACAGATCAAAAGAATAGATGACATTTATATCTTGTACAGATGCCAAGAGTAGGTACTAAAGTCGGTACATGCATTTGTCTCACAATTAGGTTATGAAGCATCTACAGTACATAAGAGTAGGATGAAATGATCCATTGACACATAGATGCATTAATGTGAATGGGCTAACGGTCCACGTTGTGGTAAAGTAGAAAAGAATATGATTCAAATATTTTACCCCTACTGTAAGTCTTCGATTGCCAGTCACTTCTTTATGCCATGCTGACCATTTGAGTCATGTCAAACCGACCATTTCTGATCCCCGTAGCTGCCACAGATCCTAAGAGTGTCATGTAGGTAATATAGCTGCCACAGATCCTAAGAGTGTCATGTAGGTAATATAGCTACCACAGATCCTAAGAGTGTCATGTCGGTAATATAGCTGCCACAGATCCTAAGAGTGTCATGTATGTAATATAGCTACCACAGATCCTGAGAGTGTCATGTAGGTAATATAGCTACCACAGATCCTAAGAGTGTCATGTCGGTAATATAGCTACCACAGATCCTAAGAGTGTCATGTCGGTAATATAGCTACCACAGATCCTAAGAGTGTCATGTAGGTAATATAGCTACCACAGATCCTAAGAGTGTCATGTCGGTAATATAGCTGCCACAGATCCTAAGAGTGTCATGTAGGTAATATAGCTGCCACAGATCCTAAGAGTGTCATGTAGGTAATATAGCTACCACAGATCCTGAGAGTACATGTAGGTAATATAGCTACCACAGATCCTAAGAGTGTCATGTAGGTAATATAGCTACCACAGATCCTAAGAGTGTCATGTAGGTAATATAGCTGTCACAGATCCTAAAAGTGTCATGTCGGTAATATAGCTACCACAGATCCTAAGAGTGTCATGTCTGTAATATAGCTACCACAGATCCTGAGAGTACATGTAGATAATATAGCTACCACAGATCCTAAGAGTGTCATGTAGGTAATATAGCTACCACAGATCTTAAGAGTGTCATGTATGTAATATAGCTGCCACAGATCCTAAGAGTGTCATGAAGGTAATATAGCTACCACAGATCTTAAGAGTGTCATGTATGTAATATAGCTGCCACAGATCCTAAGAGTGTCAGGTCGATAATATAGCTACCACAGATCCTAAGAGTGTTATGTCGGTAATATAGCTGCCACAGATCCTAAGAAAGTCATGTATGTAATATAGCTGCCACAGATCCTAAGAGTGTCATGTGGATAATATAGCTACCACAGATCCTAAGAGTACCATGTCGGTAATATAGCTACCACAGATCCTAAGAGTGTCATGTAGGTAATATAGCTACCACAGATCCTGAGAGTACATGTAGATAATATAGCTACCACAGATCCTAAGAGTGTCATGTAGGTAATATAGCTACCACAGATCTTAAGAGTGTCATGTATGTAATATAGCTGCCACAGATCCTAAGAGTGTCATGAAGGTAATATAGCTACCACAGATCTTAAGAGTGTCATGTATGTAATATAGCTGCCACAGATCCTAAGAGTGTCAGGTCGATAATATAGCTACCACAGATCCTAAGAGTGTTATGTCGGTAATATAGCTGCCACAGATCCTAAGAGTGTCATGTAGGTAATATAGCTGCCACAGATCCTAAGAGTGTCATGTAGGTAATATAGCTACCACATATCCTAAGAGTGTCATGTAGGTAATATAGCTACCACAGATCCTGAGAGTACATGTAGGTTATATAGCTACCACAGATCCTAAGAGTGTCATGTCTGTAATATAGCTACCACAGATCCTGAGAGTACATGTAGGTAATATAGCTACCACAGATCCTAAGAGTGTCATGTTGGTAATATAGCTACCACAGATCCTGAGAGTACATGTAGATAATATAGCTACCACAGATCCTAAGAGTGTCATGTCGGTAATATAGCTACCACAGATCCTAAGAGTGTCATGTCGGTAATATAGCTACCACAGATCCTGAGAGTACATGTAGATAATATAGCTACCACAGATCCTAAGAGTGTCATGTAGGCAATATAGCTACCACAGATCCTAAGAGTGTCATGTCGGTAATATAGCTACCACAGATCCTAAGAGTGTCATGTCGGTAATATAGCTACCACAGATCCTAAGAGTGTCATGTATGTAATATAGCTACCACAGATCCTAAGAGTGTCATGTAGGTAATATAGCTACCACAGATCCTGAGAGTACATGTACGTAATATAGCTACCACAGATCCTAAGAGTGTCATGTAGGTAATATAGCTACCACAGATCCTAAGAGTGTCATGTAGGTAATATAGCTGTCACAGATCCTAAGAGTGTCATGTCAGTAATATAGCTACCACAGATCCTAAGAGTGTCATGTAGGTAATATAGCTACCACAGATCCTAAGAGTGTCATGTATGTAATATAGCTGCCACAGATCCTAAGAGTGTCATGTCGATAATATAGCTACCACAGATCCTAAGAGTGTTATGTCGGATATATAGTTGCCACAGATCCTAAGCGTGTCATGTATGTAATATAGCTGCCACAGATCCTAAGAGTGTCATGTGAATAATATAGCTTCCACAGATCATAAGAGTGTCATGTCGGTAATATAGCTGCCACAGATCCTAAGAGTGTCATGTAGGTAATATAGCTACCACAGATCTGAAGAGTGTCATGCAGGTAATATAGCTACCACAGATCCTAAGAGTGTCATGTCGGTAATATAGCTACCACAGATCCTAAGAGTGTCATGTAGGTAATATAGCTGCCACAGATCCTGAGAGTACATGTACGTAATATAGCTGCCACAGATCCTGAGAGTACAGCCAGGCATTATAGCTGCCACAGATCCTGAGAGTACATGCAGGTATTATGCCTGCCACAGATCCTGAGAGTACACATAGGTAATATAGCTGCTACTGATCCCAAGAGTAGTTAATGTATCTGGTATATGTCTCAAAATTGGGTAATAGCGCTTACAGGTTCCTTGATTGGGTAATATAGCCATACGGACATTACATAGAAATGTAATTACGCTGTTGAGATATTCAGAGATCATGATATAGACACGAATTGTCCACATGCAGTGTGCGTGGGGCACAATGTGGCACACTACAGCATACTGAGGCAAGCTGTTGACCTTGGCCAGTCATGCCGAGGCAAGCTGTTGACCTTGGCCAGTCATGCTGAGGCAAGCTGTTGACCTTGGCCAGTCATGCTGAGGCAAGCTGTTAACCTTGGCCAGTCATGCTGAGGCAAGCTGTTGACCTTGGCCAGTCATGCTGAAGCAAGCTGTTGACCTTGGTCAGTCATGCTGAAGCAAGCTGTTGACCTTGGCCAGTCATGCTGAGGCAAGCTGTTGACCTTGGCCAGTCTTTATGTCTGATATTACAGGCTGGTAGTACCTAAAGGGAACCACAGTTTATGATAAATTGGAATCTACAGTGATCGTCGTCCATCAGGGGAGCATAACATTTGTTGCCACTAGCACTTATAGAGTTATGCCCCGATGGCCCAACCAGTATTGCAGCAACAGAGACTCAACAGCAGAAGTCCATTAGGATATTGCGGACTCTGATCATTCATTCAGCCAATCAAGATGAGTGCCAACATTATATCAATAGGCTGTGGCGCTAGGGCCCACTGGCACACGTAAGGTCAAAGTGGATGTGATGAACTGTACAGAGCTGTTAGGATTTGCCATGATTATGGCATCTGGCTGGTAGCATTGTGGTATGGATGTTGTTGTTAAGTCACAGGTCAACTAATGTTTACTGGTACGTGTGATAACAAGCTTAAGGATAACGTGGATGAAAGTATCCATGGCTGTCATACCGGGACACCCCTATAATATCCATGGCTGTCATACCAGGGACGCCCCGATAGTATCCATGGCTGTCATACCAGGGACGCCCCCGATAGTATCCATGGCTGTCATACCAGGGACGCCCCGATAGTATCCATGGCTGTCATACCAGGGACGCCCCGATAGTATCCATGGCTGTCATACCAGGGACGCCCCGATAGTATCCATGGCTGTCATACCAGGGACACCCCCATAATGCTTGCAACAAGCACTGTGTATTGTATATGCAATGTATTCCCTTAGCACCATCTAGCACTGAGTTAACGCTTAATGTGCTGATTTAAGACTGAGTCAACAACTTTCCTTGGGGCACTTTGCATGCAATGAGCACAAAGTGCCCCAAGGAAAGCTGTTGACTAAGACTACTTTTTGCTTCAGACTACACTTGCTGGTATTTGAATGAAAGATACCTTCACAAGGAATTGGAATCTTTTAAATTTTTATGTATTTAACGGTGATGAGAAAGCAGCTATAGCAGTGATTAGCACTTTAAGGGTAAACATATAAAACAATGAGGCATATGATGACCCACATTAAATGTTGCATTAGACATGTCACAGCAAGCAAGAAACCCAACTGAAAAATTGACCTCCTTATCAGATTAATGAGCATATAAGTAAGCATAATGGAACAGAACAAAGGTGTTATTTGCAGTGAAGTTGGGGTGTAAAGTACTCTGGATGATAATTGTACAAACTTTTTAAGCATGTTGCAACCATCATGGAGGGTGATAAAGTGGCATCCTTGTATAGTTCAAGTTGAGTGAGGCTCCAATGTCAAATATATTCTGCTTGGTGGCAGCACCTGCTTGTGTGTCACATGACATTTGCCCATTGTCAGTCCAGCTGTCCATCACTTAATTCTTCCATCTGTCTGTTTGGTTACCTCTGTTGTCTAATACTGGAGGGCAAACTACCCTAAGATAAATGCTATTGACAAAACTGCAGTGTAAATTCCCTACTACATCCATTAAACTAAAGATCGCCAGTTTGTGAACATGCCATTATGCCTTGAAATAAGTAACGTACTGTTCAGTATTTAACTATTATGTTTGTATTAAAAGATAAGATTAAAATTCTTTGTGAATTTTGCCACTATAGACACATGTGTTATCTTTTTGACGACCTTGTGACCTCATGGTATAACTGTATGGCATCATTATGTGTGTTTTATATTCCTTTTGCTGTCAACTTACTGCAGTGAAGTTGTAGTAGCGTAAATTCTTAATCAAAGACAATAATTTGCATCCCCAATAGAATGTGATGTGATATATGTATATAACAGCTTTGAGCATGAATTTATATTTAATTTTCTGGGACATTTACACAATGAAGAATCATGGAGTCAGTGTTTCCAGATTTATTGCGCTGGCTCTTGTGTGCAATTTGGCTTGGACACGCATGCAACCCTGGTAAAATATACCACGTCAGATTCCGAAGTAAGTTTTAGGAAGGCTCATTTTTCAAAATGTATTAGTGATTAGCTTTAGAGGCATGGATCAATGTGAGTAGACAGATGCAGACACTAGGATCACATACTGCAATTTGACTGGTATCCACTGACAAAATCGTGTAGAGATGCAGTGTGTCTCTCAGATCACGGCAGACTACATGTATCCTAGCTCTGAGTCCAGCGGGCCCTCACGAAAGACAATAAAAGCCACACCAGTGAGGGTGGTCAAGTCATTCACTCTGATAAGAACCTACTTGATGCACTGAAGTGGATTTGTAATATAAAAAAGGGATGCCTGGGGAAAAATAAAAGCTTTCAAGTGTTATGGCTCCTCAAAAAAGTTTTGCTGCAGTGATGGACTATTTCTTGAAGAGGCAGATGTCAAAACATTTTAGTTGCTCTTGAGACTAAATGGCGAAACCATTATTTACATAAAGAAAGCAAGGTTCTACCCTAATTATACCCATGGTGCCTAGTGAATGTATATTGACGTGAGTTGCAGATGTGAGTAGCATTTTGAAAATTGTAGCCACATTCTATCTCAAGTATTATAAATTATACTGCATATTGTTACCTAAATGCTACTGTTTCAGCCTCTTCAACAGTGTTCCAAGCATTTAGTAGTCAGAACTATTATTAACTTCATAAACAAATTCTTCTTAAAATAAACTTTTAATCAGGCATCAAAAGGCCAAAGTCGGAAGTTACAATTGGCAGCTTTCATAGCCTGACACAGCAGTATGTATTGTGCTCATCTGAAAAATTAGCATTGCCTGGCAGGCAAAGCAAAAACCACTGACCAACTGTGACCAATGGCCTTTGCTACTATATGTTATAAAATGAAGGCACAATATTCAAAGTGGACCAATACATTTAGGGAAAGAAAAGATCTGCTCCACTGATTGTATATATTGAGTTGTAGAGCTGTCAGACCTTGTTTGAATCACGGGCAACCAGCAGAATGTTGTCCTCATGTATCTGGCAGATACCTACCCAGATATACTGACCACCTAAGACACTGTGTTCTGAAAATACTTATTGGGGTAACAAAGGAGAAAACAAAACAAGGTGCCCCACATGCTGCTTTACTGTTTTAAACATCTTGTGCTGCCCCGACATATATAATTCATGGACCAAAAGGTTTGTCACAATCCACTCTCTGGATCCCTGCCTAATAATTAAGTTGTCTCATGTATTTTAGCCCACTTTGGCCATTTAATTCTTTGTGGAGCTCTTTCATTCCAAATGAGCCAACCTCCATTGAATGGAAGTGACCCTGGCATAAGAAGTCAAATTTTTCCTTTGTGCTATACAGTCTAACTCTAACTATAACCATAGGGCACAGCTGTCGGAGATTAACATGATTGCTTGACCCTTGTTTTGATTTTTTCCCTTAAAAGCATAATAAGTAATTCGATAAACATTGTCTTTGCTGGTCAGTGTCTATGGGTTTGTATCTACCAGAATATCAGAACAGCCATTCTGCTGGTTTTGAATTATGTGTCAGAACCCCTCCCCCCAAAACCACACACACACACAAGGGTATTTTTGCAAGGAACATGAATCTAGCACCATTATTATAATTCAGAGTAGTTCATGCAGTTCATGTCGAGTAGTTTGGCATAAGATGAGATTGGTACTGAGTTGAGTTAAAGAGTTAAGCTGCAATTGTCACAAAAAAGTACATGTACCTTTATAGCTTCTATGAATGTTGAAGCAACTCTGTAAGAAAATTTCAGGAAGAAGACAAAAAGAGGTAACTTGGCAATTGCTAAGAATATTCAGAGCAGCTCCTTTAAAAGCAATTTCAGGAAGCATACCTTAGCATTTGCTAAGAATATTGAAAGCAGTCCCTAAAAGCAATTGATGTGTAAAAAGGTACCCAAGGAATTGCCCGAAGTTTTCTAAATTTAATGGCTGTTTAAACCAATCTTTGTAAACAGAACATGAACCAGAGAAAATTGCTGATACATTGAAAGCAGTTCCGAGTCGCATGTTCCTGAATTGCTTGTAAACCATTCCTCAGAAAATTACAACCTATTCTGTTGCATCATTAGAACAAATTCATTTATAACAATACAAGTCATACAGGACTGACATCAAGCTAATTAATGTACCATCTGACACCCTACTCACACACATACACTGCTTACTTGCTGGTCAGGGATATTTAACACCTGAATCCAGACAGATACATGCAAGCAATTACTGAAGAAATGCTGTGTCAGTAGTAATGTTATATAATGTGCAATATTAGCGCCTGCCAAGTCAGTGATGCCCAGGGGAACAATTTTACAGCAGAATTATGGATGCTGTATCACAGGTTTAGGTTTGCTGTAATCTTCTCTTACAGTATTGTTCCATTTCCCCACATGTGCCAGAACCAAAGATGCCATAAAATATGAGGTTGACTTGTCATTTTACCAAAGAGAGTATACAAGATAAAGTTGACTTGCCACATAACCAAAGAGAGTATACAAGATGAAGTTGACTTGCCACATAACCAAAGGGAGTATACAAGATGAAGTTGACTTGCCACATAACCAAAGGGAGTATACAAGATGAAGTTGACTTGCCACATAACCAAAGGGAGTATACAAGATGAAGTTGACTTGCCACATAACCAAAGGGAGTATACAAGACGAAGTTGACTTGCCACATAACCAAAGAGAGTATACAAGACAAAGGTGACTTGCCACATAACCAAAGGGAATATACAAGATGAAGTTGACTTGCCACATAACCAAAGAGAGTATACAAGACAAAGGTGACTTGCCACATAACCAAAGATAGTATACAAGACGAAGTTGACTTGCCACATAACCAAAGAGAGTATACAAGATGAAGGTGACTTGTCTTTTCTATATAGAACCAGCTGCAAGCTCCAGGTGTATTCTGGAAAAAATACCGCCAGACTTTCTATGGTGTGTCTAACTCTCATTGCCTGTTTTGAACAAAGTCAATGTGCTTTGAATTGACATAATGATAATAAATTTGTATTCTTTGTATACAGACTTTCCATGCAAGTACCAGCATGCCTTTAGTTATGGAGACCATAAAATGGTCCAGGTCAAGAAGTTTCTGTGACATGTTTTTGGCAAAAATGACACAAGGAAAACAGTTGACTCGGTCGAAAGTTGGAACTAAATGAGTTGAATTACAGTAAAACCTCTTTAACTGAACACCTCCGTATACTGAACACCTCACTATACTGAACACTTTTTTCCAGTCCCAAGGGTGTTCAGTATAGGGAGGTTTCACTGTACTTCACTTATTACATTTGTGCTGTGAACTTTCTCTTTGCATTATATATAGAGTCAAATGTGAGCTACACGTTACCCACATTTCATTGATTTGAACATTCAGTCAATTAGCAACATGCCAAGCCTACCTTGGTTGAAGGGTCAGTGGCCAGGTAGCCTTATGTAGATATTGTAGAGTAAGCAATAGGTAGAGTCACAATAGTCTTATGTAGATATTGTAGAGTGAGCAATAGGTAGAGTCACAATAGTCTTATGTAGATATCGTAGAGTGAGCAATAGGTAGAGACACAATAGTCTAATGTAGATATTATAGAGTGAGCCAAAGGTAGAGACACAATAGTCTTATGGAGATATTGTAGAGTGAGCAATAGGTAGAGTCACAATAGTCTTATGTAGATATTATAGAGTGAGCCAAAGGTAGAGACACAATAGTCTTATGGAGATATTGTAGAGTGAGCAATAGGTAGAGTCACAATAGTCTTATGTAGATATTGTAGAGTGAGCCAAAGGTAGAGACACAATAGTCTGATGTAGATATTGTAGAGTGAGCAATAGGTAGAAACACAATAGTCTTATGTAGATATCGTAGAGTGAGCCATAAGTAGAGACACAATAGTCTGATGTAGATATCGTAGAGTGAGCAATAGGTGGAGACACAATAATCTTATGGAGATATTGTAGAGTGAGCAATAGGTGGAGACACAATTCAAAGGTTTATTTCCACAACAAAAGTTTTGTACAAATTATAGATACAACAAAATAATAGGTGTGAGGATGGCTAGAAGGCTATGCCTTGTACCACCATCCAACAACTGAAAATAAAATATGTGTTGGGATACATGTGCTTAAACTTTGTTAATAAATATTAAATTACAACATTACACATAAGAAACATAATAATAATCAAACAAGTTTTAAATTGACATAAATTAAGTATATGAATTATAACAATTTCTCTATAGTACAAAAACAGGGTGAAGTGAAGTAAAACTCTTAACAAAGACAGGAAGAAGTAGACATTAACTAATCTGTGTTCTGTTCTTGTGTTCTATGGGGATATATGTGCGCATAAACATCAATATTTTCATCAAATAGCCAGTACTTGAGTTTATTCTTAAAGGAAAAGACAGAGAATGCATTTTTAATTTCATAAGGCACTAAATTATATAATTGTGGACCGGTATGGAGTACACTTTGGCAAAAGTAATTTGTTTTATGTTGGGATCGAGATAAGATGCTTCGATTTCGTGTGTTATAACTATGTGTCAAAAAACAATTTTGAAAACCAAATTCTATGGAGGATGTACCACTCAATTCATTGTAGACTAACAAACATATAGTTAAAAGATATAATTTGTAAAAGGGAAGAATTTTGATGTACTTAAATAAATTTTCTGTGTGACATTGGGGGTGTGAAAAGGTAATTATTCGTATGGCTCGTTTTTGTAATATTAAAAGTGGTTCGACATGAGTTTTATATGTTGATCCATAAGCTTCAATACAATACAAAATATGTGGGTGAATAAGGGCATAATACAGCTGACGTAAGATGGGAAAGGTAAGTAAGTGTCTAACTTTTGAAAGAATGCCTATAATAGGGGCTATTTTTTTACATACAGAATTAATATGCGATTTCCATGTAAACTGCTGGTCGATATAAACACCTAAATATTTAATATTGTCTAATAAAGTCAAGTTTTTTGCTCCTACCATAATATTAAAATCAGCTGGTATTTTCTTCTTTTTGGAGCGTATTATAATACAATTTGACTTATTTACATTTAATGCTAGTTTATTAACATTGAACCAATCTATTAGCTTAAGCAAATCCACTTCTGCATTACGTTTTAATGTATCAATATGTTTACCACTGTAACTGTGGACACAATAGTCTTATGGAGATATCGTGGAGTGAGCAATAGGTAGAAACACAATAGTCTTATGTAGATATTGTAGAGGGAGCAATAGGTGGAGACACAATAGTCTTATGTAGATATCGTAGAGTGAGCAATAGTTCGGGACACAATAAGTGTCCTATGCAGATATTGTAGAGTAACTGAGCAATATAGTGCTCAGTTACTCTACAATATCAACTTATATAGTTAGGTACACAATAATGGTCTTGTGTAGATATTGTAAAATAACTGAGCAATATGTAGGCATACTTTAAAGGACTCCTAACAATTTTAGCTTTGGGTTTTGGAATCATGAAATGTGTCATTCAAACAACTTATCTTTACCCACTACACATTGTGGTTTCTGTATTCACCTATGGTGAGGGTGTGCCCCAGGTCAATAGCTTTCCTTGTCTTTGGTTGAGTGCATTGTACGCCACCTAGTCTGAAGACCACGATTTACTGAATTGTGATCTGACCAGGAAATTTAAAGAGTTAAGCTGAGGCCAGCCTTACAAATATTTCTGTTTCCAGTAACACATTTTTTGAAGTCATAGGGTAGGGAGAAAACTGGGTTTTTTTACCCTCTGTGAAATACTGATGAAGGAGGGAAGATTATATATTTGTTTTACCTATTTAGTGCCAAATTAAGGGTAAACAAGCAAATTTCACAATAAAAAATCTAAGTTAAGGGTAAAAATTAGAGTCTGCATTATTCAACCTGAAAAAAATCAGTAGGAAGCAATATTTTTTGCACCCCGTTTAAATTCCATACTGCTTTTTTGGTCATGTTTTCCAGCCAGTAGGGAGGGTTACCAGAAGCAAACAAGTTTTTATGTTTGGCCTGATTCTGTAGGTAGCGTAACTCCCTGTAAAACTGATTCTGAAGGTAGCATAACTCCCTGTAGAATTAATGAATGTCACGAGAAACAATAATCTAACATTATGTTTACCAGCTCATTAAGATGTACTTGTACTGTGAGTAATTGTGCAGTCACAGGATGTCTGTGTGAGTGAATGTATGTTATGAATAGTTCTGGTTCATTAAAACACAGGCCACTACCAATAGAAATATACCTGACTGTCTTCTTTGTATTATGAAAATTATAGCAATTATATCCAAGTTCAATTAGCTTGCATACGGTACCATTACCTGCAGACTTGGGGCCAGGTTTTGCAACATGAAAAAAGTAACTGATCTTGCCATTTTGGTGAAATGAAACGGATGGAGTGTAAGTTAAATACCGAATGAAAAGCAGTTTCATCATAACGTCACAGAATTTGACTTGAGTGTGTTTTGAGGAGAATTGTATTTTTTTCTTGTTTTCAAAATTGATTTCATGGAACAGAGATGATTGATTAGTTCATACTTTGACATTTACCTATTTTTTAAATATCTAAATCTCCTGCCAGTGTTGGGCACCAGTTGGCAGTCTAGCTTATTTGGACAATATTTGCTTGTCTTTAGCTGTGCCCGATGACCTTCCAGTCACCTAGTCATAAATCTAGACCGTCGCATGAATTTTGTTATATATTGCATATGGAAGGATGCTATGAAATATAAACTTTGGCGGCCATGTGTTGACTTTCAAATGCCACAAATGATGAGAGACTGGCCATAGCCATAATTATAAACTAGATGTAAGGCCTTATGCTGGCAATATGATTATGACGCTTGGATATGGGCCAGTCCAGTGAGGGTTGAAGCCATGTGGAGAAGTAAAATCTTTCCATATTATGGTAACAGGCCTTGGTCAGTGGTTCTGGCGCTGCCGTAGGACTATAGGCATGTTGGTACTTGAACGATAGCTCTTTTAATGAAGAATTTAAAGATGTAATTGTCGTCTTAAATCTAGGTAAACATACGGAAAAATCAGGGACTGGTATGGAATGAGTGAAGCAGTCGCAGACCTTAATGTATCACAAGGTAACATATCTCTGCCTGGCTGCTTGATGACCTCCACCGGCACTAACCTGTGGCTGACTAGCTCCAGGTTTAAATTTGATTGGTTTGTCATGGTCACCTACATAATGCACAGTATCCTGTACAGACAGCAACAAGGAAGCCACTCCTGAGAAAACTACCCTAACAATGACCAAATTGTGGTTGCTTAAGACAGGTTGTCTTTCATTTGACATACACATTTATGATATTACCAAGCAAAATATACGAGAAAAGTGGTCTGTTAGTGTCATGGTCTTTCATTGGAGTGGTGATTCAGTATAATAGTCTTTCATTGAAGTGGTCTTTTAGTGTAATGTTCTTTCATTGGAGTGGTCTTTCAGTGTCATGGTCTATCATTGGAGTGGTGTTTCAGTATCATGGTCTTTCATCGAAGTGGTCTTTCAGTGTCATTGTCTTTCATTGCAGTGTTTTTTCAGTGTAATGTTCTTTCATTGGATTGGTCTTGTGTCATGGTCTTTCATAGGAGTGGTGTTTCATGACAGGGACCCAGCCATGTTTGACATAGATGTGCAGTAAAAGATAGTTAGATTCTATGGAAATTTGTTTAATTATTTTGGTTACAGATAAAATGATTAAATCCATTACTGTGGAATTGATATAGTGAAGCAGGACTGCTTACAAATTTCTTGTAAAAGACTGCAATGTGAATGCCTAACATTTCAGTCCATTTGTGAGTGTGTAAAATTTGGTTCATTAACACTTGGCCAAAATCCATGCAATAAATTAAGGGTCAGTTGGTCCATTAGCCAAGTGTGAGTCCAGTAGGTCAATAGAGCTACTGAATGACCACATGCCCAGTAAATGTACTGGCAATTTTTCCAAAAGCTGCTGACCGGCCAATAGGATGCAGTCTTTGTCTAGTGACAGCTTGGTGGGACAGAGATGAAATACCAAGTTCAGGTAGTGCCTGGTTCACTTAGCAGCTACCTGCTTGGTAGTAATAGCTTTGTGGGAATGTGATCACCAGCCAATGGGAAGCCCCGTTTATGTCGCAGCAAGTTAGCAACAAACAAGTGACTAGTGAACAACATATATAGAATTCACAGCCAGTTTGCCTTTTTATTTACCTTTATGTGCAGCTGCAAACTCATTGCATGGTAAAATGTCAAAACAGTTGCTATTTTTGTGGCTCATTTGCAGATAATTACTTGCTAGTTAGCGGGAACATTTCACAAAAGGCCTTTCCTGTCATATTGGAGCAGTTTTGAGAGACCAGTGCTATGAAAGAGCACCTGCTTTTAAAGACCAGGATACTTTTCATGTTATTCATGCCCCTTATGAATAAAAAAAAACCCCGTCTGGATAGACCATAATTTGGCCATCCGCAAGGGTCAGCTTTCAAAATTTCACTGCGTAAGAATTATACATCCCCTGCCATAGAACACCTCCAGCAGGGATACCCACTGTAGGGTCATTCTGTAGGATGGGATACCCACTGTAGGGTCATTCTGTAGGATGGGATACCCACTGTAGGGTCATTCTGTAGGATGGGATACCCACTGTAGGGTCATTCTGTAGGATGGGATACCCACTGTAGGGTCATTCTGTAGGATGGGATACCCACTGTAGGGTCATTCTGTACGATGGGATACCCACTGTGGAGCCATTCTGTAGGATGGGATACCCACTGTGGAGCCATTCTGTAGGATGGGATACCCACTGTAGGATCATTCTGTAGGATGGGATACCCACTGTAGGGCCATTCTGTAGGATGGGATACCCACTGTGGAGCCATTCTGTAGGATGGGATACCCACTGTGGAGCCATTCTGTAGGATGGGATGGGATACCCACTGTGGAGCCATTCTGTAGGATGGGATACCCATGCTAGAGCCATTCTGTATGGTGGGTCTGACCCCCAGTTCTCCTGCGAAGGCTTTGCAATGGGGTGTCACCCTGACCAAGACTTCAAAGAGTGACCATCTGTCCAGTCTAATTAGCATTGCATAACCATTGAGACAGCACTTGGGTCAACTGCTTACCATTGATATCTTACTTGTCTGTGTAACTTTTGTCAATCTTAATTGAAAAAAAAGTTCTTCATTGTTTATTTTGAGAATAATTAAGCTGTATCAGATCAACATGTTAATAAAATCAGACTATGGAAAAATTATTCATGTATGTCTCTAGTCTCAACTCATTCCATACTGTGGTTACAGGTCTTGGTCAGTGGTTCTGGCACTGCCTGGCAAGTCGTGCTGCATCTGCCCTTGCTGCAGCTGCAGCATGACTTGCCAGGCAGTGCCAGAACCACTGACTTAAGACTATAGGCATGTTGGTACTTGAACAAAAGCTCTTTTCATGAAGAATTTAAATATGCAATTGTTGTCTTAAATCTTAGTGAATATACAGAAAAATTAGGGACTGGTATGGAATGAGTTAAGACCTGAGCACAGAGTGGGTGTAGGCAGGTGTTTTGATAATTAACATAGTAAGAGAAAGTGACAATAAGGCAGGGAAAGTGTGTACTCAGTGATTGAATTTGAATTCAGTGCGAACACATTGACTGGTTGGTATTTTCGGAAGGGGGGGGATGCAAGCTTGTCTAACCATGATGTAATTCAGATGTGATCAATAATTGTATCTGTCAAGCTCAATATACCACAGGGTTCCTGGGGGAGGGGGGATCCCAGGGGATATCTTTCATAAAAGACTTTTTTTCCCAGTTTCCTTGAAATACTGAAGTATATTGATACTCCCAAAATTTTTTCTCACATTTACTAAAATTGCTCATGTTCCATTGTTCCTGAAGATAATGGTGAGTGTTAATTGTTAATGTCGCCTAGTGAACCCCTGAGAGGCCCCCTATACTGCCCACATTAGGGTGTGCTATAATGTTAAGAGGGTTATGTAATTCTCTGGCCTGATCACTAGCAGGGATTTTAGTCTTTGGGTAATTTTTGATTGGATTATCTTATTATGTGACTGCAAGGATAAATTGTTACAGTCTTTTGATCAGCTCTGATGCATACATGTATGGGGGGAGTCAACAAGATTGAGATACAGACACACCTCTAAACAGTAGTCCTGGCCATGGGGGGCTGATATTGTATGAGAGAGACCCTTTCTCACACACTAAGCACTTGTCTTAGGGTGTGCTTACCATTTCTAGCCACAGTCAGTTGTGGATGCGGTAACTAGAATCTATCATTATTGCAACTTGGTACCTATTGGCCAATATTTATTACTTGAATGGAAAACAAAATTTTAGTGCCAAATTCATAATAAAAAGGCATTGTTGGTGTTCAAAGAGAGTGGCACTTACATGTATGTTCAAGGAATTCTGATTCATGCTTAACTTTTCCACTTTTAAACCTGCCTAAACTCTGAAACATGCATGCTTGTGACACCCCCTTAGAAATAAAACTGGCTCTTGTTGGAAGTATATCGAAGGCCTACTCAGGTCGTCTTAGCTTTGATCTATTCCCTGATATTTACTTATGCTACTCAATCTTATAAGACCCTATCAGCCTGCCTGAGGGTACCCTGATGATAGCAGTATTCCTAATGAACACAAAGGCGAATAATTCCTGTGTAAGTAATTGCCATTATCCGTTTGGTAATTTTCTTTAAATTTCCCTTTTCTTTGATTGTTTGAGAAAGAGAAGGTCATTATGATAAAGAAAATTGTCTGCTGTAGAAAGTTTGGAACAATATTCAAGGGGACGTCACCAGCATGTGTACTTTCAGTGCTGATCAAGTGTGCCCAAGTTAGGCTATGTATGATATAGCTGTGAGCTCGCCACTGTAATGCATGGTAAGTGATTCCAATCAGAAAAAGTTTCTCCGTTATAACTCTGGGCCATCTTTTCAATCAAATCCATAAATTGTACTGAGCCTCTGAGGAAGTCGTTTATGCATGTATACACGCATATAGCTATTAGGTTCAGTAAAATTGATATTATCATTCAGCAGTTTTTACATTGGCTACAGGGAGCAGTTATAGCACTCAGTAGATGACATTTCAGCAGACTATATGTGAAGTACGACCAGTGGTCAGGTGCCTGTCACAGACTATGTGCGAAGTACAACCAGTGGTCAGGTGCCTTTTAAGCAAGGCCAATCATGCTGATATTTCATCTCATAAGTTACTTGGAAGTGTGTTCAATGGCATAAGTCCAGAAACAAGAGGTAGAGGGTGCCACTGGTAGAAAAAGAGGTCTCCTGATCTATCCTGACCATATGATTGGTCAAGATAGGTCAGGTGATACCTCTTGAACAGTGGTGTTGTCTGCTACCTCATGTTGTTTTGCTTTTTCCGTTACTCTCCAATACCCTTTGCTTGTGTAGAAGCTTTGCACATAGAAATGTTAATACCATATTCATTCCAATAGGAGCACCCTGTGCTTATGCAAAGATTTTGTGAAGCAGACATGGTATTGGCAGAGTTTTGTGATAATGATATATCTTAATTTCCAAAACCACAAACAATTAGACTTATTATGGAATCCATATAGCATAAAATAACAACAGTGAACCCTGTTCTTTCATCTGAGGCAGTTAATTTTTGAAAAATATTGCAGAATACTGGATTTTTAATAAAAACCCCAATTAGGGGTGTGCTTGTAGTAGGGCATGTGCTACAATTGGAATGATTATGGTATGCTGATTTGGGCAATAGGACAGTACTGTGGATGTTTCTGTCTAGGGTTATCTGGGGAATCATGCCCATCTACACACACCATGTGCCATTTACATATTTTAAATGTCTCTGATTGGAACAAAATGTATGCCTGTATATTTCTCTGAAAGTTTGACTCGGCTCTCATTGGAACAAAAATGTTGACAGTTCAGTGCAGTGTCAACATATTTTGCTCAAGTTGGTACAAAATACTGTGCATTTAAAATATTGGTCCTGATTAGCACCAAACACTGGTACATTTTTATATTAATAGTGTTAAATATATAAGCTGTAATTGTGTAGGGACAAATTACAATGTATTCCACACATACCAGGGACAAAGATATACTTTTAGCATTTATTTTCCTCAGTATTATGGTATTAATTTAGTCTTATGTACAGCACACTCAATTGTGTTTTTTTCTTTTTTGTGCCAGGCCAAATATATTTATCCAAAAACCTTTGAAAAAAATTGTAGCCGATACATTTTCATTATGTTGAAAGCTATACAGATATGCTTGTGAGGGGACTTACCTTCGGCGAGTCCCATGAGTGATCACAGGTTCTGTGTGTCCGTCTCAATCATTTCCACATGATAACTTGAGAAGTTCTTGAGCTAAGGCTTTCATATTGCACAGGATTTTAGTCCTCTGTAAAGGTTAGAAGAATTTTAAAGATGGGTGACCTTGACCTAATTCCCTAGGTCACAGAGCCACATTTATGAATTTGGTGTCTGCCGTAACTAAAGAAGTTTTTGAGCTAGGGCTTTCGTATTGCACAGGATTATTGTCCTCTTTTAGGGCTAGGTCAAGCTCAAAGTAGGGTGACCTTGACCCAATTTCCAAGGTCACAGAGCTTCATTTGTGAATTTGGTGTCCACATGATAACTTGAGAAGCTTCTGAGGTAGGGCTTTGATATTGCACACCATTATAGCCCCCTATAAGGGCTAAGTCAGTTGCAAAGATGGGTGACCTCGACCCAATCCTGAAGGGCACAGAGCCACATTAGTGCATATGGTGTCCACGTGATTTTCGCATGATAACTTGAGAAGTTTTTGAGCTAGGGCTTTCATATTGCACATCATTATAGTTTTCTATTGGACCAAGGTGAAGTTTAAACATGAATGACCTTGACCCGATCCCCAATGTCACACAGCCACTTCTATAAAATTCAGTGGCCACACAATAATTTATGAACTTTTTCATTTATGGGTTTATGTTGTACATGATTATAGTCCTCTATAGGGCCAAATTTAAGTTTGAAGATGAGTGACTTTGACCCATTTCTCAAGGTGACACAGCCACACGTAAAGTTCAGTGTCTCCACAATCACTGGATTTTTTAAGCTTATTTGCTCACGGATGCTGGATTTTAAGTGATTCTCCTTCTACTGAGGCCACCCCAAATGCACTGGAAATGTGACCTTATTAGAGGGGTAAACTTCTAGTATGTAGCAACAGTTGCTGCCCTAAACTGTACCATGTTTGTATACGGCAGTCCCCTCAGTGGTGCAAGCATCACCATTACATCTAGTCAGTGTTCAAATATGGCCTTTTTACTTTTCCTGAGACATACAAGTAAAGAATCTGATGGACAGGTCGAACTTCTACCATTATTTGTACAGATTTTACATTCATTTTAATTCCAACAAAATTTGCCTCACCAAAACTGTCTGTCTGCACGTGGGTAATTGAAAATTTGTCCTACATGTATTTGTACCTGCACTGTTAATACAACTTACGACAGTTGTGCTCTTTTGTGTCAGCCTTATTTAGGTCTATAATGTTCTGAGTGGAGAAGCAGTCTTGTATAACAATTTCACTCTCAAGCCCAGATTAGTTGTGCATCTAGTGGCATGATGTGTTATGAATCAAGACCATACCAAATGTAGTAGAACCTTACAAGTCTTATGCTGTCGCATATTCCATTCTAAGTAACAGTCTCTGGCATGTTTTTTTGTATGGCTAGACTTTGATGCAACAGCTACTCTTGTGGTAGGTGATTGATGAGTTGCCACAAATATCACAGAGTTGAGAAGAGACATTCATTTATTTGTAATCTGCTTGTTTTTGAAAAGGGAAATTTAGAGTGCAATTTTCACCTAATGTCATCTGTGGAGAATCCATCACCACTATACATGAGTTAAATAATTGAAAAGGAAATAGCATGTCCATTAAATCTGGTTGGAAATCAAGGTAGGAAGCCACGTCTGTTGTTTTTACCCTCGGCACATACAGTGCCAGAGGTTATTGTCGTCCACTGTGTTATCTGTCTATCTGTCCGTCTTGTTAACAGTTCCGCAATATCCCAAAAATTATTCATCATAGCTGTACCAAATTTTCATCAGAAATGCACCTTATAATGGACCGATTCCTGTGGAAAACCAGCTTCCTCTCATTATTTCTGAACTTTGTGTGAAACTAACTTAAAGTATTTATTTAAAGGCTGTCTGAGTGGTGCACAAGGAATGTCATTATCATAATGTCTCAAAAAATATTATCTGTATCTTTATCAAATTTTTGGCACAGAAGGACCTTATAATGGGCCAGGTCCCTATTGAAAACTCTCCTCTGATTTATTTTGAAACTTTTTATGCAACTTTTAATGTATTTATTTGAAGGCCTTATTAGTGGCGTCAACCCTCATGACGTTACCACGATATCTTAAAAAATATTGACTGCAGCTTTAGCAAATTTTTGTCAGAGATACATCTTATAATGGACCAGGTTCCTTAAAAAAAACTGCTTCCTATTTGTATTTTTAAACTTTTTATGAAACTTTAAAGTCTTTATTTCAAGGCTGTCTGAATGGCACACAAGGGGACCACATTACCATAATATCGCAACAAAGATCCATCACAGCTTCACCAAATGTTTATCAGAGATGCACATTATAATGGACCACATTTCTGTTGCAAACCAGCTTCCTATTATTATTTATACGAAACTTTTGAAGTATTTATCTGAACGCCATCTGAGTCACGCGCAAGGGGACAATGTTACCATAACGTCTCAAAGATTCATCACAGCTTAAACAATTTTTGATGCAACTAATATTATTGCACCTGTGAAGTCTCAAAAAAAATGCAGAATTGAGGGGTGCATGGAGTTACATGTATATGCTAATATAGACACAAGAGAGACAAATTGCAATTAGCCATATCTAACACAAAAAGTAGATAGATAGATTGACAAACAGAATATGCGGTTAGCCACAAGGCAGGGCAGTTGACTGTTGTGACCCTCGAGAAACTGTTACCATGTCTGGTCACAAAATATGAAATGTGACATTTGAAATCAAATACTCCTATCACAAAAACCAATCCTACCATTGGATGTTTACAATGCATCAGTTCAACCTGGTCACTGAATGTCAAAATAACTGATTTTTAGTCCCATTATAATTATAGCAACATTTCATAACCTTTCTTAGAACATTTGCTGTTTCTTCATGGCCTACAGGACACAAGGTTGTGACTTGAGTACATTTTCTGTGTTAACTCATTCCACCCTGATAGAAGACTGAGTCAACAGCTTTCCTTGGCGCGCTCTGGGCGCATTGCGCCCAGAGCGCGCCAAGGAAAGCTCTTGACTATGGGCATATAATTTGGAATGATCTTCCATGCAAGTTTCATCCAAAATATTGAAAAATAATCCCTAAATTAGTAAAATACAATTAGCAGACGACATTTAGATATTAGCGAGAAAAAGCGTCATCAGGGTGGAATGAGTTAATGTTGACATATGATGGATGCCTAATTGGAAAAAGGCAGTTATTACCAGTAGTAATTTGAACTGTGTGTCAAGCTTCTGCAGGTTAAGTTGGCAACACAGTGAAACCTCATTATCATTATAATGAGACAATCTATTGCAACCTATGTCAAGGTGAGCTGTTGACCTGGGTCATGTTATAAGTATAAGTATAGACACTTTTGTTTTACATGGATTGTGAAAGAAGTCAAGCATTGACTTATCGAGTCACTCTCCATGGCACAGATGTTGGCGTATACTTTCTACCTTGCTTAGTGGAGGAAACCGAAGACCTCGGAGAAAACTACCGTGCACGGTTAAAGTGGTAGGAACTTTTTCCACATGCTGCCCAGGACGAGAATCGAACCCGGGTCGCAGAGGTGAAAGGCAAGCGTCTTACTGCTCAGCCAACCGTGCACCCTTATCTTGCCATTCTTGGTGCATCTCATCTGCAATTCTCGTTCAGATTTTTTTTTGTATTACTGTTAAAATTATTGAGCACGATGGAAGCAGAGGATGTGTGACCACTGGCCAGTTTGGTGGGTTTATGGGGGTAATGGTTAAGTCCTGTGTCATTAAGTATAACTAGGCCCGATATCTGAGAGTCATTTAAACTCTTTTAGTGTCAAACTTTGGACTGAGTCAACAGCTCCAGTAGGCACACATTGGGTACAATGCAAACTGTGAAAAGCTGTTGACCTGGGATATTCTCTCTGGAACTGTAGGCATACTGGTACTTGAATGAAAGGTCTTTTTATGAAAAATATGAATCAGACAGTGGGATCCTTATGATAATTCAGACTAGTTTGACTTAAGTAGATCAACTTTAGTCGTGATTGGCAGTGTAAGAGTTAATGAGATTTCACTGTAATAGTGTCCATGCTATTCCAGGAGCCAGCAGGACATTACGTCAGTCAGCATGACTTCCTTCTAATGACATGGCTACAAGGCCTGATATACAGAACAATAGGATATTTAGCAATGGCTTTTGCCTAAGCCAGGCCATAATTAAACACGTTCACCATCGCAGCTGAGAATTTGATATTTAATCCATTTAACATGACATGTTGACATTGGTGAGGTTTACCCCAAATACACAATTGCAAACCATTAAATTTTTTGTTGTGTTGTACTTGTATTACGATGAACCTCAATAGCATCAGAATTAAAATGCTGGTAATATACCCAGATGGCTACTTTATTCAGGTTTAATACAGTATAATCTCTAATTAAGACCGCCTCCATAAAGAGACTTTCTATATTAGCCCCCCCCCCCAGGTTACAGACCACTTTTTTGTTTATCATTAGTTAAATGATATCCCTCAATAAGACCACTCCCTATTAGGACCACGTTTTTCAGTCCCTTAGGTGGTCTTATTAGGGAAATCCAACTTAATGTAAATTGGCAAAGAGATAACAATGGGATGTCTTACTCTTTGAGTGCCATGATATGACTGAGTCAACAACTTTCTTCTCATACCTTGGGTGCACTGTGTTTAAAGTGTGTCAGAGAAGTGTTGACCTTAACAAGTCTAGGGCAAGACTGATAGAGGGCGCTAACATGAGAAAAGTGTTGCCAATCAATGATTATAACCAATGTATCAACTTATGTTCAGATAGCATTTATCAATTCCAGAAGTTATAAGTAATAATATAATAATAGTAGCTGTGATAATAAGCAAAGTAAGCAGTCTGTTAATTACATAATTTAGGACTACGTCATGTCAGCTCTTTTGACAAGAAGCACAGTTGTATTATGCCTGCATGCACCCAATACACTGGGGGCAGGTACAGGATGTCAAAGTAATATGCATATCAGAAGACCTTTATTTCATTGACACACACACACATTGTATGTATCGTTAACCCTTAAAGTGCTGATTTAAGACTGAGTCAACAGCTTTCCTCAGAACACTGCGTGCATTGTGTGCAAAGTGTCCCGAGGAAAGCTGTTGACTAATACTAATTTTTGCTTTAGACTAAACTTGCTCAGGCATTTGAATCAAACGTATCATTGTGAGGAATATAAATCAACTATTATATATTTAACAGTAATGAGAAAATAACTATAGCCATGATTAACACTTGAAGGGTTTTAAGATAAAATGTGATAGCCTGTACAAGTTCCATTGCAGTCACCATAATGTTAATTCTTTAGCGATGTCTACATCGCCAAATCCTTCTTGAACCAATCATGGTAATGCTCGCTGAGTATTTGACAATTGTTTTAGCTCTCGCTCTGGTCATGCCAAGAGGTCGCTGACCTTTTACAAAATGATTTGGACCAGTTCTAGAGATCCAGTTATAAGAGTGACAACAGTACATCGATAACTTTATCTGGAATGCTAGAATGTAAAGATGGAGATGTTTACCATCTTTACATACATACATACATACATACATACATACATACATACATACATACATATGTGACAAAAGATTAACACGATGAATCTTACTTTTAATATCTCGTATGGGTGACACACCTCTCTTTGCTGTCATACTTTCACAGTTAGCAAATCCTGTAATTTACACATAATGGAAAAGTAGGATCGAAAAAGGTTAATACTGTTTACTTTTGCCTGGGCAAGAATCGATTGGTTGGTGATCAGCATTAATTATTATGCATTCAGCTAATTAAATCATCAAGTTTGATAATACTGGTAAATTTAGACGGCAGAATACATAAGGTGGCCTTTTGTCACCAGAAATCAATAAAACTAACACCACACCTGGGCAGACTTTTAATGCTTTGGCAGCCAAAAATACCTTTAGAAGGAATAATGTTATGATTTGGTGTGTGGCTTCATGTATATAAAACAAGTCCCAGCAAGTGTATCATAAAGGAATAGGCTCTGTGGCAGTAATGGGCAACTTGGAGGCATCCTTGAATCAAAAATATTCTTCAGGTAAGCTTTATAGATATATGAACATGCAGGTGAAATAGTTTGGACAAAGTGAACATATTTACATACAGGTGTAGAGGTAAATACTGAGCCTCCAGTCGTGGATATCGTATACAAGTGGAGCAAAGCAGTGTGTAATTGCAATCTAAATGAGTTGTGATTATGTAATTTATTACAGGCATATGGCAGGTGAGTCCATACAGTTGAAGAATTTGATATGTACTGGTAGGTTGTAAATCGATTTTTGCAGTTTGAGATAGCACAAGGAAGCTACTTGTAATAACATACAGTAGACTTTGCCATCACACCAGAGTATTATTTTTATTGATGCACCTGCCAAGCCATACACTTGTGAAATCAGGATGAGGAAATTTATATTATTTATGCCCCCGCCCCTGGGGTGGGGGAAAGTAAAGGATGGTGTTGCGGTGGAAGTTATTATGGGGCGAATAGTAATTGCTTTTTCCCTGCGTGTGTGTGCACATCCATCTGTCTATTACACTGTGCCATAACTCTCATCATTTGCTTTAGAATCATGAAACTTGGCTTGTGTGTATCTGGACACAAGTTTTTATCATGCATTCAATGATAATTTGTTTATTTCTAGGTGTTTACATACTTTAGTTCACTCTTTATATTGTATGATGAATCGTTGGTTAGGTCAGTTTTTCATACTATTATGCTGAGAGTAGTGAGTTAGCAATATATGTCATCTGTATAAACTACAGAGTTATACAGAGTTAAGGCAAAGGTCGTATCATCTATATAAAATAATAGTGAAATAAAGTGGACCTAATATAGAGCCTTGAGGAACTCCCATAGTGATTTCAGCATAATTAGATTTTATATCTTCAAATTCAACAAATTGATTGTGATTTATGAAAAAAATTTTGAAGTGTTCAAGAGCTGAGCCTTGAATCCCATAGAAATGTAGATGTTTATTAGAATATTATGATCTAAGGTATCAAAGACTTTAGATAGCTCCATGTAGATGTTTAAAGAGGTTTCTCCTTTATCCAATTCATTTAGTAATCAATCCGTAATCTCTAATGAAGCTAGTTCTATTGAATGTTGTTTTCTGAAGCCATACTGGCTGTCAAAGTAAAAACTGTGACTTTTAAAATTGTCATCTACTTGATTTAACATCACTGTATTGTAATTTTTTTATATATATAAACCAGATACTGGTCTATAATGTCAAATAAAGTATCATCATCTTGTTTTTTTTATAAATTTGCAATCACCTTGGCTACAATCAGACTGTTAGGGAATATCTCCGTATAGAGGGATTGATTTACAATTAAATTGATCGGCTTACGGATATCAGACTTAACGAGGCTGAGCAGCTTTGTAGATAAACTATCATATCCACAGCTAGATTCTAGTTTAACCCTTTCCCCCCTTAAACCGGCCAAAACTGGCTGGTAGTCAAATGTCGTCTGCTTCAGCATTTTCAACTGATTTCAACAGCAATGAAAAACAATTTGACTGAGAATTGAAGATGAGACTTGTCAAGACAATATGACCCAGGTCAACAGCTTTCCTCGGCATGGGTTGGGCACTAAGAGGAAAGCTGTTGACTCAGTCTTAATTCAAGGAAGAAAGGGTTAAGGGAGTCAGCTATTTTGGCTATATCATAATCTGCAATATTTTGAAAGACAAGTCTTGATGAATAGTAAGGTGTATTAATATAAGATTGTCTCTGAAAGGTCTATTTCTGGAAAATGTAATGGCTGAAGTGACTTAAGGACAAGTGTTTCTGAAAAAAAAAAATATTGAATTGGTTTATATGACGTGGTTTTTCAAGACAAGTGGTATATGAGTGGACTTTGCAGGGATCAAAGGACTACTGTATTAAGAATGTAGTGAAATGAATGTGCAGTTAGCCTATAGTGGGGAGTCCCCTCAGTATGACCACCTTAGGGACTGAAAGAATGTGGTCTTAATGAATGTACAGTTAGCCTATAGTGGGGAGTCTCCTTAGTATGACCACCTTAGGGACTGAAGGAATGTGGTCTTAATAAGAGAAACAACTCAACTAGGGATAACCATAAATGGAACTAAAGTTGGTGGTTGAAGACAGATTAAGTAATGTCCTCTTGCAGTCTGTTTTCCATACCCAGCACCGTGGAGATTGGAAGTTACTAAGATTCAGCACCAGACTGTATTGACTCCAATGAAGTTCAGAAACAGACTTTAGAATCAAATGAATTAAAAAATTCTTGGCATAAACTTCAACGCAAACCTAGAGTATGAAAGTCGTGTCAATGTGATTGGTCAGAAGGCTGGTAGGGAAAGGCTGTACAGAAGAGGCTGGCAAATTTCCTCAGTTCCAAGACTTGCGATTTTTTCACAGCTGCGTTGTCAGTCATTTCAGCTTCTGCCCATTGATCTATCATTGCTACAAGAAGACTACAGTACATGTACTCCAAAATGACAGACAAGCATTCAATGAGCTTGATGCTTTGTTTATCAGGACTTCAACTTGGCTTATGAAACCTTATTAAATAAAGCAAATCCCTCGAATTATGAGCTAAGAAAACTCAGAGGTATCGAAGTACAGGTTAACAAAATTTGAAAGGACCTGGCTCCGAGATATCACAGTGACCCAGTTACACTAGGAGATACTGCAGATTGTTTGAGGCTTTGTCTCAGACCTTGACACCAACTAACCTAGCTATAATCTACCAAACATGGGATGTATACTTTCAGATTCTAATGACTGAGTTTGACTTAGTCTGTTTTATACAGAAGAAATCTTGTCAGTACCCAGTGAGCTAATGTTGAAGTTTTTTGTACATTTTGGACAAAAAGAAGATTTTCTATCGCATGTGTTAGAAATGCTAGAGTCTTCCAGATCTGAGACACTTAAAATTTACATGTAGGCAATTAACTTAGATGCACCCTGAAGCTTAATTTGGTCATGATGTGGTCAAAACAGTGTTATGGCATAACCCAATAGGATGTATTCATATCTAAATGCAGTCCTACTCTAACACCTATTGAGCAAAAGAGGGAGCCACCTGCATCAGGGCAGATCCATGTATTTAGCATGGTTAAAAGTACTGTCTAAACAAAATGAACAACACAAACACACAATAATCTTAAGAAAATGTATTTGAAACATAAAGGATGCCTAAATTGATTAGAAATGGGCTCTCTTCTGGTTGAAAAGGTGTTATTTATTCATGCTTTTGTAGCATATAATGCAAATCTGCCCTGATCATGGTGGAAGCATCAGTCTGTTGCCCCAGCAACACAGGAAGTAAGCAGGATCGCAGTTAAATATGAATGTCTCTCATTGCCTGGAGCCAGACCTGTTATAAAAATCTTAAAATGTGGAAGGCCTTCATACATCTGTCTTAGCAGCTGATGCCGCTAGGATAAAGCTATAACCAGGACATATCTTCTGGTGGCATGCATGACATGACCACCAGTTGTCTCATGTATATTGACTTGCAACTCATTCTCCATTTTATCACCATTAAGGTATCAGATTGAAATTGATTTTTATTATTAAGATTTTTTGTGGTGAAGGCAGAGTTTGGAGTCTGCACATGTAAACACTCTGTGCAGAGCTCAAATTTCTCAGTAGTTTGTAGCCTCTATTATAATGGTACATGTTTAATACTACAGCCTTCAAGACAATCATTTTCTTATGTTTTATGCCCTGTTGTCATGACAACAACAGATTACTTCTGTTTGATGAATATACTGTCTGGTTTCTTCTTACAGGAAATATAATTGCTTGAGATTGTGGTTTCATGTGTTCCATAGCTTGGCCATATATACACTTAACCCTTGATTGGTCAGAATAAGACTGAATCAGTGGCTAGCTCTGCTTGCAATGTGCCTTACCTGCACTAAGGAAAGCTACTGACCAGGAGCATGCATTCAACATAGGTCTTATCTCAATTCTTAGCAAAAATGGTTTCTTTTAACATCAAATTTCAATGAACGTGAACTTTCAATTAAAATGAGTACAGCAGATGGCAAGAGACATCTGGGCACTTTGGGGGTGATTTGAGGAGGAAAGGGTTGAATAAGGGTAGATTTCTCAATTTATTATTTGAGCTGATTCATAAACACTGAAAGGAGAAATGTTCAGCACTGAGATGGTCCACTTAATCCTTTTCCCTGTAAACCAGCCAAAACTGGCTGGTGGTCAAATCTTGTCATCTTCAATGTGGTTGAATTTAATTTCAGCAGCAATGAAAGACAGTTTGAATGAGATTTGATTGTAGATAAGCCTATCAAGTTAACATGTTCCAGGTCAACAGCTTTCCTTGGCATGGCTTAATGGTAGAGCACCCAACCTAAACTCATACCAAGGAAAGCTGTTGATTCAGTTTTAGTACAAGGCATTGAGAACTACATGTAATATGATGTAACAGACACAAAATTTATCTATAGTAATACAGCAACAGTTTATCATCTATTGACATATAAACAGTTCTAGGTTCTGTCACTTGAGGGCGCTGCTGCATGCCTTGCACCGTGAATTTTCAATACTGGGCATGCATATTATATATTAAATTCCTCCCGAAATATCTGACCCTATCACTAAAGACAATGGTTACAGTCTGCCATCGTGATATGGGCATACTGATTGAAAACCAAGCAGGACAAAATATATTTGGTAAACTACAGAAAATATGGGAAAAATTCACTATTTAAAAAGTCATAGTATGTACATGTTCTCCATATACCATATGCGTGGTAATAATGCATAGGTATTCCAGTCACATGATCACTCCTCATATCATTATTGTGTGTGTAGAGAACATGTACATACTATGACTTTTTAAATAGTGAATTTTTCCCATATTTTCTGTAGTTTACCAAATATATTTTGTCCTGCTTGATACAGGGACCCGCCAATACACATGAGTACTGGTACATCCATGTTGAATGCGATGGGCACAAAGCCACAGCAGAGACTCCAACCTTCCCGTTTTCAGCAGGAGATCTTCCATTTTTTTGCCCTTTTTCCAAATTGTCCCGTTCTCCCGCTTAGAATTTGTTTTCTCCTGCCCAGATAAAAAAATGGATGAGGTGAAAAAAAATCATCAAAATACATCATTTTAACTCTTTTTTTTTTTTTTTTTTTTCAAAATTTTCTCACCCCAGGAGGGGGCGCTGCCCTCCCACACCCATCCCCCAGCACAGTCGCTGCGCTCCGTCACATCTCCAGTTTCAATAGTGCTCCAGGAGGGAGAATCTTCAGTTTGTATGAAGCTGTTGGTTGGAGTCTCTGCCACAGTACATACTAATGTCTTGTGTCATGTAACCGTTCCTATGTCTGCAGACTTCCCAGAAAATCCGTTTGCCAAAGGCGACTAAACTAGAGGTGTAAAGTTTAACTTGTATCTGTTGATTGGCTAATGCATATATCACAATGTATTTTGAAGCTTTAGTTCCCATTTCTTCAAATTGTTTTAATAAATGTGGTTCCTTGGCAAAGATATCTTGGGCTGTTATTTACTGAAAAAAATCCTCTATAAAGCATATTGTGGAATTGTTTGGTTATGGAGCAAAATTTGCATATTGTTTGTATTACTATGGTTTGATCATTTGTTTACAACCATATTATATAGACAATGTGGAACTCTGTAGCAGCAACAAAAGATACAGATCTTTACAAAGGAATCAATTGTGTCCTTGACAGTATCTCAGATATCCTCTGTGATTGGCATTGACTTCAGTTTTGCATTAATATTGGATTGTTACAACATATTACAAGTCACGGTTTCCCATGCAAGAAATGGAGGTTGTTTTCTGTACGTGTACATGCATACAACTTTGTATAATAAATCATTGTTGTAATATTTGAGCATTGATTACCACCGTGTAACATAAAGGAAGGTTTTCCCATTTATGTGGGACAAATCACAAATTTCTGAGATGGAATAAAGTGTGAGTTTATACTCCTACCACCAGACAACAATATTTAACTCTTTATACTCCTACAGCCAGACAACAAGAGTTAACTCTTTATACTCCTACAGCCAGACAACAAGAGTTCACTCTTTATACTCCTACAGCCAGACAACAATAGTTAACTCTTTATACTCCTACAGCCAGACAACAATAGTTAACTCTTTATACTCCTACAGCCAGACAACAATAGTTAACTCTTTATACTCCTACAGCCAGACAACAAGAGTTAACTCTTTATACTCCTACAGCCAGACAACAATAGTTAACTCTTTATACTCCTACAGCCAGACAACAATAGTTAACTCTTTATACTCCTACAGCCAGACAACAATAGTTAACTCTTTATACTCCTACAGCCAGACAACAATAGTTAACTCTTTATACTCCTACAGCCAGACAACAATAGTTAACTCTTTATACTCCTACAGCCAGACAACAAGAGTTAACTCTTTATACTCCTACAGCCAGACAACAATAGTTAACTCTTTATACTCCTACAGCCAGACAACAATAGTTAACTCTTTATACTCCTACAGCCAGACAACAATAGTTAACTCTTTATACTCCTACAGCCAGACAACAATAGTTAACTCTTTATACTCCTACAGCCAGACAACAATAGTTAACTCTTTATACTCCTACAGCCAGACAACAAGAGTTCACTCTTTATACTCCTACAGCCAGACAACAATAGTTAACTCTTTATACTCCTACAGCCAGACAACAATAGTTAACTCTTTATACTCCTACAGCCAGACAACAATAGTTAACTCTTTATACTCCTACAGCCAGACAACAAGAGTTAACTCTTTATACTCCTACAGCCAGACAATATTTAACTCTTTATACTCCTACAGCCAGACAACAAGATTTAACTCTTTATACTCCTACAGGAAGACAACAAGAGTTAACTCTTTATACTCCTACAGCCAGACAATAATAGTTAACTCTTTATACTCCTACAGCCAGACAACAATAGTTAACTCTTTATACTCCTACAGCCAGACAACAATAGTTAACTCTTTATACTCCTACAGCCAGACAACAATAGTTAACTCTTTATACTCCTACAGCCAGACAACAATATTTAACTCTTTTGGTGCCACATTTTGGAGGGAGTCAACAGCTTTCCTAGGATCACTTTGGGTTCATTGCACCCAAAGCACATCATGAGAGACTCTTGACGTGGACTTTTTTATTTTTGGTCACTACAGACATGTTGGTACTTGAATGAAAGGTCTTTTTACAATGAACATGAGTCTAGCACCCTTATTATAATTTAGTCAGAGCAGTTTGTTTCAAGGAGTTCTGCATTAGTTGTAGTTGCTACTGAAGGAGTTAAACAGAACTCCTAACACGAGGTCTCCCCGGCTACTGGGTTGGTTTCATCCATGTTGTATTTTGTCATTTTTTCTCTGTACAAATTGATCATTATATCACAACTGACTATAAATGTTGATAAAAACATTTTGAAAAATAATGTTTGGTTACTATTCTAAATTGTGCTAATGTACATGACCTTGTGTGAAAATACATGACCTTGTGTTAATGTACATGGCCTTGTGTCAATGTACATGACCTCGTGTTAATGTACATGACCTTGTGTTAATGTACATGGCCTCGTGTTAATTTACATGACCTTGTGTTAATGTACATGGCCTTGTGTTAATGTACATGACCTTGTGTTAATGTACATGACCTTGTGTTAATGTACCTGGCCTCGTGTTAAATTACATGACCTTGTGTTAATGTACATGTCCTTGTGTTAATGTACATGACCTTGTGTTAATGTGCATGACCTTGCATACAGATTGGTGTTTGATATGAAGATTTAAATTGTGAAGCATAGGGCATAAATGTGAGCAGAAGATCTGCTTTAGTGGCTTGTAAAACATTCCAATTTTGCCTGTGGATGATTGATGATTGTGCAATAAACAGCCTTCCAATCTTGAAACCACTCTAAACCCAATATGACTTCACCACTGCCGTGATCACGTCCATGGTTTTGATAGTCTAGTAGAATACAGTGATCTAACATGGCAACTTCTTAATTTGTTGGCTTCTTAATATGGATGGCATATGCTATGAATTGTTTTTATAATACATGTATAAAAAAGAAGCGATGTAAATTACACGGAAAAAAACTGTGGTCAGGGCCAGCAGAATCCCGACATGTCGGGATTTGGCTTAGTCCCAGAACAATCCCAACATTTCCCACAGATGCCTGACAGAATTTACTTGTTAGGCCTTGAGTCCCAGCAGATTCCAGCAAGATCCCAACATACACAGTCTGCTGGGTCAAGGCCCAATGGTTTCTAGCAAGATCCCAACATACACAGTCTGCTGGGTCAAGGCCTAATGGTTTTTAGCAAGATCCCTACATAGTCTGCTGGGTCAAGGCCCAATGGTTTTTAGTAAGATCCCAACAGACACAGTCTGCTGGGTCAAGGCCCAGTGGTTTTTAGCAAGATCCCAACATACACAGTGTGCTGGGTCAAGGCCCAATGGTTTTTAGCAAGATCCCAACAGACACAGTCTGCTGGGTCAAGGCCCAATGGTTTTTAGCAAGATCCCAACATACACAGTCTGCTGGGTCAAGGCCCAATGGTTTTTAGCAAGATCCCAACATACACAGTCTGCTGGGTCAAGGCCCAATGGTTTTTAGCAAGATCCCAACAGACACAGTCTGCTGGGTCAAGGCCCAATGGTTTTTAGCAAGATCCCAACATACACAGTCTGCTGGGTCAAGGCCCAATGGTTTTTAGCAAGATCCCAACAGACACAGTCTGCTGGGTCAAGGCCCAATGGTTTTTAGCAAGATCCCAACATACACAGTCTGCTGGGTCAAGGCCCAATGGTTTTTAGCAAGATCCCTACATCCGTTTATGTACATGTTCTGCTGGATTCCAGCAAAAACATGATATTAACAATGTGGTTAGTTCAATTTGTAGCACAGACCCTGTGCAAATTTCCTAATTTAATGTTGGGATTTGGCTTTATCCCAACATGATCCTGACATTATTTCCCAGCGACTCCAACCAAAAAACCCCCAACAAAATCCAGCAAAACCCAGCATTTTTCACCTGCAAAACTAGGCATACAGTGCCCAGGATCACCTACCAAACCCAACAAAAACCAGCAAGATGTCCACATATTGGTTATCCTAGGGCAATTGCCACTGTTAACTTTCCTGCAGTATACCAGGGTCATGAGAGCTGGTTGTCACTGTTTGCCAGTGCCTGGATAGGCATTCTGGGATGAAATTGATTTGCAATGTAATGCCATGCAGTATTAAAAGTTAGAAGAGGAGATACACATAGGGCACAGCCAGCCTCCTGAGCCAATGTGGATGGAAGGCATGTCAAACTGAAAGTGAAACTGAAACTGACCGATATGCAGATCCTCCACAAAATACTGCAGAAGAAGTGACAGATTAGCCATAAAATGTAACTTATATACTGAAACATGTCCTCGGTACGCCGCGTGACTAGCCACTAGGACAAGATGTATGGGGACAATCATTTGCCAGGATATAGGCATTTATTCTGTTTGCACTCATATTACCTTAATACAGGTACCAGTTAGAACTATGTGAGATATATACAATGTGACTATTGTTAGAATTCCTTGTTTGGCAAGAATGAATGAACTATTGATGCATGAGGTGGGTGGGTGGTACCTGACAAGTCAAATGGCATATACACTTTTATTGGTGGGTCAATCACACTTCAAAATGTTGACTATCACTCTGAAGCATAGTTGTGCTAAGATCACTTTGAGAGGATGACTTTCATCTTTGTATACCGTTTCACAAATGTGCCAGTATTTGGCCAAATATCATCTTTTTGGTGTTTGACATAGGGTAAATAGAATCTGGAACTCATGCCTGTGTCTTGATTTCCGAGTGGAACTCACCACGACTTGCAGAGCATATGTTACATTACTAAGTGTGCAGCTTCATCGTAAATACTCCGAAGGATGTAGCTCATCATATGGGTCGATCAAAGCGTGGCATTCATCGGAGATCCATATTCATGTAGTGATGGAAAATTAATGTAGGGCTAGGCATCATGCAGCACTGTGGCACCAAAGTGCCAGAAGAGTAAAAAAGAAATGCTACAGTGAGACATACTGTTCCATTGTGAAGATAAGAAAGTCAGAATGTCAATGCTATACCAGTACATTTTGATGTTACAGGCATTTTGACAAGTTACATGTATGTCCTGCAGTGGTATTACCAAGATGTGAGTGAATATAGAATACTTATTTGAAGCATGTGGCAATTCTTATTACAGTTAAAACTTATTATAATGACACCATCTGTTGGATAAAAATATGTCCGATAACTGAATATGTCCGATAAATATATCAAATAACAAAAAAACAAAAAAAACTTTTTTCTGTGGAAATTTGTGTCATTATATTGAATATGTCAGATATTTGAGTGTCATTATAATGTGGTTTCACTATATAATAAACAAAAATCTAAAAAAAGCTGAGTGCAGTTTGGAGAACATACATGTAGCTATATGTATGACTTTTTAAACAGCTAATTTTATCCAGATTGCTTGTTTGGAAGGAGTAACATATATTGTCATGTGAGATGCAGGTATTCGCCTCTACATAGATGGGTACTTTTTATTGAACAATGAGGGACAAAGTAGCACTGCAGCTAATGTGAATGTCCAGTATTCCTGTTGCTGCTCAAAGCATGTGAAAAATAATTCAATGGCAACATTGTACATCCTGAGGCACTTGTGTTTCCCTGTCTTAACTGTTATACATTGTACATCCTGAGGCACTTGTGTTTCCCTGTCTTAACTGTTATACATTGTACATCCTGAGGCACTTGTGTTTCCCTGTCTTAACTGTTATACATTGTACATCCTGAGGCACTTGTGTTTCCCTGTCTTAACTGTTATACATTGTACATCCTGAGGCACTTGTGTTTCCCTGTCTTAACTGTTATACATTGTACATCCTGAGGCACTTGTGTTTCCCTGTCTTAACTGTTATACATTGTACATCATGAGGCACTTGTGTTTCCCTGTCTTAACTGTTATACATTGTACATCCTGAGGCACTTGTGTTTCCCTGTCTTAACTGTTATACATTGTACATCCTGAGGCACTTGTGTTTCCCTGTCTTAACTGTTATACATTGTACATCATGAGGCACTTGTGTTTCCCTGTCTTAACTGTTATACATTGTACATCCTGAGGCACTTGTGTTTCCCTGTCTTAACTGTTATACATTGTACATCCTGAGGCACTTGTGTTTCCCTGTCTTAACTGTTATACATTGTACATCCTGAGGCACTTGTGTTTCCCTGTCTTAACTGTTATACATTGTACATCCTGAGGCACTTGTGTTTCCCTGTCTTAACTGTTATACATTGTACATCATGAGGCACTTGTGTTTCCCTGTCTTAACTGTTATACATTGTACATCCTGAGGCACTTGTGTTTCCCTGTCTTAACTGTTATACATTGTACATCCTGAGGCACTTGTGTTTCCCTGTCTTAACTGTTATACATTGTACATCATGAGGCACTTGTGTTTCCCTGTCTTAACTGTTATACATTGTACATCATGAGGCACTTGTGTTTCCTTTTAATATATTAAAATATATTCTACGTTTCATGAAATAACCACGCACAATGCTTTGTGTATATATTTAAGTCCATTAATAAAATAAAGGGTATATTAATATCAATATATATATATATTAATATATATATATACATACATACTAATATATGAATAAATGAATTGTATACAGTAACAAACAAAATCAACTTTTTGCCTCTCCATACTTTTGTCATTAAGTGACTATGCTGGATATTTGAGAGTCATTATAATGAGGTTTTACTGTATGTGTAATGATACACACATGTACATTGTATTATTGATATGTTTTTGCTCACATCACCCAGTAATGTGATTTACTGAAAAGTACCCAGGTGCAATGCAACAAACGAATGCAGTAGAACAGTAGAGTGTCGTAAAGGAAGACTCACACTGACCTGCTTACAGAGCCAGATTTTCAGTCCTTTTGAAATTGGCACTACATGCATTGTATGCATGCCATCATTTATATCATAATAAAGAAATGTGACATATTACTTGACAAGGAATTGTAGATGGCATGCACCACGTGACTCTTTCTGTGGTTATTTAGAGAGAGAGTTTCACATAAAATCATGTTCAAACTAAACATGATTCACATAAAAATGCTTTCATAGGTTGAAAAACAAGAAAACGGCAATTTAACTTTCAGAGCCAATCATGTCTTAAAGTTGATCTACTAAAGTGAAACTAGCCTGAATTATCATGAGGATCTCAGATTCGTATTCCTCATGGAAAGACCTTTCATTCAAGTACCAGGATGCTTCTAGTTATAGAAAAAAGCTGTTGACTCAGTCCAAAATTTGGCACTTAAAGAGTTAAATGTTATAAAGGTAATGTGCAAACTACGTACGATTCACATAAAAATGGTTTCACAGAATACAAAACAAAAAATAGACAATTTCAATGTCATAGAGGTCTTTTGTTATCGACTTAACATCCTGACAATGTGAATACAACAATTCACCTATCTGTGTTCCCCACATTTTATAGGATTGCTGTACAATATGTTAGATGTGTTTTGGATGAGAGTCTGACATATTTTACCCATAACATTTGGCTAAGTGCTTCCTCACGAGAGGTCGATAATAGGGGTTGATGCTTTAATATTTGCAGTGGTGTCATTGTCATGCGCCTGCAGCTTTGTCCTTTGATAGCCGTTGCCAATATAGCATAAAAAATTCATACTAACTCATGTTTTACCTTTGTGCTCAAAGTCTGCTAGAAATTGTTACATCGCCCAGCTAGGCATGACAGCATTTCCTGTTTTAGGTCTGTGTAAGTTTGCTGTGGACAAAAAAGACTGTTCACAGCACAAAAAAAGAAAGAAAAAGAAAAGAAAAAACAAAACAAAACAAAAAAAAACCAAAACAAAAAAAAACAAAACAACAAGGGCCCCATCACAGTATAAGGAACCCATTATGCTATGATTTGATCAAATTATTGCATGCAAATTCTTTTTGCTTTTCTCTGCTTAACTGCTGTTCTCGAGTTTCCAAAAATCTGTTTCCAGTCAACAGATAAGTATTTCTGGTAGCCAATACAAGTACAAACTGTGAAACCCTGGAGAAATGATATATCTTTAACTATCGCCATAATGAATTTCTGGCCAACCTTAGAGTAGCTTATTTGGATGATTTGTAGAATCTTGAGTAAGTGCTAATTAAAGTAAAAAAAGTGGCAAAAATGATCTTCTCATTGTAGTACAGTAACTGCTGTACATATCAAGGGACCACGGAAAAATAAAAGGAAAGGAAAGTAAGAAACCTAAAAAAACTATGGTAAGGTAGGGCCGGGGGTTTAACAGAAGGAGCAGGTCAAACAGAAAATTATGTTTTCCCCAATTTGGTGGAAAACTAAAGGAAAACATTATTATTTGTCTGAGTGAAATATGTGTAAAATATAAATAAGGAGTTGCTTTGTTTTTGTTTTGTTTGTTTGTTTGTCTTTATTTTTGTTTTGTTCCTTGTTTTGTTGAGTTTAGTCTTTTTTTTACTCTTTTTTTTTCTTTTCCTACTTGTTTTGGCAAGCGAAATTTTATTTTTTGTCTTTATTTTTGTTTTGTTCTTTGTTTTGGTTAGTTTAGTTTTGTTTTTTGTCTTTATTTTTGTTCAGTTCATTGTTTTTGGTTAGTTTCGTTTCGTTTTTTGTCTTTACTTTTGTTTTTTTCTTATTTATATGAAGGAGAAGTATGCTGATCAAAACCAGGAAAACAGCGATACTGGATTGAAGGAGGGTGAGGGATGGGAGTAATTTACAATTCAGTTTTTTTTTTTTTTTTTACTTGTACACAGTTCGTTAATCAGTTAAAATCTGTTCAGTCCTTACAGTGGAAGAGACGCCTTGTGTGCAACAAACACATTACAATTGTTGATCTTATTTATATGTGTGGACAAGTGTATAATGTGCAATGTTTACTTTTGATTTGTGTATAAGAAGTACTGGATGTAGATGGCAGAATCTTTATCAATTCTGATAAAATGAGCCATTTTGCAATTTTTTCATCACCATTGTAAAAAAGCAGATGCAGTTGTGAAAAATCCTTGATACCTTTTTGCTGATGCAAATACTAATTGAGATCCCACGCACATGTTTGTGTAACAGTTTCGAAAGTACGCTTCCATCTTTAGTGCAGAGAAATTCAACACAAACCCTTGTGGTCAATGAATTAACATAGGTTTATTATGTAGGAGCGCACATCTCTATGAAGTCAATTTGTCAGGCTGGATATCATTTACCTTAAAGACAGGTGTTGCTTTATGGCAGTGGTTTGTGGTACACAGACATATATTTGTGTACTTAGCAGAGGAGATAGGGTGAAATAGAGTGTATTTTTTAATTTCAGTGATGTATCAAAACAGGTGTCAGACTCTTTAATATAAGACAATATGTCAGCTTTGAAATACAACTGTTTTGCTTGTCTTTTACAGTTGCCAATCCCCCAGAGCGAGCAAAGGATGACACCAGTGTAGGATCCAAGAATGGCCAGTTGTCAAGTAAGTTATCTGGATTATTATAATTCTTGCTTTATTGTGTGGTCAGCTGTAAAACACAGTGTTTTATACGGTACTATAATGCCCTCTCAGCCTTACTGGCCCACACGGTCAAAATTAGATTGTTACTGTTGCACACACAGTAACTTTTGAACAAATTAAGCTATGATCATAAAACTTGTACTGTAGAAGCATCTCATTTGAAGCTTGGCTAAGTTAAACATTCACTGACCTTGATCTGTGTTCAAGGTAACTTAGGGTCATTCCTGGCTGAAGGGGTCTTCAAGTCATTCTCACCGTTACATTTGGATGTCTTTCTTCTGTTGTCTGGCATATGTATTTTTATTGCAGCAAACTCTCAAGTGGATCCACTCCAACTATACAGCTATTTATTTATACAGTCAATAGTAAAACACTGACTTTACCTTTGCTTTGTTCTCCTGTGGCTATCTCCAAATGGACTTACCTCATTTGCCCTTATATTTTTATCACCAACTGCTGTCTATATTTTATGTTTGAACAATACTTTATTTGCTCAAAAATTTTGCCTATAAGTAAGTTTGTGGCGCCATTTCTCTTTTTAATTTTACTTGAGAAATTTGATGACAAGTGTTGAGTTGGCTGATTGACTTTTTGTCTTGTTTTCAGTCCACAACATTATCATCATAATACCCCCTGGTATGTCAGGGAGTCCCAGAGTCTGTCATACTAAATTTATCATTTTGGACCAGCCCATCATGCCATGAGGGGTGACTGTTCCTAACACAAAGTATCATTCCTGTCAGGAGATTTACCCATTAATTAGTCTGTAATATTCTTTAAACAGTACAAATGGATCGTGCCACATCTTTCATAATTAATTTCCACCTTATTGCATGAGATCTGATTTGAAATTTTAGCACAAATAATGTCTACATTTATCTCATTTTATAAAGTGATATGCAGAAAATAAAAATGTCTCTACTGATGTATTGTAAAGTAATCAACCAATCTGTGTGAAGGAAATTCATGTTGGAAACTCATTTGTCTCTGTTAAAAGCCCCACTGAGATAAACAGAATCGTTCATTCAGAAATGCCTGCGTAGGAAAGAAAAGTGTATCTGTAGTTTTATGTTACAAATCCAAATAGATGTACATGTATGTGACTGCGTTATGAGTATCCATACAAGATGTACACACAAGCTGATTGCACCATACAAACCAGTTATCTTATGGTCAATTAATGCTTATCAGTTATCTCATGGCACTTTTAACATCTGTGGTGAGGAACTCTCACATTGTATCAAATTGTTACTGTGGTCTGTTTGTTGGAATGGGATCAGGCCAGCCTTAAAAATATTTCTGTTTCGTATAACAGGGCCTTGAAAAACTTGATGAGGCAGGGATGATTGTTTTTTTTTTTGAACTACACATACGTACTATTATTACTGTAATAAGGGCATCATGCCAGTACGGGGATTGATGGACTTAGTGTTGATACAAGATAAACAAGATTCCATGTTGCAAATTTTTCATTAAATCTGTATTAAAGCAACAGCCTCTGCCACAGATGAAGTCGTAGCAGGCCAATATATGCTTCAGGCTGGTTTGCTGGCGCTGAGACAGAGTACCCCTTCTGTAAATACACCTCCACTTGGCTTGAATGGGGGTGGGTCTTTTGCTATTTTAAACATGTACATGTACAGGGCTTTAAGAAACAAAGGATTAGCGTAATTATAAAGTTGCCCTTTTTTTAAAATATCACAGAAGAAAAACAGTAAGATATCTAATAGAAATGTGTAGTTTTAATTTTCACTTGACAACAGCAGGGGACGGGAGGGGTGTATGATGAAGGTTCAGAGTAAATATTAAAAGACGTGAACACACCTCTTTTGTGTGTATGTGTAATGGCATAATATATACATGTACAAGGCTTCTACAGACAGTAAAAGAAACAAGGATATGGCATTGTTGCCTTTATTTCAAATGTAAAGGAAGAAAAAGAATTGGAAATCAAATGCGAAGTGTGCATTTTTTTCATTTGACAACACATAAAGAGAAGGGACTCAGAGTAAAATTTTCCACTTTTTCTTTGTTTCAGTTAGCTGATTTACATGTAGGCCTACATGGCTTTTGTCAGACAGTAGGAGGAACATAAAAGGATACAGCATAGTTGCCTTATTTCAAATACAAGCAAAGAAACAGGGATGGGATATATAATGCCAGTGTGTAGTTTTTTATTTGATAAAAGATGGGGGGGGGGGGGGAGGCCTCAGAGTAAATGGTGAAATGAACATTTTTTTTAATACTTATTGCATCTTTTATTTTCTTTTTCAATAGTCAATACAAATCTTTCCCTAGTCTGGACAAAATGAAGTCCTTTAAAGCCTATCCTGATACCACAACGGGTTGACTATCTTCCTATTATGACATCACTTCTGTGTCGGGCATGGTTCCTGGGAATGTCAAACCATGGAGGAAAGAATTTTGTTGGTCCATGGTCAAACTGAGAGTGCAAAGCAGGGCTTGGCAATTCAAGTGTCCAATTGCCTGGGACAAGTCAGATTTAATCGGGCAAGTTAAAATTAATAGGTTCTTACTCGGGCTACCAACTTTTTTTCGCAGGGAACTCTATTCCTCAAATTTTCATGACACAGTCACAAGTTGTGGTTGTTTGCAAGGCTGGCAAGGGGGTTGCAGAAGGTGACGATAATCCGTTGTGATAACGGTGTTTGAAGTCAGAGCGCTGTGTGCATGCTGAAGAACTATGGGGGGTCTAAATCTCTAAAAAAAAAAAATGAGAGCTTTTGCAGCACGTGTGTGGTGCGCTGACAGGTGATGATAATCGCTAATTGATAAACATTCCAAGTTTAAACAATTACTTGGTCAGCAGTTGTATTCATCAGAACTTTATTTCTGTCAACACAAGCAGACATTTTCACTGCCGTACATATGATTACAATATCAAAGGTACCGGCAGTAATTGGTTTGCAGAGCGGGTTCACACCACTCACCGTCAGTGACAGTGTGATCTGCCCCAACGATGTCAAAGCAGCATCAAAATATAATAAAATTTGCATGACGAATTCATCAGCAAATTAACATGCCATTTATCGGTGGGTTCTAACAGGGTTGGAAAAATAGGTGCCTTGAGATGACTTCCCAGGCAAAAACAGCACAACTTCCAGTCACACACAAGTGACAGCCTGGAGTGGATCTGCAGTGAACTGACCCAGTCTCGCGGACTGATTTGGGACACATTCGGCTATTCCCTCTATCCCCTACCTTTGCATATTTGCTTGTGACTCCAAAGAATTGTTGCAATAAACACTGGAATCTTTATTTTGGCATGCTGCAATACAAACAAAGCTTCCCGTTTGTGTGTTCCCTCCGTAAATTACGGCAGATTCACACATGGTCACTGGGCGGAAGCCATGATGAAAACGCTGTAACACGAGCTCACAGTGATTGGCTCATTTTTGCATGTGACTCCATTGACCAATCGGGTGATGTGTTGTGCGTCAGACCACATGGCCAAAGCAGCTGTTTGTATACAGTTGCAGCAAAGATGTTGACGGTGCGCACACTCGATTTCTTCTTTGAAATATTGAAATTTTTGTTTGAATTTGATCTAGGAACACCGTTTATGCGAGGAACTTGCCAAAACTGTATACGCAAATTTACGACAATGTACCGATAGCATTCATGGTAGGTATGCAAATGATATGCATTTACAGAGCTGCCACAGGAGGCGTGCAAGTAGTGTTAAATCAAGCCTGAACAAAATTTTTTTTTGCACTGTTGAAAAAAATATTCCAACTGCAACGTTTTGCGCACACCGGGCGCATTATACAAAACAGAAATATTTTTAAAGCTGGCCTCAGCAAACATTTGTGTCACTACACCGTACTTAAAGATGTGAACCAAGCTCACAGCAGACATTTCTGTCACTACACCAAACTTAAAGATGTGAACCAACCTCACAGCAGACATTTCTGTCTACCAAACCATTTGGTGGTTTAGACCTTCCGATAACCATCTAGATTTCAGAATACATCCGTATTCCACCTGGACTGTCAAACACAGACTCGAGAGAGAAAAGCACTTGATACACCGGTTGTTCACTACTGAACTATTGGGCCTCAAGGTATAATGGGCAGATTGACTCACTTGCCAAGTCTTAGGAACAAATTTTGTGCTCTGAGTCTTGCCTACCATTACATAGTCTCCAGCCAACCTTGATTTCAGTTGACTTAAGGAAACGGTAAAGCTTTGATGACATATATCTATCCTTCTTACACATAAGAAATGCTCCCTTCTGGCCTTGTAAGCAATAGCAATTTCCATTGGAAGGTTGAAAGAGTCATATAAAGCTTAGTATGACTTGTCTTTCTGGTCGATCGCCGAGGACTGCTTACCCATTTCGTGAAGGCCTCATGTTTGTGACACCACACCAAGCCGCTGGCTCTGACAGTTGACTGCTGCTCAATTTGAGTCGTGATGTATAACCTCTTTGAAGTTTAGCTAAATGAAATGTTGTTACCAATATGTTACCCCTGCCTATATATGCAGTGGTATACAGTGACCCCACCCACCACTGGTGAGTAATGCTTGATTTGAACCTGGTCTGGCACTCTGCTCCAAGGTTTTTGTCTATTAGTACTGGTCTTGCCTGGTCTTATTACAGAGACTCCAACCCACAACTTCATACAAACTGGAGATTCTCCCTTTTGGAGCACTATTGAAACTAGAGATGTGAGGGAGGGCAGCAACTGTGCTGGGGGATGGGTCTGGGAGGGCAACGCCCCCTCCTGGGGTGAGAAAATTTTGAAAAAAAAGGAGTTAAAATGGTGTATTTTGATGACTTTTTTTTTACCTCATCCATTTTTTTATCTGGGCGGGAGAAAACATATTCTAAGCGGGAGAATGGGAGAATTTGGAAAAAGGGCAAAAAAATGGTAGATTTCCCGCTGAAAACAGGAGGGTTGGACTCTCTGCTTATTATTCCCAGAATTTTATCATGAAACCTTTTACATCCCTCCTCTGCATTTTGAGATTTACATATTTCATCCCACGTAACCTTTGATAATTTGTCACAAAATACATATGAATCCTACGTGCTGAAGTTCTACCTTTACTGAGCTTGTGAGTGATGGAGGTCTACGTCAGTATCCTGTAATAATACAAAAACAGCACGGTCAGCACTTTTATGTGTGCTTGTCAGCTACTTGATTTGACATATTAACCCTTAAAGCACTGAGTCAACAGCTTTCCTCGGAGCACTTTGCACGCAAATGTGTGCAAAGTGCTCCGAGGAAAGCTGTTGACTAAGACTACTTTTTTTGCTTTAGACTAGGCTTGCTGGTATTTGAATGAAAGGTATCTTCATGAGGAATTTGAATCTTTTAACCAATATATGTTTAACGGTAATGAGAAAACGACTATAGCCGTGATTAGCACTTTAAGGGCTACTACCTGCGGTATTTATATTTGATCCATAGAGGTGTGGGAGGTGTAGCTTTGCTTAGTAACTACATAGATACAACCTTTAATTAATCCAAGCAACATAAGCCACCGATCATGATACCTCATGGCACTCAGACCCACAGTGATTACTTAGCATCTATATTCATGTCACCAGTCAGTAGGACTTTTCAATTTTCCATATTAAGATCAGAGATCTATGTGCATTGTCTTTAAATACCTTAGTATCAGAATATGGCGGTCTGTATGATGCACTTAGTACAGTTTTGCCTCTGGAGTTGTTACTTTCAAGTTCAATCCAGAATGAGTCAGATTCTTCTTTTACCTCTGCCATAGGTGACATCATATACATGTAGTACAGTGGTACCTGCTCTAAAGACCAACTCTCGTGGAAGACCACACTAGTTTTTAAGACCACCATTATAAGACACTTGCCTTTAATTTCTTTGTTAGCTTACCTGCAGTGAAAGCCCACCTGTCATATGTGACCACTTTTGTCTGGCATTAAGGGTGGTCTTAAATAGCAGAAAGAAAGAAAGAAAGAGAGAGAGAGAGAGAGAGAGAGAGAAAGAGAGAGAGAGAGAGAGAGAGAGAGAGAGAGAGAGAGAGAGAGAGAGAGAGAGAAAGAAAGAAAGAAAGAAAATCCTGATACACACAGAAATGAAGGAATGGAGGATTTCATTAAGAATACCCTGTAAAGTAAATCTCATTGCCTGCAACATCCTTTTTGTATGAATAGGGCTATTTTTACTGCTGTGGTAAAGATTTTATATTTAACAAGGGTTTAAAAAATAAATGGATAATATTTTTTAGGATAAATGTCCAAAACTAGCCAAAATTTTTAGGTAAAAATCCTGGAAATAAGTCTGTAAAGTGGAGGATTGCCACCAAATGGGGAGATTTGACAGTAACGTGGATCATCCTTAAAGATACATCATTTATACCCTTCACTGCTATGTATATGCACTGAGGGGTTTACTTTCTCTGAAAAATTATGAATTAATCCACCGTGAATTGGCTTTGACATGGAAGTGTCTGTAAATTGCCACTCCGGTGTCACGAGACTTTCCAATTGGGACATTTGCCCACATTGTTTAATCAAGGAAAATGATTGAATCGTGAATTGACAATGGCTTTTAGCACTGCCTGGCAAAAGGAAACTCATCAGAGCATCCACAGTAACAATTTATGAACAATTTTCATTGATTCTACAGAAAGTTGAATTATACATTTAACACTACAAGAAGACAGTCGGTGATTACAGGCGATTTGTCAGTGCTGTAAAAAATCATCAAACAATAACAAAGCTGAACACTGCATTATTATTATGGACAGGTCGTAATGGCTTCAGTGAGACAATCCATACAGTTGGTAGTTGCTAATCTGAGCTGATTTGTCACACGATTATCCTTTGCTGCACATAATTATTGACTCGGTGGATCACTTGTTGAGTCTTCTGGTTTGCCGGAGCTGTTAGTGGGCATGCAAGTTGATGTGTCGGGTGAAGGCAGATCATGAATAAACCAAGGTCTGACAATCAGTGGCAGTGACATCTTTGCACTTCTTACCTGAATACCGTGATATCCACGGGTAAAAACTATTGCTTTTGTATGCATATACATGTATATCGTATTGGTGGTGGGAGAGGTTAAGAGATGAATTTACATGTATACATATATCTGCGCATGTGAATTCTTCTGTCCTGTGATCCATTATTGGTCCTAGATTTGAGGCTCTCTGGAAACATTAGAAATAAATTCTTAGTGGTAAATCAGGATACTAAACTGGTCAGTACTCCATTGCCTCAGTCTATTTACATTGTTGTATGTGTATTGGAATTTTGAGGTGAACACATGTTCCTGTTTTATTAGAGACCATGCCAATGAGAGACCACATACATGCATGGCTTGAAAAACCCTGCCCCGTTTCAAGGTACAGTTCCGCCCGCGTTCAAGTTATCAAACGCCAAACGCACCAACGCTTCCCAAACGATCCTCAAACGCAAGTGGGAAAACTCAAACGCAAAGCAAACGCGTTGCAAATGCGTTGCAAACTCTTTGTTACAAACGCGTTTCAAACGCTCTGATAATAAAAACGTTTCAAACGCTTCACCAAACGCGTTTCAAACGCTTCACCAAACGCGTTTCAAACACTTTCACACTTGCATTTCAAACACATCCAAACAGGTCAATGACTTTCCATCGCATAGTTATTACAAGTTAAAGCATTTCCCAAATGTTTGATAGTGGCAAAATGTCCCACTTCAACAAGCTATGTGTTCAGTTACTTAAACCTAACACAGAAATAAAGCTTCAGTTGCAGGTTGAATAAATTTATTTGTACATGTATATGCACTTAAATGCAATGTAAAGAGGGCAGAAGACTTTAGGGGCCACATCGTTTTGATCGCCCCTCTGTACTGAATTGTTTGACCAAGACGAATGACCAGTTTGGGAAGGAACGGCCCACGAGGCACAGCACCATCCGCAGCTGCCACCGTTCTCGTAAAAACACTATCAAAGATAATGAACATCGATGTTTTTTATTTTTTATTTTTCGTATTCAGGGGAAAAAATGACCGGCGTAACTACAACAACACTTTTGAAGTTTGTCTCCGTCCAAACATGATAGTCTATCGTTTGCTGTGTCAGTCTCAATATGAAATGGCCGGTTCTCGAACCTGCTTCAGTGCTTGAATCTCCGGCATCCACAACCACTTTGAACAACCATGTCATTTTTAATTTTTAATTGCAATAAGTATTTGCTCTGTTCCCTGTCTCCATTTCTTCATTGTCAGTAAACAAACCAATACTGTCATTCAACAAAGTTTAGAGAGTTGTAGTAGGTCTCCATCAATTTCAATTATTTACGTTTTCACAAAAATGAAAGAAAATCGAAACCGCTGTTCCCCACGTGTGCAAAAGTCCAGGCATGGGGGTCATGTGGTCCATGTAGAGATCATGTGACCTCGCCCACGGTCAAAATGGTGGTCAACATTTGTAAATCTTTCAGTGCACGATAATATTGAAGCTAATGGTTTTCTGCAATTAGGGCCTACCTTTTTACCGACGCTTTCCACAGATTATGAGCAAGGAACCGCCAATGAAGGAATTGTATGCCGATACGTCACAACAACGTAATGACAAATTAAATAGATTCAGTGAATTGTTTTTAATTTGGACTAGTTTGTGAATGCAAGTTTTCAATGATGTTGACCAGAGCAAAATTTGCAATAGTTGCGGGCTTTGCACTGACAAAATTAATGATCTGGCCATTTGATTACGCTACTTCATGTCAACATTTAAAAAAATTATAGTTTAATTTCATTTTGAATACAGGCACACCAGAAAATACAGCGAAGGAAATCACATTTAATAACGGACACGCTTATTATTTTGACATTATATGCACAGGTAGCCTACATACCTAAATTATTTTTCGGTGACCAAATATACAAAAAAAAACAACTCCCAATTTATAGCAGGTATAAATACATGTAGGCCTAGTCATATGTTGAAAACCCATTTTTGAAATTTTAACATGAATCCTGTTTGTACCGGACGTTAATTACCGTAATTTATTTGGATCTTATCACCAAAAAAAATTTATGATTCTTGGATATTTTGCAAATCAATCGTACAGTTTTTGTTTCTTTGTTTCTTTTTTTTTTTTTTTTTGGGGGGGGGGTAATCCAAATAAATATTCAAAATGCGACGCTCAAAGGAAAAAGTCCTATACAAATAAACGACTTAAACGTCTTTTTTTTACGTACTTGTGATCTACGCATTTTAACCCTTTTCCAAAGTGTGTAATTAATTAGTGAAGATAAACACAAATATAAAAATTAAGACAGAGGGCCGAGTTGACAACTGCCATCTCAATTGTGTGAAGTCTTTCCTACGTATCCTTCACATGTGGATCATCGGCACTGATCAGTGATCTTAGCTGCAGAAAAACAACACAACAAAACAAGAGAGCTGATGCGATTTCTAATCCACCATCAGATTGGATCCCTTTGCGTGTTGGTCAACAAAAGTACAAACCTACTAGATGCACCAGTAAATTTAACAAGGCCTACTTGAAACACTTGGAAATACATATACGTATCTATTTGGATATATATTGTTGCCGACTGTCACAAGCTTGCAATCCTCACAGGAGTCAAGCCAACCAGTGTCCATTTTGCTTGCCGCACATGTGTTACTGCTAGGATTAGCCACAAGGTGTCACCCACAGCAACACCTTGTGACCATAATCATTAGCATACTCATTTGGATCATTAATTAAAAATAAAAGACTAATTTGGGAAATTGTTCCTTTCTGTATTCATGTTTTCATGATGCAAATACACATTCTTATTTGAGTTTTATGTCGAAATATATTGTTGTTTTCATCAAATCCGCAAAATTGAATCATAATGAAAGAAGAATGTAGGCGATGTCCACACCACTTATATTCAAATGCTGCCTGGTGCATATTTATAGTCCATTGCACCCTTTCGTCTGTAAAGTGTTGAGCAGACAAATGAAAGACCATGGTCCCTATGTGTAAGAAATCAAATATATGTAAATATATATATACATATATGTAAATATATATATATATATATCATATATGTAAATATATATATATATATACATATACATATCATTTTATATAAATATAATACCGCTGGCACATTTGATAATGTAAGACCAAGCCCCATGGAAGCCTGTGACATAACAACACAGAATCAAATGTATTGTTAACACCCCTAATACAAAAGTGGTATAGTCAGTCCTGGGCACACCACTACATAGTTAGCATTACCTTATTTCCTATGCACGGAACGGTCTCATTAGAATTGGGGGGCGACGGAGTTGAAGAAGAAAGAAACGAAAAGAAAATTGACACACAACTCGTGCAGATAAGTGCAACCATTGGGGAGAAATAAGAAAAGAGAATCAGGAAATAATTCATGCATTGTAAGCCCTGGGGCGTGATTGCACACACATAATACCTGGATCTTTAAGCAATTCAGTTTTGTTTACTCATTACAAAAAACCAACAACATAAAATCAAACTTGAAAGAGCATTGTCTTTATTCATGTATAATCATTGGAGTCTCATACGCCCCTGTAAGTGTTCCATTCCCATTTTTTACCCTCCGCACATGAAGTGCCGGATGATATTGTCGTCCGTCCATCTTGTCGATGTTACTGCCGCGTGCGATATCTGAATTTTCACCGCAGCTTTACCAAATTTTTATCAGAGATGTACCTTATAATGGATAGGTTCCCATTGAAAAGCAACTTCCTCTGATTAATTATTAACTTTTCACGAAACTTTTTATTAATGTATTTATTTGGCGTCAACCATGACGATGTTACCGCCATATCTCAAAAACTATTCAAGGTCGCTCTACCAAATTTTTACCAGGAATGCGTCTTATTATGGACCAGGTTATTACTGAAATCAGCGTCCTCTGGTTATTTTTACATTTTTTTTAATGAAACTTTTCATGCACTGATTTGAAGGCCGTCTGAGTGGCCTCAACCCTGACGACTTTACCGTGATATCTCAAAAAATGGTGACCGCAACTTTACCAATTATTTTTCAGAGGTACACCTTATGATGGACCAGGTACCTATTTAAACCAGCTGCCTTTTTGCATTTATAATTTTTGTAAATGAAGTTTTAAAGCATTTATTTGAAGGCCTTCTGAGCGGCACACAAGGGGACCACGTTATCATAATATCTCAACAAGGATGCATCGCAGCTTCACAAATTTTTATCAGAGATACAAATTATATTAAATGGACCACGTTCTTATTGAAAACTAGCTTCTTATTATTTTTAAACTTAAGAAACTTTTGAAGTTTTCATTTGAAGGCCGTCTGAGTGGCGCACAAGGGGACAACTTGTTACCATAATATCTCAAGAAATGCAGAATTGAGGAAAAAAAACTGTTGGCGCCGAGGATAATCTGTTCTCTGAATGCTATTTTTTAAAAAAAATTACTGTAGGAGATTCTTAAAACGGCAGCGTAGATAATAAGAAAATCAAATATATATATATATATTGTACCTAAGCAGTACAACGTTTATACAAAGGAAAACAAAATTGACGGAATAAAAAGCGTCTGCACTACAGCACCAACCAAGTATTTTTTTTTCATACTACATGTGGGGCATATAGCGTTACATTGTACAGAGTTCCAAGTTTGCTTATTTCTTTACGTCGTTCCTTCAAGATGCATCCTAGTTTAAATACATTCATTCACTTGGGGTTTTTATTTACATTAAAATATTTTTTCTTTATTTTTTTATATTTCGATTCCCACTGGAATCTTTATCAACTCATATTCTTGTGAACAATTTTATGTACACTTGTGTGTGGAAGAAAAGTAATGTAAACATTCATTTTGTGTATCTCTAACTTAAGCAACAAGGCGAAAAATACAATATAACACCTAAACTTTGTAAATGCATCTGTAAGCGTTTGAAACGCATGTGTACCAAACGCGTTTGAAACGCATGTGTACCGAACGCGTTGCTCAAAGTGTTTGAAACGCAGTGCTGAAAGTGTTTGAAACGCTTCTCAAACGAATTTCAAACGCAAACCAAACGCTTTCAAACGTTTTCAAACGCAAACCAAACACCAGCCAAACGTCACAAACGCGTTTGGCTGTTAAGTTTTAGACGGGCGGAACTGTACTCTGTCATATTGAATGTTCTCTGTGCCCCTCAAGGGGGTGTCAGTTATGCAAAATCAAATGGCCAGGTAAAATTTAAAAAAATAAAATAAAAAAATCAGGTAAAATCAACACCTGATTGGAATGTCAGTCAGAAATGAGTTCATATTAAACAATGGTGCATCCAAATTCCAGGCTTGTGTTTTTGTCCCTCCAGTCCTAAAAGCCTGGAGGTATTGACCCATATCTTTTACATGGATTGTGAAGCAGGCTAACCTGTATTAATCACTCTCCATGGCACATATGGTAGCATACACTTTCCTACCCAATTGTTTGGTGGAGGAAGCCGCAAAACTTGGAAATAACCACTGTGCACAGTGAGAATGGTATTAACTCTTTCCACTTACATCCCTGCATGGCCATGAATCGAACCCGGGCCGCAGAGGTGAAAGGCGAGCGTGTTGCAGCTCAGCCAACCATGCACCCTGTGGAGGGGTATTGAAATAGTCAGCACCTGTGTGTCTGTCCATCTGTAAATTCCTTGCACATGATTTCTCAACAATTAGGGCAGTGACTCCAAAGGAATCTCTCAAAACAGTGACGCATATGTACACTGTAGGAAAGAATCTGTTTTATTAGGGGGAGAGGGGGTGAAAACTATTTACTTTTCTATCGCACGAAATCAGTGTAAGGAAAACATGTCAGAATCACAAACTTTTAAATTGAGAATATCATTTATAAGTTGATCGATTGACCATTAGTTTTAACAGGTATTACACAGTGGTCTGCTATTTTCCCCATTGAAATGTTCATATATGGATAAAAGATAGCCATGTATTTATATTGCAGGATTGAGTGAAGCAGGCTAAACTGAAATTAGGCACACGTCATATGCTGCAGGAGAGGGGGCAGTCTCGGCCAAAAAAAAAGTTGTTTTTTTGTGTGTGAATGTTGAACTTTTGATGGCTCTGGTAGAGTGGCGTAACCTGTCCATGTCACCATGCTGGTGTCTCGATCTCCGTATAGCTTGGTTTCCGAGAGATTGCAGGACCATCCCTGATGGGCATCAGATTGCAATTTTTTAGTGGGAAATCCAGGGTCATGGGGGGTAATGTTCCTGAATTTCCGCCGAACCTTAGTAATGAATCATTGCCCCCTTCCACTTGGTGCTGGTCCCCACAGATATCTACATAGTTCTTCAATACACATCAATTCTGCCTCATTGATTCTTATTTCTCATTTTCTCGTTCTTGTGCTGATGTGAAATTTGGAGAAATAAGAAGCATGTGATAAAATGACGTAGGGTCAACATGTCACTTGATGAAGCAATCAGCCGTGGTCATGACAACACTTCAAGTTGAACCAGAGTTCAGCAAGTCAGTCCTTTAGACTGGAGGAGTTGAGTTGCATCGTAGGTCATTACTGTTATCGGTGCCAGCTTGACAGGCGAAGTCCGTGTTTTCCACCATCAAAAGAGATCACAGAAATCGTCTATTGTGTGATGATTACTCCCTGACACTGACAGGCATCCAAGGTGAACCGCATCCTAAAGGTCAACCATAAATTATTTCATTGATCTTGGGTTTTTGTGAAGGAAACCAATAGACTCCTATATCTAAATGAACATATTATAGCTTAAAATGTCTCGGAATACCAGCAGACTGAACATTGTAACTGATAGCTATAGATGTATTGATTTTGCTACATTAAAATTTGTAATGACCATACCACAATACGCAAATATATATGTATATATATATATATGTGTGTGTGTGTGTGTGTGTGTCTTTCAACTGCCATATCTGGTACACTTACAACTTTCAATTCCAATAGATAGAATGCTCAGACCGGTCATTAACAAAGCCTGTTTTTAGCTCACCTGATTTGTCAATAAGCTGAGCTGATCGTATTGTCCTTTATCCCATAAAATGGTTGCTGGTTGTCAGTATCTGTGTTCATCAACATTTCAAGTTTTTCTTTCTTCTTAACAAAAACCACCAACTGGATTCACTTGGAACAAGGTTGGGATGTACCTTGGGTGGGCCTCTAACATTTTTATCTCCCGCCCATGAAGTGGGGGGGGGGGGAGATATAGTAATGACGACCATCCGTGCGCCCGTCCCACGTTTATTGCGCGCGATATCTCAAGAACAGATTAAGCTAGGATCATGAATTTTTTACAGTTGGTCACCCTTATAAGTGTTCACGTCGAGTTCGAAGGAGAGTGACCTTGACCCCGTTTCAAGGTCACCAGGGTTATTTATCTCTAAACTTCTTGCACGCGATATCTTAAGAACCGGATATGATAGGATGATGGAATTTTCACAGTTGATCACTCTTGTTAGGGTCTACATCGAGTTCAAAGGTGTGTGACCTTGACCTAATTCCAAGGTCACCAGCGGCAATTCAATTTTCTTTGAATTTGTTGTTTACTTGAGTATATGTTTACCATGACACCCAGGGTAGAGGTACAGTTAATGTATTGTCCCCATTTAAGCACAATATCAGAAACATGCCAGTGTGTACCTGCCAAATATACAGTTATCTTTGTTTTAAAATTATGTGGGCAGGAGATATGGACAGCGTCAGCGTCAACTTGTTTTTTTTTAAATGATCATAGTAGGTGTGACTTTTGGACTTTTTTATGATTTTTTTTTGGGGGGGGGGGGTCATTTTTTGGGCAAAATCTGAACAAATCATCACCGAAACCATCTAGCCAATTGCTTGAAATTGCATTGGGATACTTCTGAAGACCCCCAGATCTTAATTTGTTTACCAGATGGTGATGTGCTCTTTTGCCAGTGTTTTAATTTTAAGCACACATTTTTTTTTTATGTTAAAGCTGTCTTTGACTTCTCCAAAACTGTCACTTAGATTCTTCTGAAACTTGATGGAAATGTAGCTGGTGGAAGGGTCAAATTAACTTGTTTACTAGGTGTTGATGTTTGGTCCACATCTCTAATTTTCAACTTATTTTACAGTTTTGGTACTTAATGCATATATTCCCATTGATTACATTGCAAGTCAGCGGGGATTGCAGTGGTAAGTAACATGTGTACTTCTCCAAAACTTCCAAAACTGTCACACAGATTCACTTCAAACTTGGTGGGGATGTACCTTGGGTGGATATTTACAACTTTGTTCAAGTGGTCATGCTCCAGTGATTTTTTAGATTTTTTTTTAATGCATGACTCATTTTTGGCCAAATCTTATAAAAATCTTCTGAAAAAAAAAAACACTATGCCAATCACTTTGAAACTGTACAAGTACACTTCTGTTTTCCACCTTACTTTACTTGTTCTCCCAAACCATAAGCTGGATCCTCTTCAGACATATTGGAAATCTATGTGGACTTTCATCTCCCCCAAATTTGTTCACAGCATGGTGGTGCTGTTATTTTCTAATTTTGAACAATTTCATCAAATTTCAGAAAAATGGAAGTCACGTTGGGAACATTTATTTAGTTTGAGCATAGGCCAGCAGCATTGATGCTTCATGTCCTGAAATAATACTGAACTCATGCTGGAACAATGCTGGAACAATGCTGTAACAATGCTGGAACAATGATGGAACAATGATGGAACAATGCTATAGTATCCTGAGGTCATACATGGAAAAACCAAGAAATACAAGGTATTGAAAAACAATCTTCATAAGAAGATCCCTATTGCCTTAAAGTACTCTTATCTTATATTACCTTAAAGTACTCTTATCTTATATTACCTTAAAGCACTCTTATCTTATATTACCTTAAAGTACTCTTATCTTATATTACCTTAAGGACTTGATGACTGGCTGAGACAGGAGGTGAGCTCTTTTACTTCCAGGTTTTAGCAATCCAGAGCTCAATGTCCCCAAAATGTGCCCAAGCAGACAAAACTGCATGGGTCTCTGCAGCAGTATATAACATGGACCACTCTCATGGTCTCTGCAGCAGTATATAACATGGACCACTCTCATGGTCTCTGCAGCAGTATAGAACATGGACCACTCTCATGGTCTCTGCAGCAGTATAGAACATGGACCACTCTCATGGTCTCTGCAGCAGTATATAACATGGACCACTCTCATGGTCTCTGCAGCAGTATATAAATGGACCACTCTCATGGTCTCTGCAGCAGTATATAACATGGACCACTCTCATGGTCTCTGCAGCTGTATATAACATGGATCACTCTCATGGTCTCTGCAGCAGTATAAAACATGGACCACCCTCATGGTCTCTGCAGCAGTATATAACATGGACCACCCTCATGGTCTCGGTAGCAGTATATAACATGGGCCACTCTCATGGTCTCTGCAGCAGTATATAACATGGACCACTCTCATGGTCTCTGCAGCAGTATATAACATGGGCCACTCTCATGGTCTCGGTAGCAGTATATAACATGGACCACTCTCATGGTCTCTGCAGCAGTATATAACATGGGCCACTCTCATGGTCTCGGTAGCAGTATATAACATGGACCACTCTCATGGTCTCTGCAGCAGTATATAACATGGACCACCCTCATGGTCTCTGCAGCAGTATATAACATGGACCACTCTCATGGTCTCTGCAGCAGTATAAAATATGGGCCGTTCTCATGGTCTCTGCAGCTGTATATAACATGGACCACTCTCATGGTCTCTACAACTGTATAACACCAACCACTCTCATGGTCTCTACAACTTTATGGCATGGACCACTCTCATGGTCTCTATGATTGTATGATGTAGACCACTGTCATGGTCTCTATAATTGTATGACGTAGACCACTCTCATGGTCTCTATAATTGCATGACATAGACCACTCTCATGGTCTCTATAATTGTATGACATGGACCACTCTCATGGTCTCTACAACTGTATGGCATGGACCACTCTCATGGTCTCTATAATTGTATGACATTGACCACTCTCATGGTCTCTATAATTGTATGGCATGGACCACTCTTGTGGTCTCTATAATTGTATGGCATGGACCAATCTCATGGTCTCTATAATTGTATGGCATGGACCACTCTCATGGTCTCTATAATTGTATGGCATGGACCACTCTCATGGTTTCTGCTGCTGTAGGCTGGTACTTGAATAAAAGGTCAGTTTAGAGGGAATGTGGATCTGGTTTCATTAAATGTCAATTCAGAGCACGTTGACTTTTTGTCAAAATTAGCAAATGACAGAGTCACACATCTCTGTGACTGGCCTGTGTAGACAGGAGGAAATGCTCGATGAATTGTAAATGAAATAGGGACAATTTAGAATAGGAGAAAAATTTGACCACTGACTGCAATATTGAGCACCACACTATAGCTGGGCTGGAAAGTCAAGATGGCAGATAAACAGTGACAGGCCAATAATAGTGTGGTCATGTTCTCCTGTACTGGCTGTAATTAGCATATAAGGCAGTGCCAGTATATTAGCTAGATGTCTATAGTTATCAGTAGGACCTCAATCATTTGTCAGCATGCCGGTGAGAGTGTAAGGGACATATACCATTTTGTGATCTATCTCAAACGCATGTACTAGAAAACCTCCTTTTAAGTTAAAAATAAAAAAAACCCACTGAAGTGCATGTAATTCTATAATTTGGGGATTTACTGTCACAGGCTGGCAAAAGATTATGTGTGTGTAGATATATATATAAATACAGTGATATATATATAAATACAGTGATATATATATAAATACAGTGATATATATATAAATACAGTGATATATATATAAATACAGTGATATATATATAAATACAGTGATATATATATAAATACAGTGATATATATATAAATACAGTGAAATCTCATCATAATGACACTCAGATGTCCGAGGTGTTCAATATAATGATACAAATTTTGATGGGAAAAGGTTTATCTTCTTGTAATTTGATCCAGTTATCTGACACATTTGTTATGAAAAGATGGTGTCATTATAAGCGGTTTTCACTGTGTGTGTGTGTATATATATATATATATGTATATATATATATGTTTTTTGACCGCGGAATAGCCAGGTCTAGAACAAGCAAACCTTCAGCACCAATGCACATACCAACTGTACCAAAATCTCCATTCCTAAAAAGACTGGTTCAATGGAAGCAGACAGTGTGAGTATATCACAAAGCAAGGTGTGCATACTGGGAAATTATACGTATCAAGAAAAATTAGCAAGTGAAATTTATGATATTGATCCTATGAATAGTGACAAGCATACTGGCTGCTAAACCGTGGCAAACATCGTCTGATGTCACTGTGTCAGACCTTTGTAATACAGGGGCTGTAATTACACATAATAGGGGTAACAAATGCATTATAAGTTACATGATATCTGTTGTTGCCTGGCCGATGCCTGTTAGGACCTTTTCTTCTATAATTGTGTGTTACGTGAAGCTGGATTGGGCACAATGGCTTCATTTCTCTGACACAAACTGCATCATCAGAGTAACAGTGGAGCTGATCTCTAAGTAGCACAGCAGAGAAATAAGGTGTTGGTGTCGTGGGAGGAGTAGTTCCTCACAGAACAGTCTCGGAAAATGGGGACGATACACGTCAATTTAGGTTATAATGTGTGTACTGTTCATGTCTGTTTGGTGTGAGGGAAACGGCTTCACCCTTTTCCCCCTTACATGGACAAAAACTGACCAAAACTGGCAGGAGTCCAAATGTCATTTGTATCAATGTTTCTGAACACCAATTTGAATAACAACTGTAGGCAAAACATGAGAGGCTAGAGATTCCCATATGCCAGCATTCAAAATGTCACTTTGTGGACATATAAGTGAGAACATCAGGGACAGAGCATATTTAACAAAGAATATATAAGAACATATTCAGTTTGAACACGAGATAAACGCCGTAAAGTGGTCAAAATTTCAGCTTATTTCATGCACTGTGCCTGATGATGATACTGCTGCATGATCGAGAGCTCGTCCATGAAAGTGAGCTAACTTTCATGAATCTACCACTTCAAGACACCTTGAATGCTTGCTGCACGGTGAATGCTAGCTAGCTTTCATGTCTTCTCCCAAGCCATGACCTAGAACTTGCCCTTCTGTCTGAACAGGAGGTACTTTCTCTAGCGTAATGGCCACCAAGCCAGTCTTTCTCCAGCATATTATGACTGCCAAGCCAGTCTTTCTCCAGCATAATGGCTGCCAAGCCAGTCTTTCTCCAGCTTAATGGCTGCCAAGCCAGTCTTTCTCCAGTGTAAAGACTGCCAAGCCAGTCTTTCTCCAGTGTAAAGACTGCCAAGCCAGTCTTTCTCCAGTGTAAAGACCGCCAAGCCAGTCTTTCTCCAGCTTAATGGCTGCCAAGCCAATCTTTCTCCAGCATAATGCCCACCAAGCCAGTGTTTCTGCAGCGTTATGGGTGCCAAGCCAGTCTGCTCCAGCATAAAGTAGCTGTCAAGGTCTGTCTCAGTTCCTGAAGGATCACTGTGACTGTGGATTAACTGTAACTCACAACCTCCAGACTGCTAAAAGTTCACTGAGTGATGTCCAGTCTGCTAAAAGGCCATGGACTATATCACTATTTGCAGTGACTTCCAGTCTGCCAAAAGGTCATGGACTATATCACTATTAGCAGTGACTTCCAGTCTGCTAAAAGGCCATGGACTATATCACTATTTGCAGTGACTTCCAGTCTGCCAAAAGGTCATGGACTATATCACTATTAGCCGTGACTTCCAGTCTGCTAAAAGGTCATGGACTATATCACTATTAGCAGTGACTTCCAGTCTGCTAAAAGGCCATGGACTATATCACTATTAGCAGTGACTTCCAGTCTGCCAAAAGGTCATGGACTTAATCACTATTAAGATTGACCTCCAGTCTGCTACATGTAAAAGGTCATGAACTAAATCACTGTTATCATTGTTCTTCACTCAGCTAAAAGATCAGGGATTAAATCATGATCAGGATTGAATGCCAGTCTGCGAAAAGTTCATGCATAGAATGGCAGCATAAGTCATTCTTTGTTTGTTTTTTTTTTATTAAAATGTCATTTTGACGTGACTAAAAATTGACCTCTGGCCTTTTGCAGTGTCAAAGGCAAACAGTTCTAAGCATCTGTATGTATGGATTACCCATGCCTGTAGCACATATATCTCGCATTTATTGTATTGAATATGTGGACGCATCTCTGAAATAAACAATATTCATTCATACATCATGTTTTGTTACCATGAAAAACAACAAAATTAATTGTATCATAACGCAGATAGTATGACGTACATTTTTTTGAAATTTTGAAAGAAATCGAGCTCACTGGTATTGAAGTGGTCATATCCACAGGTCCAATGCTGACTCCTCCAGCAGGAGAGTACATTATTTCCTCCATGTTTAAATTTGGTCAGAAAGTTCATTACATATATGATCTAGTCAACATCCTCATAATTTTCTTTTGGTGCCTATGGTCACCAGTTTGTCTAACTGATTGGCCTTTTGCATGTTGCACAAATTCTCATGAGCATTTCCCATTTACTTGTAGTTTCCATAGGTATGCTGATGAAAATGTTGCTCAGAGAAACAGTCAAGAGTGTGTCGAACCTGTGCTCTTCAGATAGAGCTGTACATGCATGTTTTCTCAATGCTTGAGCAATTGGCTTGTCGGCCGCCACCCGGGAGAGGCAATGCTCACATTTGAAAATTGTCCATCAAAATTGTGTGTAGACTTATACATGCTGGTGACATACCTTTAGAATTTGCAACAAGAGCCTTGCATTCTGTGTACTGACAATATTTAATTGATACCCTGTGGCCACATAATGAGCACAGTATGGCTGGCCAGTGCATTTAAATTGTTCATCACAGGTATTACAGTGACTGAGTCCCCCAACAGAGAAAAGGTCTTTCCTTATCAGGTTAATTAACATAAACGTGAAGGAACAGAACAGGGATGTTATCTTGACACCTTCACCCACCCACCCCCACCCACCCACCCCGTTGGCTGTGAAATACTTGGAGCAGGACCTGCATAATCTCTTAGCATGCTCTAGCCATTTTTATGTTAACTCATTCCATACTATGGTGACAGGCATTGGTCAGTGGTTCTGGCACTGCCTGGCAAGTCATGTTGCAGCTTCCAGGTACAGCAAATTAGCATGGGTTACAGCCACCAAAAAGAAGGTTCTCACTGTACCACCGGATCCCAACAAATTAAGGGGCAGCATTACCCTGCCGTGTGTCGGACCAGTGTCTGACAGGATACTCAGGACCATCCGAAAGGCTGGAGTAGCTGGCCACTTGAGGCCATGCAACACCCTGATAGGCCAACTGGTACACCCCAAAGACAAGGTCCCCAAAGAAGAAAAATCAGGGGTGGTGTATTGGATAAAATGTGGAGACTGTCAAGCACCGTATGTGGGGGAGACCGAAAGGAGCCTTCGGAAACTCGTTTCTGAACATCACCGGAGCTCGTTTCCTGTAGGGCTTCATCTGGAATACAGAAGGCATTCTTTCTCAGACCAGGAAGTGTCTCTACTACACCAAGAGACTGACTGGTTCAGGAGACGAGTGGCGGAATCCATCCAAATCTCCAAAGAAATGCCGAGTCTAAACGGAGACCAAGGCTGACTCTCCCTTCTGGCAATATACCGGGAGATCATTAAATCCCTGACCCCGTAACACCTGGGTCACGAGATGACACAACAGCTCATTAGGCAGATGAAGAGGCTTGGATAAGCCTTGAAAGCTCCCAAGTCAAGGAACTTTCATTGTTAGTTCTGAGGACAAGTGCTAAATTTCATTTATACATATGCTGCAGCTGCCCTTGCGGCAGCTGCAGCATGACTTGCCAGGCAGTGCCAGAACCACTGACTAAAGACTATAGGCATGTTGGTACTTGAATGAAAGCTCTTTTCATGAAGAATTTAAATATGCAATTATGGTCTTAAATCTAGGTAAATATACAGAAAAACTCAGGGCTTGGTATGGAATGAGTTAAGAAATGAGTTGATTTAGGCTAGTGCTATTAAGGAAGTTATAGCCTGATGAGAGTTAGAGTAGGGAGTGGGAAATGAGAGCTTGATGTGATACAGACTGATGGCTTGGAATTGCATGAGGCATGTGGCATAACAATGGGTTACAGCAATGAAGGTAATGGGGACAGATGGTATGGACAATTGCAAAAACTGAATTTCCTGTGTTTGAAGGGAAAATTAAAAAACAGTTTGATCAGTGGATTAATTAAATCTGGTTGTATTAAGTAAAGTTCAAGTACAAAGAAAATCAATTGATGAGGTAGAGAAGGTTGTCTAATCATTGCTATATTGGCATATAAAGCTTTTCAGTTATACAATGACTATGCAGTGTGTGGAGTAATAATGACACATCAGAGCCAGAGGCTTGATGCCATTTAATAAAGTAAAGTAGAGGCATAGCCCCTCCAAGGCGCTGCCACGTATTGGACCAATCACAACATTGTTTCTTAATATCTGCGAGTCTGTATTCATCATTAACATTCAGACATCATCTTCAGGAGGGAAATTAATGTGCACTTCAAATGCTACTCATGACAGAGAGCAAACAGGAGTTGTGTGCACAGGGTCCGCGCTGGCGATCACTTCAGCACGGTAAACAGTAGAGGAAATGAAAATGTCCCCTTGGGTCCACACCATTTCAGTTAGAAGTTTTCTTCAGTTGATATTGTCCTGGACCTAGACTGAGGACAATATAACACTCAGATATAGCTGGTCTGTGACCAATTGCTCAGCAGATTATGCATCAGCAGGGGAAAGTGCTTGGAGACAACCATAATAACGTGGAACGGCCCACATGGGACAGATAGGTGGTGGCTTGGAATTGGCAATTTCTGGCTCATTATGTTTGGCATGCAGTCTGAACAGAGATTCCGTTGATTATACATTCACCAACACAAATGAGCCTACAGTGGGAAAACAGAGAAAGATTCAAATAAATGCTATATATGAGAGAATTAAAGATGAAGAACGGGGGAGGAACACCTTTCTTCGTTAAACTGGCCAAAACTAATTTAATAGTGTCATAGATGTAGTTCATCCAACCATTATCACCCCAAGAGACACTATTCCTTTCATAAGAGACAGTCATATAGGCCATGCTGGTTTCCCAGTTGTGTCTTTTTCCTAATAAAGTATGTTTAAACCAGCCAGTTGAAAGTCAAATGTGGTCAGATTGCCTTGATGTTTTTTACTAATTTATTAATAACTAAAAATGAGTTGAATGAAAAAGTGTGGATTAGGTGGGTCTGTGGGGATAAGACTGCCACAATCATGTTGACGTCTTTCCCAGATGTTGTTTGGGGTTTAGCTGGCAGTTTACATGATATAGAAGAGTGTTCACTTTATCTAAATTGTCCTTGGGGTACCAGTTACCATAACCCCTTGACCTCTTTCCTCTCAAACTGGTTAAAACTGGCTGGTGGTCAAATGTTGTCTGCTTCAATGTTCTCATGTGAATTTCAAAAGTAATAAAAAGCAATTTAAATGAGAATTGTACGTATCAAGACAACATGCCCCAGGTCAACAGCTTTCCTTGGCATGGGTTGGGCACTCAGCACCAACGAAAGCTTTTGACTCAGGCTTAATTCAAAGGCCCAGAAAAAGTCACACTGACATGCCAAATGTTCAAAAATCTTCTCTGACACTGCTGAGCTAATTGCTTTGAAATTGTAAAGGGACACTTTTGGGGACCTCAAGACCCTAATTTGTCCAACAGGTGGTGCCGGGACTTTTTTTCTCAATTTTTGCAAATGTTTGTGGCTCAAAGCTATGTTCGACTCCTTCAAAACTGTTTCTCAGATTGTTCTTATATACTTAGTGCATATGTAGCTTATGAGAGGGGTAAATAAATTTGTTCTCTAGGGGGTGATACTCTGCATCCCTGATTTTTAACATTCTTTTTAAACGGTTCCTGTTGGTTAATGCTTGCAGTCATATTGATCACTATCTAAGTCATATGGCGATTGCTAAGTAAATTCACATTTTCAACTTCTCCAAAAAGAGGCACCTGCTTGTGGGATGCATAATGTTTTTCACACACAAAAAAAAACTCACTTCTAGTTTTTTGTTGTCTCCTGTACAATCAAGAAAATGATGACTAATGGACAACTATCATCAAATGATGAACTAATTTTCTGGAAGTGATTGCATTGTCAACATGTGTTGAAGTAATTTCAACTCATTAATGCACAAAAAAAAGAGAAAAGTTATGAGTCTATTCAGTTGCACAGCAACTCAACAGAATTATTGAAGTCAGTATCAGCATTTGAAATAAATGTACTGCAATTTGAGAAGCTGGAATTGCTGGTAGGAGTAACAGGACTATATTGAATGTATGTTGTTGGCAGGTATTGGGGCTAACAAGCCCAATAGTGAGCCCTGGTTTTCTTGTCATATAATAATATTTAGCGATGTGCAGATGTAAGATTGTACAGTCACTGTGATTCATTGTAAAAGGGGCTTCACTTCATGCTCAAGATAGCTAGTTGAAAGTTACTGTTTCATATTGTCTGTGTAGACCTAACACTTTCAGTGTCAATCACGTCTAAAGTCGATTTACTGGGGCTAAATAGTCTGAATTATCATTAGGATCCCAGATTCGTATTCCTCGTGAAAAGACCTTCTATTTAAGTACCAGCATGCCTCTAGTTCCAGATAAAATATCCCAGGTCAACAGCTTTTCTTGGCTCGCCTTGTGTCCAATGTACACCGAGAAAAGCTGTTAACTCAGTTCCCAGTTTGGCACTGGAGTTAATTGTCAAGTGATACAAAAATTACTATACAACACCTACACTGGCACCATGTACATGTAATAGAGGGAGAGTTTACCTTTTTTTACCTTGAAAGATGAAGTCTGACATTTCTGGCAGATTTAGGTGATTAAAATTTATATTGGTGCATTACTGCCTGGTGTCCAAGGGGAATTCACGACGTTACAGGCAAATCTGAGAGTTGTCCAGGTTCACTTTGAGGCACGTAACTATACATGTATATACATGATAAAGGATCAATACTTGAACAAAAACATCTGAATGTGGGAGTTGCATGAAGACGTCCATTTGGAGCAGAGATTGTGGGTGGGTGGGAGGGAGCCACAGTAAGGGATTAAAGCATGTCTATATAGCTAGTCGACATGAATCAGCCAGGTAGCTTGTGAAGAATTATTCAACCACAACACTTCTGAAAAAAAGTCCTTTGCTTTCACTCATACAGCCATTAGCAGGAGGTTGCTACTTGTTTAAAGCTGTCCTCTCTAAAGACCTTTTTGCATTGGCAGTCATTTTGCTTTTAAATTTGTATGATTCATTGAAACTTGACACATCAAAACGTGGTCAATGTAAACAAATATTGAATGGAGTACATGTATTTTAAGTTATTCCCCTTGGCTGGATGCATGCGTCCTGGCATATTGCATGCAAAGTGGCCCCCTTCTTATAAGGCCCGCTTAATGAGAGCCTCCCCCCCCCACCCCGCCCCATACACAGACAGCTCATTTCTCTTTACAGAAGTATATGTACCACAGAATGACTGTTGCTTGATCCAACAACCTTCAGATCCATGGTTAAAAACAGCAAAAGGCACATATAACCTTGGCGACATGCCTATTCCCATGCATGTGGTATTTTTTATTTTACCCTCCCCCTTCCTCCCTTGGAGGAGAAGCCACCCTTGTTGCAAGGCCTCACTTCAATTGTTCTTAGGGTGGCCTTGTATGACGGGGACCACTGTGGACTAGGAAATGTATTACAAAATCAATAGTAGTGGAAGGTTTGCTGGACGACAGCATGGCGTGTTTGCAGGAGAAGATACAACCGTTTATGTTGTGATGATTATGGGCAGCAATTTATGTATGGGCGTGTTGTACAAATAGACATTGCACCTCATCTCCTGGGGTCACAATATCATTTTATTTATGAGCACAGATCAATGCGTTGATTGTATTTGTGATGAAAAACTAAATAAAAAGAAGGAAAAAAAATATGATTGGGGCTACACTTTTTAACTCTTTGCCACTCATTGTTCACATGCGCAGCTTTCCTAGTAGGTTGGATCTATGAGTCTCATGCAAAATAACATATGAAATTGGCAATTCTTTTTTAAAAATCCAATTAAAATATTGAAGCAAAAAATAATTGTTCTTTCCATATATTTGGACAGTTTGGGCAGGAAAGGATTAATTAAAACAGGAATTATTTGTGTCAAAATGTTGCTTGTGTATTATTATGTGCAGTGACTTGCAAGACAAATACAGAGAATTTTCCTTAAGGTGTTGTGTACTACACATTTTAGAGAAGACTTTGGTATTCCATTGCCCTTAATGGGCTACAAGAGCATTTCTGCTTAAAACAGAATTTCAGGGCCAGAATTTCGCAAAATTTTGGGAAAATCTATTTGGAATTTTGTCAATTAGTTTTCTTTTAAAAGAAAGACAAGTTTAGGAGAATCTTTACGAGAATGGATTCTCTGATTCTCGCCGAAATTCTGGCTCTGGAATTTAAATTCTCAAAGTGCCTGTACATTAGCAAGATTTTACAGAAATTTTCAAGACATTCCCACCAAATTCTGCTGCAACTTTTGCATGAGACTGAGGGAGAGGACTGTGTGTGAAGATAATGTATAGGTGTGTGAAGATCATGTTGCTGTATACAGTTCCAAGCAGTGTTTTCTGTATTGCCTGCATGACAAGTCATGCTTCCAGACTGTGCTGTGTGTCTTGCCTGCATGTCACCAGTCATGCTGTAGCTGCTGAAAAGCTTAAGTCTCTGCTATGTATGACAGTGTGGGATTCAGCGAGCTACATTGTGAATTAAAATGGGGGGGGGGGGGGCAAGAAGCTTTCCCTGTACTGATTCATAAAAAAAATCACATGGTTCTACTACATGTACTGGTAGCATTTATGTGGCAAAGGCAAACCCTTATAATCTTCAGTATTTGCCAGGCACATTAGATGAGAAACTAATGCCTGTAGGAACAAGGTGTTTTGTTGCTTAGACAAAGAAATAATATTGGCCACATGTATGTGTGCATTAATGATTGTTTTCTGCACAAGGCTTGCAGCTTATCTGTTTACACATATAGCTGTCAAAAAGCCCAATAATGCAGGGCCTGTATTATTACCTGCAGATGTGGTCTACCTTTTTTAATGTAGACACTTTTTTTTCAATTTAATACATTAAAAGAAAAAACAAAAACAAACAAACTCCCAACAATAGAAGAAGAGGAAAGAAAAACCTTGCTACTTTAAAGTAAACATTTTATGCATTAACATGATCTGTACACAACACATGGAAGTCTAGCTATACACAAATCTATTTTTTTTTTTGTCTGAAATGTAATTTATTTCTGGTGCCAGGCTGTACATTATATCTTTGAAATGTTTTCATATTTTTCCCAGGATTTGACACAGTGTTTCATGGGCTTCTCGTGTTTGAAATACAATGAAAGATCTATCATTTTTACCTAACACGTAAAAAGGAAGGGAAGCTCTTTTTAAAAGGCATGCATTTTTTTTTCCTTTGGGGAGACAATGAAAATGGTTGTTTCTGCAACACAGCACTAATGGAGTTTGTAGCTTGACATATGCAGATATCTTGTGAATGGTGACATCAAAGTTGAGGTAGAAACCATCAGTATTCTGGGCTGGACACTTCCTGACTCTTGTCTGGGAATTGTGGATGCTGGAACACTGGGACATCAAAGCATTCCATGTTGAACACAAAGAGAGCAAACTTCACAGTCATTTAGAATAGTACTCAGGGTCAGCTGTTACAATTAAAGTTCCTGTCTTAGTCTCTGATTGCGTAGCTCTGTAAATATCACAAGATGTGACTGGTTTTGGCCTGAGATCTCTCCTGGACGTTGGTAGCACTCAGGCTTCTGGCACATACTCGGTCTCAAGATTCCATGCTGGGGCTAATTAGAGGCTGACTTAATTGAAGGATGTTTGTTGTCAGGTTGCTGTCACCCATAGAGGGCGCTTACTGTGTGTTCTGACGCACCGTAACTCGAGACAACTGAAGGTTCAGTCTGTGAGCAGTGAAGTCAACGTAAAAGCTGACACTTTCTTGTTTATTGATTATCCTTTGTCTCGTGGCAAATGATCCCTTCAGAGCGTTACATAACCTTGTCTTTCATAATTGGCAGATTTAATTCTGCTCAAGGCAAGATGTTAGACCTTGTGGTGATTGAGTCAGAAGGTATCTGATTAGGGCCAGGCATGATATGCTTGAAATACAGATCTTTAGTTCAATTAAATCCATCTTTCTGGGACTTAAGTTGTCATATTTTTACCAATGCATGCATACCATTTTTTCTGATATTAATAATTGTATTAAATGCTAAGGGTAAATTGTTTAAAATGCCACTGGAACATTTGGTCCTAAATTTTAAACAGGCATGGGAATTGAGAAAGGTAAAACCTGGCATACATGCCATTAATTAGTCTTATCAGGGATATATTGTTTGTGCTCAACTATAATTATGATTTCATTATTAAATTCAGACCAACTGTAAAATTTCTGTTACTATGGTTTCAATTCTGAAATATAAAATGTGCAAATACGGTTGCACTCTGCATGGAAAGTTTGTGGTTTTAACCACAATTGGTGCCCAAACTGCATGGAGTGCCCTCTGGTGGTGAGAATATCATTGTAAAATATTACAATTTTTGATTTCCATACAAACATGAAGGCTGTATATCAAGATATGCAGCATATTGCATGGTCAGTCAACAACTGTCTTCAAAGTGGACACACAGGAAATTTGTTGACCGAACACCAGTCTTTTTCTAACCATAATTTTTAACTTTCCAGAACAGTTTTTTTTTTTTATTAACTTTAATAGATAAAAATCCATTCACACATGCGCCCCCTAATGCTAAATTGTTCGGCACTCTCTTGTGTTGGAGGTGCATGTTGGTATTTTCCTTAAACCTGTTTCTAACCTTGATATCTATTAATTTATGAATTATCAGTCATTTATCACATATTTTGTGACAATACACGTTAATTTTAATATACAGTTAGGCAAGTTTACATGCGCAAATTATCGTTCTTTGTTGCCGGAAGTGAATATTTTTGTGGTTTTCCTACCTCTAACACTGGAGAGTTACCGGACAGTTTGGCACAAGGGGGCCCATGTGTGATTGTAAATATAATTTCCCTGGCCTGATTATAGTTGGAAGTTACACCAACATGTGTTTGTTGTGAAGTGTTATAATTATAATTCCACTTTAATTCCAGAAACAGTCAACACACATTGTGTATATCAAATAGATTATATTATTATTTTGTTTTTTTAAAGAGATGATAATAAACAAAGTGCTGGTTTATCTGCCCTAAAAATGACATACATGTACCTTGTATTGGAGCAAAAAATGTGCACATTAATATGGGCAATTAATTCAACAATTGCTGTATTGAAAAGTATCATGAAAATATAAATAAATGAATGAATGAATGAATGAATGAAGAATGAAAGGACAGATAAAAATAAATAAATGAAACATATGGTAACCCTTTAGTCCCCCCCCCCCCGAGTATTTTTTATGGATCACTAAAATATATAAGTGCAATATGCCTGAAGTTTTATTGCACAAAACCTTAGGCGCTACCTTTATAAATAATTGACAATAGAAGTTTACATTATTTGCAGCAATATACAGGGCACGTTGCCACAATTTTGCAGTTCCCCCATAACATATTATTTACTTTGGTCACTATTCATTACGTTTTAACTGCTGTGAATTCATTTAATTTTGCTACATTTTGATTTTTGCTTGTGCCTATAGGACAACATGGTTAATATAAAACACAATAAAAAAATATTTAAACATATTTTCTTTAGGAATTAACTGTTTACAAAAAATAGGGGCAATGAAATATGTGAAATGCAAAGACTGTACAAAGTTATATATACAAAAATGAGAAAGTTAATTCACCGTGTTGTTGCAAATCATATTTAATGTAATAATGACCACATTGTGTCTCTAATGGAGGCCACCTGGAATGACAGAGTTAATATCTACAGGGTGGAAAGAGTTAATGTCTACAGGTGTTGCTTATTTACTTTGTCCAACATCAATAACACATGAAACCCACAGATGAAATAAAACTACTTGGATCTATATCATATGTTTGCTTTATATTTATAGTCAGCTTCATGCTTAATGGAGGAAAAAACTCACCAAAGCCAGTAATCCATACCTTTAGAAGTTGACATGGTAACGATTTAAATGGATCAGATCAATGTCCACTTTCATTGATAGTTGTCAGATCAATCTTATTTCCAAGTTATGTGAGAATAACATAATTGTAATTTAGATTGAACTCTGTGTGCAGGTTGGCAGACATTTATGAGGGCAATGCCAGTTGAAGAGGTTTATAATATATTTATTAACCGATTATGCATCTTATTTTTATGGGACTGTTGGATATAATAAAAGTAAAACTTCCCCCAAGTGTGGATCCATTTTACGTCTGCTATCCTGCTGAACTTGCAGTAGAACCCTGGAGACAGCGCACGCGTGGCGCGTGCCTACCGTCACATCCAGGCATGCTCTCTGTCAGCTTCACCTCATGCAGCATGCTGTTGATGTCGCTGCACCCTACCAGGTCGATATGACTCTACCGGGCAATATGGAAAATATGGGCCCTGTAATATCATATCAACCCACGTACTGCTGCCATATAGTGTAGGCCTGAAGAGCCATATAAGGTGAATAACATGCATAACCAGCTAATATATATATATATATATATATATATATATATATATATATATATATATATATATATATATATATATATATATATACACATACATACATACATACATACATACAGGGGGATTTTATTGGGGCACTGGCTTTTAGTTCTGGAAACAACCTGTAGAGGTCAGAACGGAGGCATGCAGACTGTGTAGAGCTGATAACGGTGGCTTTAGTGTCCCCACTATTCTTCACAAATATGCATAACATGTATTGAAGGCCATCAGTCTTAAAAGACCAATATACTCGTGAGATCTTTCTAATAAAATTGTAACTTTTACTTACAAGGTTTTGTGTGTAAATTTCTTCATTATTGTAAAGGTTTGAAACAATGTGACAGGGCTATAAGGCATGATATGAAACACTTAAGAAAGAACGATGCCATTTAAAATTTGTTCCGTAGTGCATTCTATGATGGGCATTAAAAATTTGCCCCATATTGACCAGCAAGCATTGTTTCATGTTGACCTTGACCACTTTCTCAAGGCCACAGAGCCACTAAACCTGACTTTGAAGCAGATAAGATCTATAGATCTGTACCTTACCATACATGCATCCTATTAAAGGCATGTGTTGACAAGAACTTCTTTGTGCAGCATGCCTTGTTTGTTGACCTTGACCTTTTTTCAAGGTCACCAGTACCAGGTCATACGGCTGCTAAATGTAACTTTGAAGCATATACAATCTGTACCCTACCATACATGCAATGTAAAAGGAATGTCATGGTATTATCATATGTTGACCAGTCCTTTTTATGCCCCCCACCCCCACCCCGAAGGAGGAGGGGGCATATAGCAAATACTTTGTCTGTGCATGTGTGTGTCGGTGCGTGTGTCCGGACAGTTTTCACGGGACAACTCAAAAAATTTTTGACATAGGGCTTTCATATGGCACATGCATATTGTCCTGCACCAGCTCTCGGACAAGTTTAAAGGTGGGTAACCTTGACCCAATTCCTAAGGTTACAGAGCCATTTTAGTTAATTTGGTTTTCACGCTATAACTTTAAAAGTTTTTGACATAGGGCTTTTATATTGCAACTATTTATTGTCCAGCATCAGGTCTCAGACAAGTTTGAAGATGGGTGACCTTGACCCAATACCAAAGGTCACAAAGCTACTTTAGTGAGTGTGGTTTTCACAGGAAAACTCAAAAAGTTAGGATGTATGGCTTTCATATTGCACTTGATTATAGTCCTGCATATAAGGCGAGTTTGATGATGGGTGACCTTGATCCAATTCCCAAGTTCACCCAGCCATTTATGTGAGTTTGGTTTTTAAGCAATAACTCGAAAAACTTTTGACATAGACCTGTCAAATTGCAGGTGATTACAGTCCTACGTAAGTTCTCTGGCGAGTTTGATGATGGGTGACCTTGAGCCAATTTCCAAGGTCACAGAGTATTTGTGCCTATATAGATCCCCTGCCTGGCTATAAGCTCCTCAGACCTGAAGGGTGGATGGAGATCGAGGATACAGGCCTGAGGGGGATGCATGCAGAGAAGGATACTGAATTGGGCATAGGATGATCCATGTATCCTGTATACCAGTATCCATAATGTCTCTTTTCGGTAACAGGCACAAATATCCTGTTAGTTGGCAACTCGTGCAGAATTATGTCAGCCAGAATGTCCAGGTGCCTGTCCCCTCCAATAGCCATTGCTGGTGTGAGGCTAGTGTAGTTGGTTGTTAGGGTAACCAAAAAGGGGCATTGTCAGTGGATGATGAAAAATGAGGAATATACTGACTTTCAATGCTTTTTCAATTATCATGAGTATAATCCTCCCTTTGGAAATGCTGAATGTTGCCAGGGTAACATTTCTCCAGCATTCTAATTGGACAGTTTCAGTGCATTCCCTTATTTTGATGTATTGACATCCCTCTGAGCACACTGTATGCTACAGGACTAAAATTCCAGTATGACAGCACTTTTGATACAGTGGTCCCTGTCTTGAGAGACCGCCTCTAGGGCAGGTCAAAATGTGGTCTCTCAAAACAGGTGGTCTTTCATTAGAGGTATAATAACATGGAAAAGATAGCACAGTGTTCTAAGAGAGCAGTCTTACAAAGATATGTGGTCTCTCATTGGAGGGGTCTCTCAAGACAGGTACCACTGTACATGCACTATATTTAGGATACAAACAGTTATTTCCCACTGAATTTTAGAGATGCAGTGTTGCACTCTTACCACAATATGCACAGCCTGGTGGGAGACAGTGTCCATTGGCTAGGGTCAACATACTGTTTTATTCTCATGAAAAAAAAACATAGCTTTTGATTTTAGTTTTAAATTTGAGCATTATTGGAATAATTTGATGATGCACTATAACTTAAGGACACATTTTCTTATACATACAGAGGCCGGTACCTGTACATGTAAGTGTTGAAAAGTGTACCTGGTTGTCAATGAAAATTAGCGGAACTACACTTAAAGTGTTTGTTTATACATATATTCCTGTTTTAAAGAAAAAAAGAAAAAGAAAAAGAATGCTACTATTGGTATAGCCTTTGGACATAATCTACGGTAAGTGTATGGATGTTGTTTGGTGTGTGATCCAGTTAAATGATATAACCATGAGTGTTGTGGGATAGTGTGGCAGCCCAGTGATCCTGTCTCTATCAAACTATGAAGTCGGAGTGCTTCCAGTGATCTGTCCCTCGGGGCATGTTGTCGTCAAAGTACATCAACACCGGCACACTGCCAGTCAGTTCATTTTAAAGGCCCTGGGAACCGCAACGCCAGATGCAATGATCACCAAATAATCAATTTTATCCCATTTCCAGGAAACTGTTTTATACTGTGCTTAATGAAGCATGAAATACTGGTCTTTAACCACATTGCAGTGGTGCATCCTATTCCATATAAAACATGGTATTTATCATACTCCATGTTAAACTAGGGAAGCATTCTCTCTCTTTTTTTTTTAGCAAGAGTATACAGTTGTCATTATACCTTACCTGTATTGTGTTCAGTTCCTCAGGTGCGTCGCTTGTCACACACCACTGGAAAAAATCATTACAACAAATAAAACAAACAATGCTGGCGCATTAAAACGTGCACATATTTTAGTTTGACTTGACTTTTTCAGTCACATGAATTTGTTTGTTCATGCATAGCTGTCAATTTTCATAAATCTTCACCAAGCTTTTGATACTCATGACAAACTTGGAAATGCTTCAGAACTAACAAATTTTGACCAGATAAATATGCCAAGAAGATCGGACATTGACCTTATGGTTGCAGGTTGCACAGTTTAAATTCTTGGTGTATGATGGGATGAGCTCACTACTGTGGTGGGGTCCAGGTGTTTATTGTCCTTAAAAATAATAATAAAGTAAAAATGAACAAATAATGAATAAATAAATAGTAGATAAACAAACAAATAAATAAATGAGTAAATAATTAAGTACATACGAATGACTGTAAGATAATAACTAAATAAATGAGCACAAATAAATTTGATGAAAAATAATAAATGAATAAAATACGAGGTGAGTGACTGGAATTGTCATGTATTACAGAGAGTGAAGGCAATCTGCCGTCTATTAACCCTTTGAGGCAAGAACAGATAGTTTGACATAAAAATGGCATCTCTTGATGCTTTTTTGTGTGCGTCCATTTGCAGTGAAAACTCGTTATAATGACACCATCTGTTCCCAAAGAAATGTGTCGGATAACTGAATATGTCAGATAAATGAGTCAAATAACAAAGAAAATAAACCTTTTTCCATGAAAATTTGTGTCATTATATTCAATATGTTGAATATCTGAGTGTTGTTATGATGAGGTTTCACTGTACATTTTTTTTTTTTTTTTTTTTTTGTTTATTGTCAGTGAAAGTGTCAGAGTATAGCAAAGGTGTACATGTATCTTACAGTGGATATTTCAAGTCAGTAACTTTCTGCTCCAGACTTCGACCACTATTGCTTGCAAACATTTCATCAGAATTGTTTTACTTTGGCATTATAATCGAGGAAGGGTTAAAACATATAAAGGTCCATGCGTGGTTTGTCCTGAAGCAAATTCTAGATGTGAAGTCAGAGGTGTGTGTTGGCACAGGGTCGTGTGTGATGCCAATTAATGGGTGGACCCGTAACACTCTGTAAAGGTCTCCGACTGTTATGATCAGCAAAACATTTTTCATGTATATATATACTGGCAGACAATTATTGATGATTATATAAATTAGAATGTACTCTGGATAGACTTCACTTTTTTTCAGTTTTATGGGCATTGGGGCAAAATTTGTCAAAATGTGCTTTTGTGTCCATCTGTGAAAAACGTTTATTTCAAGGTGTCAAATGTCCTGATCGAGACACCTACACATTATCAATACCCAAAATCTGGTTGTCAAGTTCTGTATTCTCTATATCCACTATCAAGTCAAGCTACTCCTATTAAAATATTTTTAAAAAACTTTGGATTTTCCTGTGAGATAACTTACATAATATTGCTAGCAAATGACCTTTGCCGTAAAAACTATATATGTGGCATTCCACTCTAGACAACTGAACATGAGGTGTTGGCCCTCAGTACTACTTCTGATCTGCTGTGATGGCAGTTTAAATATACAGCCACCCAGATTTTTTTTTTATATTTTAGGTTAACACTTCTGATGTGCATGAGAGAATGCATTTTTTTTATCACCAGGTACATCATAAACAAATTGAGCACACAATGGGCCTGAATATTGGAGACAGTATAAAAGGGAGGGAAATATGTGGTGAGAATAATTATAACCGTGTAATTGTAAAAGTAAGATGATCCTACATCTCATATGGTCAAGAGCAACAAAAGGACTTTCTTTCTGGGTGCTTCTTTTGAAGTGAAGTACATTCATTTTGGTACCTGCAAAATAACTGTGATAACTGGAATACAGTCCTGGTAACATAAGTCTGATAGACCAACCCACTAAAAGGAACAGTTTGTGGGGAGAGAAGACCCTGTTGAGCTTGACTCTATAGTCAAGATAGATGTAAAACGGGACACGTAACATGACATTGTGTGATTTGTTAATTAATAGCTCTAAATATCATGGAAACAGATGTGGAAAATTCATTCATTACCATGTTCTTCTCATTTTTCTTGTTCTTGTCAGGATAAAACTGTGTAATACTGTCCGAGTTTCTGTGATCAAAGCTACAGATCAATATTACAGTTCTTCCAAACCTGCAAGAATACAAGGACCAATTGTGCAAAGAATTATCAACCGTTGAATTTTCAAGTTGGCCATGGAGTCATTTGTTATACAGCATCTTGGAATACCAGTTAACCTGTAAGATTTAACCTTTTTTGGCCCAGATTTTAAACTGATATTTGTTCAGATAAATGTAAACATTAGTATTGAATGCCCACATTTCGATTCACATGAACAAAATGACTGACAGGGTTGTTGAGACCTGGATACATCCATCACACAGAAGGTATAAATCTTGACACATCAACCACAGGTAAATAAGGCCTTGACACATTACTCACAGAGAAAGAAACCTTGGACACCTCAACCACAGAGTAAGAAACCTTGGACACCTCAACCACAGAGAAAGAAACCTTGGACACCTCAACCACAGAGAAAGAAACCTTGGACACATCAACCACAGAGAAAGAAACCTTGGACACCTCAACCACAGAGAAAGAAACCTTGGACACCTCAACCACAGAGAAAGAAACCTTGGACACCTCAACCACAGAGAAAGAAACCTTGGACACATCAACCACAGAGAAAGAAACCCTTAGCACATCAACCACAGAGAAAGAAACCTTGGACACATCAACCACAGAGAAAGAAACCCTTAGCACATCTACCACAGAGAAAGAAACCTTGGACACATCAACCACAGAGAAAGAAACCCTTAGCACATCAACCACAGAGAAAGAAACCCTTGCACATGACTAAATTCACATACATGTATGTGTTGGTGTATATCTTAAACTGATGAAGAAAATCATAATCTAACGAGACATGCCCTAACAATGTCATCTATATATGACATATAAGTTACCATTTTTTTTTTTTTTTTTTGCTTTGTCAAAAACATGATGTTTATAGAAGCCATTTTTATAGGGCTGAATTCATCAAATTTGTTATCATTTAACTCTACTATAAAAAAACTTACTCTTTTTATATGTTTATGCTTATTAATATTTTCAGTTAATGCATATCAGTGGGTAAGGATTAAAGTGCCACATTGTTGATTGTGTCATTGAGAATTTATAAGTCCAGCTTGGTGGACTATAAATATCCAGCATACTTTTGTTTTCAAGGCCTTCTTGTTTTGTTTTTTTTTTTTATTTCTATAACCTGGCAAGCGTACCTGTCTGCCAGGGGTGTGGAGACAATGCACCAGCTTCACTTAAAAACTTTCCATTTAACTCATTCCATGCCAGTTCCTGATTTTTCCATATATTTATGTCTCCCGGTGGAAGCCAGGGGACATATTGTTTTAGTGCCAGTTTCTTCCGCTTCTTCTGCTTGTTGTTGTTGTTGTTGTTGTTCAGGTTCTTCAACACAGGACTTGACAGAATTTGATGAAACTTGGTAGGATTATGTATCTAGGCAAGACCTAGGTTGGACTTCTATTTGGATGACCTTGAGCGAATTCTCAAGGTCACAGGGTCACTTATGTGAAATTGGTTTCCGTTCGATAAGTCATGAAGAACAGGATGGAATTTGATGAAAGTTGGTAGGATTATGTATCTTGGCAAGACGTAGGTTGGGATTGTATTTGGATGACCTTGAGCGAATTCTCAAGGTCACAGGGTCACTTATGTGAAATTGGTTTCCGTGCGATAAGTCTTGAAGAACTTTATGGAATTTTGATGAAACTGGGTAGGATTATGTATCTTGACAAGACCTAGGTTTGGATTGTATTTGGCTGACCTTGACTTAATTTTCAAGGTCACAGAGTCTCTTATATGAAATTAGTTTCTCTGCATTAAGTCTTGAAGAACTTGATGAAAATTGCTAGAGTAATGTATCTAGGTGAGAGCTAAAATAGGATTGTAATTTTCAAGCAAACTTGGTCATTTGTAATTTGTTATCACCTGTAGCTTATTCAGAGACGTAAGTGTTCCACCGGGAGACATTTGATTTTCTGTTGGAAAATCAGTCTGGTCTAGTTTATACTTGGATTTAAGACGACAATTCCATTTTAAAATACTTCATGAAAAGAGCTTTCATTCAAGTACCAACATGCCTATAGCCTTAAGTCAGTGGTTCTGGTACTGCCTGGCAATTCATGTGTAAATTTGGCCGTTTTGTGCAGTTACTTTATCAATCCTAAAATTAATTATACACAAACTCTGCAATTTTTAAAAAGTTTCACACAGTTAAAAGTGAGACCTTTAATTCACAACTTGAGCAATAAAAAAGTCCAATGTGATGTGCCAGCAGAGGATTTTGTTGATTGAGCAGCGTGCTCACAATTGACCCAGTGACTCGCTCGTGTTCACCTGTCCCAGTGTGATCATGAGCCATGTATCACTGAAGCGTGACTGAACCGGCTGATTTTCTGCCTTAACACAGTGGTTAGGTCACAGCTTTTGAGTCTCAACATTTCAGTACTGTTGTGTGGCAGTATGTGTGAAGTACTGGGTGCATGTAGATTGTAAATGAGCTGAAAGTACAAGATGGAAACGTGTCGCCCGGAGGATGTACACGTAGAGCTGGGTAAGTACAGTAGTTAAGCCCTCTGTCCTCACACGGCCTACATTGGATTTAGATTGTAACAGGTAAATATTTATTGTAAGGCTTTTCAAGAAAGTTGACTTCCACATGACACCGAGGCCGAAAGGCTCAATCAAGCATAGCTAGTGCATCGAATGTTTTTCAGGAGTTAATCAAAGTTCTCTGGCGCATGTTAACCGGGGTAGAGTCAGGATATAATTGTGTTCCTCTTGGGTGAAATCTCGTCACAATAGTTTGGTGGTCATCTTGTTAACTGTACATGTTAATTGTCTTAGCCAGTCTTTTGATGGACATGACATATTGTTTCAGGTATATTTTGCAAGTGGAGATAAATGTCATTAATTAAGTTGTAACTTTCACCCTTTGAGGTTGAGGTTGTGAAAGTTCAACTAAGGTCAGTGGCTTTTGCATTGCCTGGCAAGTTATGCTAGAGATATGTGACTTGAGGCTTAAACATGACTTGCCAAGCAGTGCAAAAACCACTGACTTCAGTATGGGTGAAGCTGGCAATGTTGGACACAATTCTTTAAATATTGCAGCTGAATAGACTCAGAAAGAATGTCCGTTGGCTGGGTAGAGTTAATGTGTCCTGAGAGAAGGTTTCTTGAACCCCATGGACTGTGGTCTGACAAATCACTTTGCCATACAGTTGGAGCAACAGTAGACCCTACCTTATAAAGTCACCACAAGGGCACCAGAAATTTGCCCTTACAGGAGGGTGGCCTGTCTTGAAGCGGGAAAATAAAATAAAAATATTGTACTTGCTGCACAGAGAAGACAGCGTCAGTAGATGAGGTGAAGGGGGTATAACAGATGAAGGGGGTATATCAGAGGGTAACAACTGTTTATGCATAAATAATGCGTTGAAAGGTTCTAGGCTGTAATAGTACAGTAGTACCTCCTTTGAGAGACCACCCCCATATGAGGGTATATTACCCTTTAATATTGTGAACAACCCTTTGAAAAAAAATGGATTACAGGATTATGACCCCTAAAATTTTGTCTTGGGGAAAACACTGCCTCAGCTGAAGCACGTACCCTGCCTTTTAAAAAGACCACATTTACAACATGACTTATGCAGTTGTGTATGCATGTTATTTGGCCTCAATACAGAGACCACATGTTGTACATGCCCATACTTTAAGACCTTATAGTGCATGGTGACATATTCCAGTAGGATAATTAACTCCTGCATCACCAACAGATGGTCTCTCGAACCTCATGATACTGTAAATTGCTTTAATGTTGCTTATTTCATTAAACCGTTAAACTATATACACATTGTTTGAATAGGAATCACGTCCAAAATAGTGAAATCAAAACTACAGTGAAATGTCAAAAAATACAAAAACCTTGAAAATTAAACACCTGGAAATAAAGCAATTAACAGTTGTACAAGAGTATATACAGGATGGGGGATGATTGTATTGTATGAGATTAAATACATCCATGTCGTATTGACGTGGCAGGTGCATGCATATGCACTATTGTGTTGGAATCTTTTACGATGCTAATTTTATTTCTGTGGCAGCATGGCTCATTGCAGCAAATAAATGTTTGCCGATAATAGTTTGTGAGCCTCCTGAATACATTTGCAGTGTTCGTAAACACATGTAGTTGCAGTTATCTTATTGAAAGGTACTAAGGGGGTATGCGGGGCTGGAAAAGTGCTGGGTAGATCTAGCGTTTTCTTTATCGTCTACTTCCCCCCCCTCCCCCCCCCCCCAAAAAAAAGCCCAAACTGGCTGATGGTCAAATGTGGTCTGTGTCAATGTTTGTGATTAATTTCTACAGTAATAAAAACAACCCGAATGAGAAATGTAAATGAGACCTATCTGGTAAGATTTCTTGGATCAACAGCTTTCTTTAACATGGGTTTGGGGGCTTAACATCCATCCCATGCCAAAGAAAGCTGTTGACTCAGTTTTAGTTCGAAGAGGGAAAAGGTTAAGATGTTTTCCTGTTACAGTGTACCGAACTGCCCCAAACTGCTTTACATTCTTACATGTATATAACTTATGTATGAATGTATGTATGTATGTATGTATGTATGTATGTATGTATGAATGTATGTATGTACGTACATACGTACGTACATATGTATGTATGTATGTATGTATGTATGTATGTATGTGGTCACACAAGGACACACTACAACAGACCATGATTACACTACATGTTGGTTTCTTGGTAATTGCTTGTGTGCATTAACCCTTTGTGATTACAATTAGACTGAGGCAGTGGTTTCCTTGGCATGAGTTGAGCAAGACCCACATTAAAGCTATTTACATTGGGTATGCCACCATGATTAAGTCTTACCTACAATTAATTCTCAGCAAAACAACTTTTCTGTTAACGTGATGTTGTAAGTAAAAACAGAAAAGTAGACTATGATTTTCATCTGGATGCTTTTTTTGGCAGTTAAAGTTTTTAGCAAGAAAGAGTTAATCAACGAATTTTGAGTGATCAGTCGGTTCCATCTCCCAGTCACCATGGTAACTGAGACATAACTTAACTCTTTAAGTGCCAAATTTTGGACTGAGTCAACAGCTTTTCTTGTACACATTGGGTGCAATGCGCTCAATTTGTGCCTAGAAAAGCTGTTGACCTGGGATATTTTCTCTGGAACTAGAGGCATGCTGGTACTTCAATGAAAGGTCTTTTTAAGAGGAATAGAAATCTGAGATCCTAATGTTAATTCAGACTAGTTTGACTTGAGGAGATCGACTTTAGACGTGATTGACACTGAAAGCGTTAATGGAGCATGCCACCTGTAGGTGTCACTGCAGGTAGCCTCCCTCCCCCCACCCATATCCACTGTAGCAGGTGGAGACACCGGGGGATAAGCAAAACTGGTTCATTCATTGGTTGAAAAAAAACCTGCCAGTGCTACATGAAGTAGCAACATGGTGCTTGCCCTCAATATGGTGTGTCAGACAGGCCCCATTGTGAAGAAATACAGACAACAGGTTTACTGATGATAAAGTATCTACCATATTAGAGGAGTCAAGATAAAAAAGATATTTATCTGTATTTAGTTCAACTGAATTTTCTGTCTGCTAATATGTGCCATGGCTACATCTGTAACCAGATGGTAATTGTCTGTGCATTGGGGCACCATAAATGTAACCATAGGCATCTTCAGTGAGTTTTTACCCCATTTTAACTATACATGTATAAAACTGCAATATTGGGGGGGGGGGGGGTGTAACAGCTATAACCACCCAATGTCAGAAGGCAAGTTCCTTCAGAATTCTGCAGGAACAGTATACAGGTTTTTATTCTGATGACCATCGCATTTGAAATGGACCTAACTTTGGAGGCCACAAGGCAGTGGGTAGGACTTTATTTTCTTGATGATATTCCAAGACCGACTTGAGCTGGGCCTAGGTGATGACCTATTAAATAACTAATACAGGACATGCATATTAAGTGCCCGCCAAAAGTGTCTGACCAGACCAGGCGCTGAATAATGGTGATCCAGAGTCGCGGTCGCCGTGATACAGCCATACCAGAGATGCCAGCTGTCCCTCATCATCATGGACAGTCCCTCAATTTAGCTGAAAATTTGACCAATTTACAGTGCATGTCCGTCATCCTCATTGACATCCTCATTGAGTATTTGCTGCTGTGTTCTTTGTTAATTATTTTGTGTCCCTGGTGGTCTTAATTACTTGTCTGTGAAATGACACTTTAAATGTTCTCATCCCTGCTGTAATTAAAGGTAAACCCAGGGGATTTACTCTCATTTGTTGGAATAAGGAGTATACTTATTGAAAACATAAAGTACTAGTGGCTCCATCTTGTAGCAAACTCGGTTTGTGTTTGGAGGATGTACTATGACTGTTAAACAGTAAATATTTCCAAGTTGCTAATTTAGCAAGATTGTCCTGTTTTTCCATGTTTGTTGCATGGATCTGCCCAGACATTTGGGTCTTTCTTTGTTACATGATACAGACCCAGTTAAAGCAGTACTTTCAGAGTATCCTGAGCTGCATAGTGATGACTGTGTCCTGATTCCAATGGTCAGTGTAATTTTTGGTGCATTTGGTTTTATACATTAAACATGTATGACCAAAAAATCATCAAACTATTGGACCACGATGCTGTTATGGTTGTAATCTGGTACAAAAGCCCATTCTGGCTTATAGAGGAATGACCTTGACTGGATGCCCCGTAAGGTAAGATAGTGTCAGTAACAGTTTGCCAAGGCTTACAGGGTCTGACCTGAGCACATGACTTTACACAGCCCTCTTGTTTATAAAGAGGCTTGTAATTTTTTTTTTGCTTTTACCCCCTCACCCTAATCAGCTAATGGGGTATTATTGTCTTCTTGTCTGTGCTTGCGTATGTTGATCGCCCAGGTTGCAGATGCAAAAACTTTTAAACAAATTGAGCATCTTATTCAAAGCTTGACTGAGTTCAATATTCTTTGACCATGACCTATTTTCAGGGTTGCCAGGGGTCATATATTTATCTTTGCAGATGCAATAACATTTAAACAATTCGAGCTACTATAATGAAACTCATACTGTAGAAAACTGATTATTGATATTCTTATTTTATGACAACCAATTTGGGATCAATGCTGGTTGTGGGTATCTTAAGATGAATCGTTTCAATCATTAAATGTGTGTGTGTGTGTGTGTGTGTGTGTGTGTGTGTGTGTGTGTGTGTGTGTGTGTGTGTGTGTGTGTGTGTTTAATATTTATGTGAACTCAAATATCGCTGCCTTTAAAAGCTGGTTGCTTATTGCATGCAAGTTTGAAGCGAGTGTGCAGTATTCATCCATGCATATATACATCATGCTGGGCACCTGTTTACACAAACAGCTGGACAACATGTATTCAAAGAGCCTAAATTGTGTGTAAATATATAGTGATATACCAAGACCTGCTGTGCTGTATAAGTCTTGCTAAAAGTGGTTTGAGTCACAGGATTAGTCTTTTCTAATTAAACAATATTGTTAAAAATAGTATTGAGTTTGAAGAAGAAAAAAAAGTTGGTGCCTGTTTGGAGCTGTTAGTGGACTCTAATAGACAAGAACTATGAGTGTGACGATACAGCTAGTCTGACATGAAGTATTAAATTTGATCTTAGTTTGCATTGTTTGGAGGCATGTAGCCCACTTAGTCCAAAGGTATATACAGGTATATGTAACATAGATAAAGTGTATTAACAACAGAGCTTGTGTTTATCCTTCCATTGGTAGTACAACTATACAGCATCCTGCATGTCTGACAGTGCTACTGAAGATATTCAGATGTACAGCTGTAAATTAAATACATACAATATGCAGCAATATATCAGACTTCATTGTGTCAAGACAAGAAGGTTATAGTAGGAATGTACATCTCTATCTGAAATGTCATATAATTTGCTTAAAAAGCAAAAAACAGAAACCCCGACAACCAGAAATGACCAGACACATGGTGTAGAGTTGCTATATAGCTGCGACTGGAGATGACACAAGGTGTAGAGTTGCTATAAAGCCCAGACAGGAAAGTGTTAGGAGTAGGTTGTTTTTACTTTATATCAATGGCCACATGTCTTTTTTTTTTTATCACCACAATGTACATGTACAAAATGAACTAAGGTGATGGCCACTTCAATGTCTCCTGTCACATGATCAACATCTGTATTTTGATTGGCTCAGTTCTGGGGAAGCAGTCAGATGATATCCATCTTCATGGTCATTGGCTAAATGATGAGGAGACAGTCTGCATTTGATGTACACTGCTTTCATGAAATTAACAACATGCAACAGACATACAGATGTATATGATGCGGTCATGTCAGAACACACAGTTGAAGAGCCTCGGTGGCCCTGCTGACTTTTCTTGTGGACTTTGAACCTCTAAGATTTATTCTCATTTCTGTTCTCTGAAATCCTCATTTCTTTTATAATGTACATGTGTTAGTCTCAACTTACTATTACAGCACTATACTTTTAACATAACAATACTGTACTTTTAACATTACAGTACTGTACTTATGACATTACAGTACTGTACTTTTAACATTACAGTACTGTACTTCAGTTTGCCACAGTGTTCACTTTCCCCATTTTCTGGTGCCTCATGGGCTTTACTTCATTTATCTGACATTTTGCTTTTCAGAGCTGAAAGACTTTTCTTGGCCAGAGTATAATCCTGAAGATGGTAACTTTCACTTTTCCTGTGGGGAAGCATGCTTAGCCCCATACCAGCCAGCAGATATTCATTCAATGGACACATGGGCTTATACACAAACTTTGTTTTTAAAATTTCTGGCACCTGCTGCACCCTGTATCTTATTGTGCTTTATACATATGTTCATATGAACCACCTGGGTACATTGTGGTATTGTAATATGTCAGCTTAGTGTGACTTCTAATCAGCTGTTCCTAGAGAAAATTAAATATCAAACACAATTGTTCAAAATGTACTGCAGATTATTTCACATAATCATCCTGTCAATATATTTCTGTCAGTTAATCATGCTTCAGGAATATTCCACACAGTAAGATGCATGTCCAGATTATTTTATTCTCATGTGAAACTTAATTTTACTTTTGTTAAAAAAAAAAAAGGAAAAGTTTGGCAGATCTTTTCAAGTTGTGGTGGGAATGTACACAGAGAGGTAGGCTGAGCACGAACCATTCTCACAGCCTTCTTGTTAAATGTTTAATGAGCACATGTTTTTACTCAGATACACACATGCAGCAGTTGTTTGTACATGTGCATTCTACAGTTGTGCTAATATATAGTCATGTTTAGGTGCTTTACTGTAATTGAATTTTATGATGTTGACTTTGGTTGTGTCAATACAATTGGAGAAAAATACGTGCATTTCCTGCATATAAATAATCTATTTGTGGCAATTGTGCATTCTTTGATAAAAATACTGTGACACAACCAAAATTATATGAAGTCAATGTGTGGAAGTAGTGCATTGTTTGGGAAAAAATTACCGTGACACAACCAAATGAAAGTTATATAAACAAACAATGCGTGGCAGTGGTGCATTGTTTGGAAACGAATACTGTGACACAATCAAAGTTAATATTTATTTGGCCCAGTGAGAATGTCACTTGGAAAGAATCACTATTGGTAATTCATCTCTGCTCTTGCAACCCAAAATGTGAATTGAGAGAGTAGATCTCATACAGTTAGGGTCTGTGAACATCTGTGGGACCAATGCCATTCAGATACATGTACCACATTGATTCAACAGTCTCAATGTATGCTGATGCTAAGAAATTATTAAAAACATGAAGGGCAGTCTGGTCTCAGCTGATAGGAGGAGTGCAAGTGTGAGCACTTGAAAACCCCCCAACATTTACTGGAGGACGTGAAACTGTATCATTAAGAACACAACACTTCACTCTCTTTTCTGACTGTAAAGGTAAATACAGTAAAACCTGTTTTGAGAGACCGCCCTCAGGGCAGGCTAAAAAGCGGTCAAAAAAGCCAGGTGGTCTCTCAGTGGAGATGCAATAACATGCAAAAAATAGCAGAAGGGATTTCGAAAATATGGTCTTGAAAGGCAGGTGGTCTTCTATTACAGTGGTCTCTCAAAACAGGTTCCACTGTATATAGAATTCCACATGGCCGAGTATTAAAACCATTCACTGCGAGCCTTTGGCCTACTCTTTTCTATCTTATGTAATCTGATTGGCTTACAAATAAAACAACAACTAATAGGAATCTCTCTTTTGTTTCATTTCGGTCGTTAAATTGTTCCACACTTATGTTGGGAATGATTATGTTTCCGCATGGGTAACTATGGGAGAAATACCAATGAATGCTCAGCACCATTTTACACGTGATGAGTTTGCTTGTATCGAGATATGTCCATACAGACTGAACGGCAGAATTGTCAGTTTCACAGAAACCTAAATGCATAAACGGGATAGAACTGATGTGAATGATTAGTACTACATTCAAGTTGTACAATGTCAATGATTATGTTGCACTTAAGTTTAAGAATTAGTTTTACGATATCATTCTGCACAATAAAACCACTAACACAATGACCTGCTCCTTATATTTTGGACTCACTCTGGAGTTCCAAAAAGAGCATTCTATTCTGGTCAAGTTCGGAAACTTAGTATATTAAGCTCAGCTGACTTACATGTCAGTTGAGCTTATCTGTAGGAGGCCAATCCAATATCGATGTGCAATCCAAAATTCAATTTCTTCTCTTAACCTACTGGAAAGGTCATCTTGACACTTGGTCTAGATGTGTCTGTGATCAGGTCTGCTAAGCTCAATCTCCTCGTTGTACTGCGATGATTTAAAGTTCTTCTAATGACATTTTTGGTCATTTTGAGGGAAAATCTTCAAAACATTCTTCTGAAACCACTTCATCCTGTTGCTTGGATTGTACCTGGGGATACTGCTGGATACATGTGGTTCTTAATTGGTCTAGCAGGTGGCACTGTGTTAATTTCTACTGTTTCATGAATTTTTATCATATTTTAAAATTTCAAGCTGCTTGTGCCAAATGTACTATCTAACTTTTTCCCACTCAAAACACCCAAAAGCACCCAGATTTGAATTGTCATCTGCCTAAAAGTTTTTGCTTAAATTTCTCGTAACTGGAAAACATTTTGGCTGAGATTTGTATCTAAGAGCATTCACAACTCCCAGGTCAATACACGTGTAGCTTTCCTTGATGCAGGTTAGGCATAATTAATGTACCCAACGTACATCACGGAAAGTTGTTGACTCAGTCATAGTCCGACCAGACATGGGTAACACTTGATGACAGTACAGTTTGACCCTGTGCTCTCTGAAGTTGTTCACCAGTTGGTACACTTTTCATTTCCCTCATATTTTTTTTTTTTTTTTTTTTTGGTTAATTACAAATGATAAGTAGGAGTATACATATTCGCGTAGTTGCGACAGGGATACTGGTGTACAGTGAAACCTCATTTTAACAGAACTCAAATATCCAGCATACTCAATATAGTGACACAAAGTTTCATGGGAAAAGGTTTATTCTTTTTGTTATTTGACTCATTTATCTGACATATTCAGTTATCCGACACATTTCTTTGGGAATGTAAAGTGTCATTATAACAAGTTTTCACTGTACGGTATATCAATTGTACTCAGCTTTCCCCAAGAATGTAATTGACTTATTCAACTTATTTTCTTTGTCTTCGTGCACCACTTGCCTGAATCTCCCAATTAAAAACATTTGGGGGGGGGGGGGGAGGGTGTGACACCTGCAACATTATAAGTATATCAACTGCAATTTAAATGCCTGCATTTGTGAGTTTGTCAAGACAGTTGGCAGATCCTTGTCAAATTTGGTGGGACTGTTCATGCATATATATGGTTTGGGCAGCTGATGTCAGGCTGTTCTGTCAGACATCTTGAAATAACTGCAAATCTTAAGATAACAAAAAAGTGTTTATTTTCTTTACATGAAAGGCTTTTTTCCGTGTTATGTACATGCATCAATCAGCCAATAAATTATTAGCCCACCATTTCTAGCCTAGACTCAATAAATATCATCATATACAGATGGCACCACTTATACAATCCCTCTTACAAGTGCTGCCATCTGGAGTTATAGTTTCTCAGATTGCTTATAAATTGGTCAGGAACGCACACACATATATCAACAGGAACAGGAAACAAGTGGTGCTCCCATGTGGTTTAGTACCTTTGTCATTACTATACTGTATATATATCACTACTGTTGTGCCATTATTGTGTTGTTCATACGTCTTGTTTCTTCGACAGCTGCCATTGCAGAAAAGCGGGACCTGCCGTTGTCCAGTAAGTGGAATGTTGTGTCTATCACCATCCATGCCATAGCAATTCTCCGCATTGTTTTTGGCATTTTGGAGTATTGCGTGGGAATTTATTTGCTACCTGTCTTTCTTATTTACTCTGTCATATAATTTGTATATAACTTGGGCATATATTTATTTATCTTTTGTGCACTGAGGAAGATTATTTATCTGAGCACCTGTATGCAGTGAAGTTTGGTTTACCTTCTGCCAGAGTTGTAATTAGAATCTGATACATTGTGATTATGGAAACATTTTAATTTTTAAAAAAATGGATGAAAACCTGTATTTGATTGAGAAACTCATGGATAATCCATAAAGATCAACACATGGTGAAGCTTACCAGACAGGATTGTATCGTCAGACTGAAGACTGAGGGCCCATTAGGGCCCAGGGTCTTCTGTCTGCTGATAATTTTTTTGTGTTAAGCTCAGCAGTGTGTTAATACATTTATAACATAGGTTTCATCGGATAATGCCACCTTAAAATTCACACTAAATGTATCTAAATATCAACAAATTCAAATACCCCATGATGGATTGCAGTGCAATCAGATTTATGAAGAAAATGCTATGTTTGTATAACGTCTGCTCAATATGAAAACAAGAGGGGGATATATCGCAGGATTTGAGATGGGTCACATGACATTGTTCATATGTCTAATTGGCCTACCACTCCCACCTATATTATAATGACCAACATTACTGACTCCTAGGCATTTAACTGTGAAAGCACTGATTTAAGATTGAGTCAACAGCTTTCCTCTCGACATTTTGTGCGACTTGCGTGCAAAGTGCAAAGAGGTAAGCTGTTGACTATAAGACTACTTTTTGCTTTAGACTAGGCTTGCTGGTATTTGAATGAAAGGTCTCTTGAATCTTTTAGCCATTATATGCTTAATGGTAATGAGAAAACAACTATAATAGTGATTAGCACTCTAAGGGTTAAATGTTGTTTATTTTCTTTGAATTATTTTGGTTTGTGTGTCATGCTAATTAACCCATTGTTTCTCTGCATGCTCTTTAATGAATATTTTTGACCATGGATGCATTTTTATATTGATTACTGGATTTTATTGGTTGCACACGTATTCAAAGAAGTAAGTTCACTTTTTAGCTCAACTGACCTGTCAGTCAGCTGAGCTAATGTGATGGGTGGTTTTGATCGAATATCTGTTGTCTGTGGGTCCGTCCATCCATTGGCATCCACAATTTACATTTTTGACTCCAAAAGCTGCAGTCAAATCCACTTCCAACTTGGTGGGGGTCTACCTTGGGTGGGTCTCTACTAAGAATGTTCGAACTGGTGTTCTGTTGTGATACCTTTTTCGGAAGGAGGTGGGGGTGGGGCTTAATTTCATTGGATCTTTACCAAAATTTCACTGGCCTTTCATTGTAAATTGCTCATGCTTTTCTTTGTGTTTATGTCTGAAATAAGACAATTTTTATCCCTTGGCTCTTAAAAGGTCCACAGGGTATTGCAATTGCCTACCTAGGTGCCTTTCTGTTCATATGAATTTCTTTCATGGGACATCTCGAGAACTGGTTGGGCTAGGTCTTGAAACTTTTACAGTTGATCAATCTTGTAGGAGGCTACATACGGCTCAAACCATAAAATTTAATGTAAGTTTTAGATCATTAGGGTCAGTTATCTCTGAATGTGTTGTACCTGATATCTGGAGAACCAGAGATAAGTTAGAATAATTAAATTTTTACAGTTGACCAGCCTTCTCAAAGTCTTAGCTAGTTTTGAAGGGCAGTTACCTTGATGGAATTTCAAGGGAACCAGGTTAATTCTTTTTTAATTTCTTAATCGTGATTTCTCAAAAATAAGATATACAAGCATCACATAACTTTAACAGTTGATTATTTATCTTACTTGTAAAAGTCTATGTATAACGGCATTGACCCAATGTCAAGGTCATCAGGGGCAATTCTCTTTGAAGTTCTTGTATACAATATTAGAGAACGGGATAAGCAAGGATGACCACACTTTTACAGTTGATCACTTTGGTTAAAGTCAGCATCAAGTTCAAAGGAAATGACCTTAGTGCAAGGTGAAGGTCATCAGGGTGAACTCAGTCAGAGCTTCCTGCATGGAATATCTCCAGAACCAGATAAGTTAGGATCACAGAACTGATCACCATTGTGAGAATCATTGTCGAGTTTGAAAGATAAAGCTCATGACTCAATTACCTGCAAGTCTAGGATGACGAGAACATTTTATCACCCTTTTATGAGACTATATCAAGTTTTATAGAATAATGACCTTGACCCAATTTCAAGGACATTCTCTTGTGAATATTGTCCTGCCATGTATTTGCCAAGAAATTGATAATATAAGCAAGTATCACACACTTTAATTAAACCTTATTATGACACCAAACCTAAACGAGATGTTATAGCTGTAAATATTTGCATGCAGGCTGTCAGAATTCGTCCCTGGCTTTAATGGCTGCCTGTTGTCAATGGCGTAGATGCCCCCCTTTCATTCTGCTTAACCAAACTTTTTTCTGGTTTTGGTAAACCCAGGAAAAGTACCAAAATACTGGCTCCCTGGAAGTACAGATCATGTTAGCATAATATACATTTGCTTTTGTTTTTCATTTTTTTCCTTATAAGGAAAACTCCTTTTTTCACAGAAAAATCCTTTGAGACAAATATCATATCCTGTAGGAATATGTACATCCAGCCACTATTAAAACGTGAACAGTAGTACCTGTTTTACATACCAACTTTTCTATCCCAACGTATAAAAGAGGCCAACACAGTTTTTTTCTAACAGTACAATTTAATAACTGATGAGGAAAAGATATTTCCAAAACTAATCTTATGTCAACACCGACACCATAAAGCCTCTTCCATGTGCAGCCTTATTCCTGTCAGGTTTGCCTAGTACATGTATGTACTTGTGGCTTTTTCTTTTGTCAGACAATCTAGTGTTGCAATTTTTGGTCATACATGTAGTTCAAAATCCATATGCTGATAAAAATAAGTTTGTCTTCAAATAAAAATCAGCGTGTGCTGTACAGTACTTTGAATGTGTTCACACTCCATGTACATGTAAATCATGTCTTACTATGGCAGCCCTCATTATGGTCTACCTTTGGATGAATCTTTCAATTTGTTTAAAATTTTTGGGTTTTGAAGTTTTGTAAATATATCTTTAGTGGTACTTGAAAAGCGTAAATAATGAATATCTTCAAAGCTATTATAGGCAGAGATGCCATTCCAAATTCTAATCCATAGGTTTGTGCTGAAGGCGTCCCCAACAAACCACAGACAAAATTTGTCACCTTTAAATTTATGCAAGTTTTAAAGGCTCACAGACAGATTTGCTTGGAACCAAATATTCTTTTCCAATTTGTGTTTTCCTATTCCACCACCATAGAAATTGAGCTTTTGAACTTGGAGAGTTTTTTTCTTCTTCTTTTTTTTTTTTTGCAAATAGTTTGGGTAATTGGAAACATATGAGTATAATTTGGTTGACTTTTGACAGCTGATTTGTGATGCAGGTGATTTATTAAGAGGTCCAATTAACACTCTAATATTTACCACAACGTTGCCTGCTAGCTGTCAGTCACCCATGGCGTATTCCTTTATGTGTATCAGTTTAAGCATGTCTGTTTTTGCTGTAGACATTTTGTAGAATATTGATATATTTGAAAAAGATTTTGCAATTTCATATACATGTACAGTAAACTGTGCATAGAGACCACCCAGAGGACTACAATAAAATAGATCTTGAAGAGGAGAGTGGACTCAATAGAGAATACAAAACTAATTGTATGTTATTGTAAATTGTTTTTATTTTTACTTGTATAAATTTTCACGGTTTTTGTACTTTTTGACATTTCCCTGTAGTTTTAATTGCACTATTTTGGGCATAATGCCTGTGCAAACAATGGTGAAATGCTATTTCACTGTGTTTTTACTGTCATGGTTTTGTGCCAGAAGCAAAAGGAGCGAAAATAAGAACACAGCGAAATTAAAGCAATAAAGAGTACACATATATGGCAACTAACAAACTAGGAGTAGAATTTAATAAAACATTTAGACAGAAGAGCATTCAAAGGTTATTGTAACATAGGAGTGGTCTTTTTATTCAGAGTTCTTAATACAGAGATGATCCTGTATATTTTTTATCATCTTCTGCACATTTTTTTTTTTTTTTTTTTTTTTTTTTTTGCATTTATGCTACTGATTTCTATTCAAATCTCTGTACCTCAAGGGACCTTTGTAATTTGGATAGCACCCTTGGGGGTCTATCCAACTATGAATTAGCTGGCATGATGATTGATTTATTTGTCACCTACATGTCAGGATGATTTGCCACCTGTCAACCGCAATCTTGCTTCATTACACTTAATCACTGACACGCCATAACAGGGTGGAGATCTTAAGGTGCCACAGTACAACATCACCATGAAAAAAATACAAATTGGAGAAACACCCAATACATATTCACCTGCAGTAAAATTTTCAACCCTTCTTTGTCAATTGAGGCCAAATTGGTCTCAGACGTCCACGGACTAACTTTAGATGTTAATTATGATTGCATGACATCTCTCTCTCTCTCTCTCTCTCTCTCTCTCTCTCTCTCTCTCTCTCTCTCTCTCTCTCTCTCTCTCTCTCTCTCTCTCTCTCTCTCTCTCTCTCTCTCTCTCTCTCTCTCTCTCTCTCTCTCTCTCTCTCTCTCTCTCTCTCTCTCTCTCTCTCTCTCTCTCTCTCTCTCTCTCTCTCTCTCCTGTCCACATACATGTACTTTTGTACACCATCCTTACTTTCATCAAACATAATTGCGAGGTTTGTTGCAAAATATTCTCTAGTCACTTGCGTCCTTGTCTGTGAACTTTCTCTTGTCTTAAGAAAATAGTGAAGTAGATTATTGTCTTTCAGAAAATGTATAATTAATAACAGAACCATACTGACAGGATGTAATTTTAAATTAAAAGAGTGTTGAAGGTGTTTAGTTTGCAAAAAAAAAATCAATTCACATGATATATAACTTAAAGTATACATTTTAAAACATACACATGAAAAAAAGAAAATCAACTACCTATTTCTGTATGCAAATTATGATGTTTGTATTGAGCAGTGGGGCATAACTTGTTTTGCAGTGTATATTAAGAGACAGGTTTGCTTTTTTGACGAATATATAGATCTGACATGTAATATTACATTGTATGTTCAAATTGTTTAACAGCATATAACATGTCTAAGCCTAAAACCTAGTGGAATTATAATGGATATACAGTGGAACCTGTTTTGAGAGATCACTGTGATGAAAGACCACCTGCCTTTTAAGACCATATTTTCAAAGTCCCTTTTGGTATCTTTCCTATGTTATTGCACCTCCATTGAGAGACCACCTGCCTTATGTGACCACTTTTTGGCTGCCCTAAGGGCAGTGTCTCAAAACAGGTTTCACTGTATATCTGTAAAACAGGGTCCTTGTAGTCAGAGATCTTGTAGTAACATGATCTGAATCCTCTACCTTAAATTTATTAAAATTCACTGGCCCGGAACAATACTCAAAGCTATAATACATGTGCACCCAAAGTGCGGGAAAACAGCTTAATATTTGTGTCACCTTCAGAATTTATGAATCCATCCATCAATGTTGGATGTAGGTCGCTATAGTCAAACTTCGCATTTACTTCACATCGTATATTCAATGTCATTTACAAGTTTGATCTCAATGTGTTCAGTGTTGTCATTTGGGGGGTAGGAGGGGGGAGGGGAGGCTATTAATTTTGCTTTTAGTTATTACTTGTTTTTTCTAGAGCAATATGTACAGTAACCATATTTTCCTTTCAGTCTTAGACTTTAAAATAGCGTCTGGGTTCATTTATGAGTAATAAACACATGTGGTGCTTGAGTTGTACAAGAAAAAGAAAAACGTTACATAATACTGGGAGATTTAATTGTACAAAAGGGCTGACTTTAATGAGCAGTTGAAATATAATAAAGCAGAAAAATTGTGTAATGAGACAAATGTACTTGATGTGTATGTGGAAGGTAATTCCTTATGTAAAAGGACCAATTAGAGTGGTCCCAGAAATATTGAGCTGGATTATATTTGGAAATATTTACAGCCAGTCCAGGGACAAAAATAAAATATACAGTAAAACCTCTCTAACAAACACCTGTATACCGAACACCTCTCTATACTGAACACCATTTCTTGGTCCCAAATATATACTTTCAATGTTAGCAAACCTCCCTATGCTGAACCCTCCCTATACCGAACACTTTTTCCAGTCCCAAGGGTGTTCGGTATAGGGAGGTTTTACTGTGCCCAGGTTTGTATTTAAATCAATCTTAATGTATGTTTGCACATGTAGTTTATTTCAGAGAGGAGCATGACATGTCTACATATATATATATATATATATATATATATATATATATATATATATATATATAAATTGCACATTACAGTGCATAGAATAGTAAATGAATAAATAATAAATAAATAAAAATAAAACAAAATTGAGCTAGTTGTTGATATGTGGTGTGACCACTGTAAAATGGGCTTCAACTAAGCGGAAGATAGCTCAGCTAAGGATATCAACTTTTTTTTCCTACAGTAATCATGCAAGTTAGAGGGACCCCAGCTGAGATTTGACTTGCTGTTAATGGACTGTAATTAAGTTTGGCACATTTTCACAGGGAAGATTATTGAGCCTTGCGGGTTGGCAAGTGGTGTCATATTTTCATGATGTGTGAACATCTCAATGTGATTGTGGCTTTGAAAATGACACGCCACCATATCAGTGTAAAGAGAAATGCACACAGTTTTCTGTAAATTGTATTTCACTGTTCCACAGTTGGGAAAAACATGAAACGAGCAGAATGAAACAGCGGAAGTTTAATGGGAACTGTGTCCACATTTGTGAGATTTAACACTTCAGTTTAATGTCTAATATGCAAAAGATCATAAACATTTATATACTTGAAAATAATGTTTACAATAATCAAAGAACCTCCAGGTACTCTTGGCTGAGTCAAGTGAAACAAGATCTTGGAAGTGAAAGAGGATTTTGTTCCCATGAAACAAGAATATTGAGAATATATATCTATTTTTCTTCCTTATAACAAGAAAATCATTCTTATTAAGCAGAATACTTTTCTTGGTTATCTTAGTCAAGATAAAGATTTTTTACTGTGTTGATACATATAGAGGGAACATAAGAGATGTATTAATATGGCACATTCCTATTAGCTGCGGGACTGCCATGGCCCATTGAGATCAACAGGACAAAATGTGTTGCTCTTACAAATTTGTTGACCTTGTTGATGTTTTTTTCCAGAAAAGTCTTTTTCTTTAGCTGAATATCCAGTGAGAATGAAATCATCATCATGTTTGAAATAAATATTGTCTATTTGCATAAATATTAGTACCATTGCTGGTGTATCCATCAGCATGCACTGTTCTTGGTGGATATGCCTCTTGTTTGTCTAGTGACGGGACAGATGATTATGGCAGGAGGTTAGTGTGCATGTATCCATGCTATTCAGACTAATTCTGGCATGTCTATAAAATATATATCACAAGTAAAGCACTTACAAGCTACAAATACAAGTTAAAAACAAGCCAAATTACACTGAGATGATGTGAAAGACTACATGTAGTTCTTGGCCCCAGTCAAGGTCTCAGTCTGCATACAAAGTCAAAATTCAAAATAATCCAAAATATGCAAATCTTAAGAGAAAAAAGCCCATACAATTCAACTATGAATGTGACACTTATGCTAATTTAAGAAAAGAATTAATACAATTCAACTACGAATGTGACACTTACACTAATTTAAGAAAAAAATTAACATATTTCTACATTTAAAAAAATGTGCAAAATAACATGAAGATTACGGTAGCTGAATCCATTTGGAGCCACTCCAGGGAAATTATACCAAACTGAAATGTTATTGTCCTACATTATCCAATGAATATATTAACTGTAAAGCCTCCTGTGTAACTGGTAATTTAATTTCATCCAGAAAAGGATTGTGTTTAATGATTAACTCTTATTTTATATGCAATGAGTGACAGGAATATATTTCCTAAAGATTTAGTTGCGAAAATATGGTCAGATTTGATTTGCCAAGTGACACATTAAAATTTAGTAACAGGAAGCAGAGTTAAACGGCTTCATCTACACATATGAATTTTATTACCTCATTCAAAGCCAACTGCGGCTAAAGTCAAACTACTTCAAACAAACTGTTGTCAATTATAATAAGGATGCTGGATTCATAATCCTTGTGAACAGAGCTTTCATTTCAGTACCAGCATGCCTACAGTTCCAGTGAATGTTATAATGGCTTGAGTCAACAGCTTGCCTTGGCACGCTTTGGGCATGTTGCAAGTTTGGTGTTCTTTAGGTGCAATGTGGCCAACACATGCCAAGGAAAGCTGTTGACTATGTCCAAAAGTGGGCACTGAAAGAGTTAAATCACTGCATGCATACGCAAATCTTACCCAGAGCACTCCATAGACCAATCAGAGCAGAGATAACATCTGAGTGGCCTCTTTCCATGTGTTACCAAGAGTACTCCATAGACCAATCAGAGCACAGATAACATCTTTGGCCTCTTTCCATGTGTTTACTTATACAGTGAAATCTTGCCTTTTATGACAGCATCTGTTCCATGAAAAATGTGTCGGATATCTTAGTATATTAGATAAATGAGTCAAACAGCAAAGGACTTTGACACTAAGTCTCTACAAGGCTGTTTTGTTAAGTGAATATGTCTGATATCTGAGTATTGTTGTAATGAGGTTCCACTGTTCAAATTGTTTGATTAGGAGAGTCGTTTCACCAGCTGGGTGTCTTCTGGTTGCTTTCAGGGGTATCAAGAGCACAATCAAAATGCACTCTTCAGTTGGGTTCTGGTCAGCCATCATATGCCTCATTTATTTCACTGTTTATCAATGATAAAGGGGTCCAAAGGGGAATTAAGTGTTGCATTTTGTGTATAAAATACACCAGTCTTCTTCCAAGTTTGTAGAAAGGACAGGAACTCAGTTGAAGGGGAAGTTGAAACATTAGATAGCAGAGACTTGTTATTTGTCTCCTAAAATTCTTGTTTGGCAAAAACTGCTTTTAGAGAACAGATTACTGTCTGCCCTCTAAGCCATCCAGTCTCAACTGTCAGGCTAGTAGAGTAGTCCCTCCTTTGAGAGACCACGCCTAGTGCCACCCAAAAGGTGGCCACATAAAGCAGGTGGTCTCTCAAAGGAGGTATAAATAACATGAAAAGTACAGAGATACCCGACAATTGTGGTCTCTCAAAGGAGGTGGTCTCCCAAAGGAGTGGTCTTTCAAAAGAGGGACTGCTGAACAGAGGTATCAAAAACAACTGACAATTATAGTCCAAACATACAGATCATTACTTTTGACAAGTGTCAGTCAAAGTTGAAGTATTTTTGGCATGCAAAACAGGGTATAGCACATGACATATTTGATCAGGGAATAAGTTTCATTTTCGTGAGTTCTGATTGGATGAAAGTGTGTAAGATTGTTGTTATCTTAGAAATAGTTCTTAATAAATAGCAAAGTAATTTGTTGTGTTATGAAGCTCGCTCACACACACACACACACACACACCACCAGAGACTGAGAGAAACTGTTCCACCTTTATCATGTTGTCTATTGTTGTGGAGTATCAAGTTTGGAGATTGCTTCCATCATGGTACAACAGTCTTCAGCAGTTTTACTTTTCATCATTGTGACCATGAAGAACTGAACATCCTGGATTAACTCCACCTGATTGAAGACCGAGTCAATAGCTTTCCTTGGCGCATTCCTGGCGCAGTGCACCAGGAGCACGTCAAGGAAAGCTTTTGACCATGGATATATAATTTGGAGTGATCATCCATGCAAGTTTCCTCCAAAATTTTGAAATATAATCCCTAAATTAGTAAAATACAATAGGGATAGCAAGAACAGAAGGTTCAAGAACTGCCTAAAAGGGGGCACTGCAGTCAGTGGAGGGCTAGGGTTGTGTATTCCCATTACTTTACATCGTAATTTGCAACTTAATAACTTGAAAACTACTGTACATAGAAGCACCAAATTTCAGACAATAAATCAAGTAAATATCTCATGAAAATCATATGTCCACAGCTAGAAAAGTGACTAGTTTATTTAAGGTTGCTTTAACATATACAGTCAGGCCGCCTTTAACCGTTCTTGAATTTCGTCACCGGCATGTTCATTGCAGAACAAAAGGGGTTTTTTCAGTGTAGTTTGCTTCTTTAATCCATCACTGGATATTCAATGGAGCATATACCTTGCAATAACATACCTTATTGCGCTGTACCGCAAAATCAACAATCACCTGATGTGTTCCAAACAAGCTCCGAGTTGATAAGATGTAATTGTTCCCGCCTTAAATGGTTAAATTCCATTGCAATGGCCATAATCCAATGGGGGATTTTGTGGTAACGACATAGCGAAAGTTCGGCGCAGAGAAGAACAGTTAAAAGATATGAAAAGTGAGCGCAGTAAACAAAAAAAGATTTTGGATTTCTTTGTGCCAAAATAAGCTATTAAAGGCAAAATATGTCCAAATACGTATGTGAGATATACATTAGGGTTGGGACATTTATGCCGGCTCGCTTCAGTAATTTTGAACGTAACATTAATTGTACATATGGATATGAATACACTGAAAAAAGTTTTTTTTTCCTATAATTTGCACATTTCTTTTTTAACATTTCATATGATTGGTAATACGTGTATGTGATTATGGTTTTATTTACTCATTGTTAGGTGCAAATTTGGTCTCTTATTCTCTATATATCCTGGTAATTATACTGTGATTTGTTAATCTGGCAGCCTTGCTAATCCGGCAAAATGAGCAAAAACAAATGGTGCCAGATAAACGCGGCCTGACTGTACAAACTAATGGGAATACACAGCTCTAGCAATCCAAATGTTTGTGAGTTCAGTTGTGTATTGGGGAAAATACACACCTTAGAGCTTATTCTAACCTTTCCTATTAGCAGACAGCATTCAGATATTAGTGCGAAAAAGCGTCATTAGGGTGGAATGAGTTAAAGTCCTGGCCACTGATCCCATCAGAGTGATACTGTCACTCAACTGATGAAAATAGGAACAAAACCAACCAGGACCTATGTGTCCATATACCCAGGGACATGTATCAACCAAAAACAACTGCTCTATCACTCAATGCTCGAGGCCAGTTGCTTCAGGGAGACACCAGGAAATTCCGTAAAGAAATCCAATTGTACATGGCATCTTCAACCAATGTATGATACATAAGGACATGACGGTAATTTGTTTGGATGCCTTAGGCATGCAGTATACTGATCACTAAGTTCCCAATTCAAGACTTTTTTCTGTGAAGAACCTTCATAGAGGATGCATCCGTTGTGAGAAAATATAGCAGCCATATATTGACTTGGGCTGAGGACTAGGTGAAGTGGTGGGTGGCCATTGATGTCACTGGGGAAATTAAGCTGTACATGATGTGGAAACTTTGACGTTGAAGGCAGAAATCAATGAGAACTGTGCCTGTTTTATAGATTTGTTAGGACAGTTGATCTCCTGTTGTTTTGCTTTTTTTTAAGACGGGAACTTTGTGACAACTAATTCCACTATTAGGATGAAGGTGGGTAGTTAGACTGGCTGTGTAAAAAAGACCCTGAAGCACCAACCAAGGTTAAACCAATTTCAAAAAAAAAAAGAGAAAGAAAACATTCACACACTTCTACTCTGTGAAGGATGGCACCGTTGGAAGTGTCATTTCAGAGAAAATTGGTCAAGACCATCGGGGACACAAAATAATTAACAAAGAACATAACAGCTAATACTCAACTTGGATGAGAGACAGTCACACTGTAATTTGGTCAAATTTTCAGATATGTTCAGGGATTGTCCCTTATGACGAGGGACATTTGGAATCTCTGTTCTGTTATCTTGTTTGTGTAAATACCAACCTAACGAAATTTATTTTTCCAATCTTGACCACCAGGATTGCGCAATAAGATAAAATGGTATTTCGTGGGAAGTGGAACACCACTATTGGCAGGTTATCGACAGCCATATTAAAGTGTATAGACGTCAAGAAAGTGGGGAAATTTGAAAGAGTGATATTTTGATCAAGTTAAAGCTGTACTGTGACTGAAATATGCCTGTGTACAATTGCAGGCTGTAGCACCGATGTACGCAAATTGTCGAATCTTGACAAATATCCATGGATGTGTGGGGTTACGTTCCCTAGTTTCACAGTTAAGCCTCCACTGTGGTCACGATAGCTTGTCCCACTTGATGACAGCAGACCAGCGTAACTACGAATTCAGTCATGCGTGCGATCGTCACGATAAGGTGACAAACGGGAGAACTAAGATTCCGTTAGGCTCCTATCGCTTCACAATGTGTTTCTCATTACCGTTAAACATATAATGGTTAAAAGATTCAAATTCCTCATGAAGATACCTTTCTTTCAAATACCAGCATGCCTAGTCTAAAGCAAAAGGTGGCCGCAGTCAACAGCTTTCTTTGGGACACTTTGTGCACTCTTAAATCAGCACTTTTAGGGTTAAATGGGATTTGTAGCTATAAGTTACCTTCACAACGTGTCAGACCTGCCAAGAGACATCCGTATGGATTGTAGTTTGTGTATAATGAAAAAATCTGTACATAAAAACTGAGCCTTTTGAGGCACTCAGTTAAGGCAGCTTGATCTGGGCTTGTCTTTTCTTTCCTTTTTTTCTGATCATCAAAGACCCAAAAATCTGTTATTGTGGACAATATTGAAGCAATCAAGTGTGAAAGTGTTTCGTGTACAATGCGGAGTTGTAACTGCTGGACAGCTTTGTCTACATGACCTAATGCTTGACTTTTTTTAGAAGCTTTTGTGCCAAATTTGTATCAAGTTTCTGTGGCGTGAAGTAGAGCTGCAGGCTTTATACTTCAGCCATCAGCTCAACCCCACCAGGAAAAAAAAAAAAACATGTGAAAATCTGCCAAATATTTATCACTTCACTTTTTACCACTTCTATAAGTGTGTCATTTACTATTAGTGGTGGTACAGTGAAACCTTATTATAACGACACCATCTCTTCCCTGAGAAATGTGTCGTATAACTGATATATGTCAGCTAAATGGGTCAGACAACAAAGAAAATAAACCCTTTCCCATGTAAATTTGTCATTATATTGAATATGTGAGTGTCGTTAAAATGAGGTTTCACTGTATATTACTTTAGGAACATCTGGGAAAGAGAGATTTAAAAAGCTTCCACATTCCCCTACAGCCTCCTTTATGTTTGTCAATGCCATTAGTGTAGTAAGCTGTTTTAGCATTTGAACCATTTGTATAACTGTGTTTTTCATTCTTTTGTATCTGATCCAGTCATTATGTTTGTTTGTAAAAACTGTAATATTGTGATACCGATCACGTAATTCCCTGACTGTTTCAATCTTTTCATTATTGTATTTGTGTCTTTTTGCCCAGAACCACTTCCTAGTAGTCAATATCCTATTCCGCAGTTCGAACTCTTTACTCTCCATAAGCTAACCTGTCCCTGTCTAACCTGTATACATATGGAATTACTATTGTCTATATTGCACACGTTCCTCTGTAAAATTTTGACATAGGCTGTATCAGCCCAAATAAATTAAAGGGTCTTCAGCGGGTAACTACTCAACATGTTTCGGAGCCTTTTGTCAAGGGAGATAACGTGTGAAAGTGGAAAGAACATCCATTTTAAAACATGTTTTAACAAATGTCCATGTTACCTAATATATTCTGATTCTGGTAACCTAGCAGACACTACTAAAAAGGCCCAACCCTAAAATTGATAGAACAAAAAAAAAGTATTTTCATGTTCAGGTCGCCTTTCCCCCGTAAAAAATTGATCGACCCTGGCCTTTCTCAAAAAAATCTTTCAGCCTGGGTGGATAAATTTTTACTAGGGAAGGGTGGCTTGGAAGTTTGTTTTTTTTTCTTTTGTTCTATCAATTTTGGGGTTGGGCCTTCTTAGTAGGGTCTGCCAGGTGAACAGAACCACACATGTATTTTTGTTAGGCCATAGGTAACGTGGACATTTATTGGAACATATTTAAAATGAATGCTCTGTCCCTTTTTACACATTACGTCCTTTGTGACGTCAGCGTAATTTGTTACCTGGGCACAGCCGGAGGTACTTGTTTGTTAAGAAATCAAAACTGAGTCATTTGGACTTGATTTACTGCTAGCTGAGGTTTTAACCCCTGTCTATACAGATGGTATATGTATTGTATCTGAGCTACATAGATTCATACAGGAGAAACTCACATAGTTTGGGTCGAATGCATCAGCTCCAGGCTCAGACTAAGAATCTTTAGGCACAGAGCTAATTCAGCTATGTGAAGATGGAATCCGTGATGGCAAAACAATGGATTACGAACAGCCATTTTAAACTGCAGGAGTGCTTTAATTTCACCAGTGAAGACTGCTAAAAAATTGAAATACATAAATATTAAATGAAAAATAAATACCAAGCTATTCCCAAAAACGAGTTGTTACATTTTTAATATCAGCAATTGTACAAAGTGAAAATAAATCCGCCGGGGGCAATTTCCAAAAGTTCAAAAGATCATCCCTTGGCCCAGATCCAACCAAAATTACGTAGTAGTGTTGATTCTTTTGGGGTTACTTGGCAACAAAGCTAAATACTGGTCTTTGTCAGGCTGCGATGTTGTTCCGTGAAGGTTTAACTGGCTTGTCAGTTCTAAGGAACATAAATGAAATGTCTTGCCACTGACTGCTAGCTCCCGGTATGGCTTTGTGAAAAGACATAGATTCTCTGACACTAGCATAAAATTATCAACCAAGGACATGTTTTATTTTTCAATGCCAAGGATGTTGAATATTCTAATATTTTGATGATTTCTTGTCATTTTTATCAAGCTTCATGACGATAAGCACAGGTCAAAACATTGCACCATTTAACTTTCTTTTTCTTTTATTTATTTTTTCTTTTATTCAGTATTTAACATTTTATGTATTCAGAAGTGAAATATTTCTTTGGCTATACATAATAACAAATAGTCCATGCTGCAGACTGTTGCAACCATGGAAAAAATAGGATGCGGTACAGTTTACTTCCCTTCTTTTAATCCAAATAATTACCTAAATGTGGAATAGAGATCTGTCAGTAGTTATAGATGGAAGATGGATATCAAGCAAAGAAGCTCAGATAGGAACAGATCTATTTATAAGCCCTAGGAATCTTCAGTTCCTGAGCAGACCTCATCAGGTAGAGCCTGCTTTTCAGTGGGCAATAATTGCAATCATGGAAAAGCCTTTCATTTTGATGAATCTCTGTTACTTAGGGAAGCAAGTCGGAAGTTTATAGCTGTGCCCATATGACTGCCTTGGGGGGGGGGGGGGGGGGGCAGAAGGAGACTTCCATACATTGGATGCATAGAATAAGGTGCAAAATTGAGAGAAGTAATATACATATATACAGTGGAAAGTCGTTATAATGACCCCATTTGTTCCCTTAGAAATGTGTTGGATAACTGAATATGTCAGATAAATGAATCAAATAACAAATAAAAAACTTTTGTCATTCCTTGTTTCATTATAATGAATATATCAGATATCTGAGTGTCATTATAATGAAGTTTCACTGCATATATTTTAAGTTCTGCTGACCAAAGGTCACAGAGCTTATACAACTGCTCATGTATGTCTGTCCATCCATAAACTTTTCCTTGTTAGCACGATGCCATCCACAGTTTTCAAGTAAGCCTAATATAACTTTCAGGATTTACAGGGTGTATGAAAATCTCGGCCCCATTTTGATATTTCGGGTGCCACCTACATTATTGTGTCATATAGGGGTCAAAATATGAAAATCTTGTGAACGCTCTAGCATCTTTAATTTGTGGCAGATCGTCACTAAATTTGGTTGGATTGTGGGGGAGGTCGGTCTAAATTGCTAATGATACTAGTGGTGCCACCTTTGATTTGACGTAAATTATTGGGCCAAAATGTTTTTTTAAGATGTAAAATTCCATATTTGGAAAAGTAATTTGATTGGGCTTGCCAAATTTAAAAGATATATAGACTGTAGCCAAGGGTAGAATTTTATATAATATCAATGACCTTGACCTATTTTTGTGAGGTCACCATGCCTGTAAAGTTGAAAAGATGATTTTGTAATCGTAGGATGTAGCTTGGACATCAATGGCAATGTCAGCACAGCACCACGCCTATGGGCCTCTTGCATTACTTAACCTGGGTGACCTTGATCTTCTGTCCCAAAGTCACTGAGGACATTAAGTTAAGGACTCTCTCATTGTTGTCTTGGCACATGCAACAATATCCTTCACAGGAATTGCACAAATAAGTTAAGATTACATATGGAGCAAAGTGCCATGTGGTGGACATTTTATACACTAAATTTACATTAGGTTTATATGTTCAGAAGTCACTTGAGGACTCGCAACTTTGAAATGAACAGATGAAATATAACCACATTGCCAGCAGAGCGTTAGGCCCATGGGCCTCGTGTTTTTCCTGATCAGTTTTGAAAATGAATGAAGTTAAACAGTGATCCCTTCTTTTTAGAGGTTATTGCTAAGGCAAGTTCATTGGTGGTCACATAAAGCAGACGTCATATAACATAAAACGATAGGAACAAGGGACCAGATGAATATGGTCTTTAAAGGCAGGTGGTCTCAGTGCAGTGGTCTCTCAAACAATGTACACATAAAATGATATACTTTGGTGTAGTTCAAAATTACAACACAACAAGTAAAATTGAAATTCACCACTGAAAGAAAATCATAAAAATATGGTAAAGGTGTCATGAGCATACGACTTGCTACCTTTAATATATCACTTCAGCAAGATAGACGTGTAAAGGCCACAAAGTAAGGTATAACTAAGGAGATGTCAGTTCATGCAATTCTACATTTTTAAATTTAGTTGACCAAACCTGCAGGGTTCAAGTTGATGCCACTCAAATATTGTCTGTACTGCTGCTATCTGGAAAAGAAAAATAGGGGAGATTTTTCCTTGCTTTTTGCCGCCGCATTGTAGTGTGATAATTTTCCATAATTATGCCCCCCTCCTACAAGAGGAGGGGCATTAAGTAATTGCTTTTTCCATCCATCCGTCCATCAGCTATTGGAGTCCAGACCGTAATAATATTATTCCCTTGTCCTTGAACTTAGATTAATGAACTTAACACACAGGTGAATCTGGACATAAGGGTGTGTCATATTCATTTCCAGGATGTCATTCCTTTAATCTTTAACTTAGTTTCATGAAACTTCACACATGCATATATCTTGACCCGAAAGTATGTCATGGAGCAAAACTAGGTCACTAGGTCATATTTGGGTCACTGGTATATCCTGGTAAAATCGTGTCTGGACTGTAATTCCTTTACTCATTAGGTCAGTTTCATGGAACTTCACAGACACACATATCTTGACGCAAAGGTGTATCATGGAACAAAAGGAGGTCACTAGGTCAAATATCTGGGTCATGGGGAGGCCTTTATATAAAACTGCAATACAGTCGTTCATGTCTGGCCTGTAATTTACTTGTCATTCAACTGATATTAATGAAAGTTTATACCCAGGTGCATCTGGACGTAAGGGTGAACGTGTCATGCAACAAAAGTAGGTCACTACATCAAATATCTGGGTCAAGAAACAGTGCTATATTGTGGCAAAATCGTGCCCCAACTGTAATTCCTTTACTCATTAAGTTGGTTTCATGAAACTTCATACACACACATATCTTGACCCAAAGGTTTGTCATGTGACAAAAGTGGTGCTATTAGCAGTGTTGCCAACCTGCCAAACTTAAAATCCGGGAGATAAAAAGTAAAGTTACGGGAGGTTGATAAATTAATATGAAATATAGAAGGGAAATATTGATGATATTCCAGGAGGTGACTCAAAATTGTCAAAAATCCACACTTTTTCGAGTATTTTCAGCATAAAATTCCGGGAGTCTCCCAAGGAATCCGGTAGGGTTGGCAACACTGTATTAGTGTCCAGGCTGTGAGGTTACCAGAGAGGTTTACAGGGAGGGGGGCCTGGATCCAACAATCTCTGATGGCATTTAATCAGTGCTGTCCAGCTGAAAATATCTGTAGCAAAATCTTCTTTCCTTGTAGCATTTTTACCACTTCTTTACAAAAGAAACACTTATTTTTGGGAAAATCTGTAGCAATTTTTAAGAGCTTTGTAGCAAAATTTTTCTACAATGCTGCAGTTGGACAGCCCTGGTTTTAATTATTTGTACTGAAATGATATGGCGATTGATGATGGTCAGGGTACCCATACATAGCGACTTTAACCCTTTCATTGCCACTGGTTGACCTGAGACAACAGCTTTTACCTCTTGTGACGTCTTGTAGTGGAACCAGTAACAGCTATTGTTCCAGTGCCCCCTCCTCCTGCTCCTGCTCCTCCCCTCCTTGCCGCTCCTCCCCCCCCCCCTCCCCCCGTGCTGGGTGGAAGACATTAAGGACGAAACCAAAGTTCTTGAAAATTCGTTAAGAATACGTGGCTAGGTGATAACTGTGGTGGGATTATGTTTAGGTGAACTTGACCCTAATTATCAAGGTCACTTATGTGAAATTAGTTTCCATGTGATAACTGCTGAAGAATTCAACAAAACATGGTGCAAGTTGATAGGTTTATGTACCTGAATGAGACCTACATGTAGATTGTAGCTGGTTAACCAAGTACCTAATTTGCAAGGTCACAGGGTAACGTATGGTATATAATGCCCCAGCTTGTTTCTACTTCAGTTATACACTGGCGGGTGGTTTAACTATGATAAGCTGTCCAGCTAGATAGGGTACATATTGGTTCAGGGGTGAGTCAAATTGTTCTTATCTGAACCTGTACTATAAAAATTTAATAATTATGGTTTGTTTGACAGGTATTCTTCGTTCATAATGAAGCTCTGCATTTATAAGCAAAACTTCACATATTTAGCTAATTCATCATTTGCCACATTCATATTTATTCTTTTTTATGTGGGTTGTCTTTGCTGAATATTTAGCTTAGATAAGGAGCCGCTACTCAGAGAGACATGTACAGGTAAAAGGCTCCAAAACATGTTGAGTAGTTACCCGCTGAAGACCCTTTAATTTATTTGGGCTGATACAGCCTATGTCAAAATTTTACAGAGGAACGTGTGCAATATGGACAATAGTAGTTCCATATGTATATAGGTTAGACAGGGACAGATTAGCTTATGGAGAGTAAAGAGTTCGGACTGCGGAATAGGCTAATGACTACTAGGAAGTGGTTCTGGGCAAAAAGACACAAATACAATTATGTAAATTTGATGTCAGTTCAGGGTGAAAAAAAAAATGAACTGATTTATGATGCTCTTTGATACGTGTTTGTGTGCTTACCTATACTGTTACAGAAGATGTGCACAGAGTTGATTGTTTTGCACTCCAGTAAAAGGAAATTTTATTGTGCTGTAATTATTTAACAGGAGAAAGGGTAAAAGTGCCAGTAGCAATAAGCCAGAATCCTCTTGTCACTGGAGATCTTTGCAGGCAATATGTGAAGGAAATTGCTGTTGTCATTTTGGGATCTAGGGACATGTAGAGGGCGAGGTTGTCACTAGTTGATGTCATTAACTTGCCAGATGTGACATTTAACTCTTTCAGTGCCAATTTCGATTAAAGCTAATGTGCGCTGAATTAAAATGTCAATAATAGATTGATGTTCTTCATAAAGTGACCTTTTGTTCAGGTACCAGAGTGCCCATACAATTACCATATGAGAACAGGTCTATGGACAGCAAATATGGCCTCCTCAGCAGCTCTCCTTCAGGACCGTCTTCTGGGCGTACTGCAGCCAAAGTGTACTGAAGAAAGTTGTTGACTCATTCAACACTGGGCACTACAGGAGCTCTACATGAAGGACTTTAATGAGAACTTGTCAGCATGTGTCAATATCATACTAGGGTAACCCTTTCCCCCTTGAATTAAGTCTGAGTCAACAGCTTTCATGCCCAATCCATGCCAAGGAAAGCTGTTAACCTGAGGCATGTGATCTTGATAGGCCTCGTCTGCAATTCTCAGTCAAATTGCTTTTGACTACTGTTGAAATTAGTTGAAAACACTGAAGCAGACGACATTTGACCACCAGCTGGTTTTGGCCAAATTTGGGCGAGGATTGATACATTTGTTTTTCCCATGTAGCAGGAGGTATAAACAAAACTGATTGCTCCAGTCAGGTTATTTAATCAGTCCACTGTCTTTATGTAGGTAGAGTCAGGGTACGGCATTCAGGGCCACAGGGCATCAAGAATTATAATAACTGCAGGATCGTGCAGGAATTATACAAACTGTCATGAGCGGTGATTCTGGTTGGGATCAAATGATTCAGGGTGTCATGTTTCCTTGCACAGAATCATAAAGTCCCAGCCAGAAACACACACGAATGATGGTCTGTGTTTACACCCATAATGTTTCTATGGAATACTCTGTTTAAGCAGACAACAAACTACAGTTTTTAAGCGAAAAAGAGGCCAGAATATGTAGAAAAGCATATAGCCCCCCAACACTGCCATGCTTGGATGAATGGGTCTATTTTTCCAGAAATATAATGCAGTCCAATTTCGAAAGGCATAGCAAGTTTACAACCAGCTAAGCAGCCACATCAGTGCATGGCAAGAAATCAATGAATAAGAAACAGCAGCAATTAAAAATACATAGAATGCTGACTTTATTTGCAAACCAAACAGCAGCCTGAAAGAAGTGACAATTTGCCATAACTCATTCCATACTATGGTCACAGGTCTTGGTCAGTGGTTCTGGCTCTGCCTGGCAAGTCATGCTGTAGCTGCCACAAGGGCAGCTGCAGCATGACTTGCCAGGCAGTTGTGATATGGAACAGCAGATGCGATAGCCATAATACATACCTTTGTAGTAATGGTGCTTCTTACCAAATATGGTACTGAACTATGTGATATGGAACAGCAGATGTGATAGCCATAACACATAGCTTTACTACCCTCCCTAGGGCCCCATTATGGGATAAAATATTAGAAAATTCGATGCTCTCTCAGATATTGTGCCATATATTACAAAGTTGGGATGTACATGAAACTTGAAGTTTGCTTTCAAATACCGTTTACTGGGAAGAATTTTGTGGAAAGTCAGCTGCAGATCCAGTAACTAATTATCATGAACTACAGGCACATGATTTGAGCAAATACAAGGAATTTGCTCTGTGAACGCTTGATTGATAAAGTTATGATGATATGCATAAGAAACACTAGTAACAGCTTTCAGCAATAAATAGACATTTTTGTCAGTTGTAAGTTGTGATTGGGGATGGGTTCATGGCAGCCCTGGGCCAGGATAGGTGGCGCTGCTACTAATTGCCACCCATCTTATCCAAGGCCTTTTTGTTTCTGTCCACACTTGGTGCCAAGGCCCAGCATGCCACAGATCACTGCCCAGTGTCAGTGTTATCATTGACGCAGTGCCAGGTGTTACTTAGTATTCAAAGTGCAGACTACAGCAAGTCATTGTGTTTATCTTACATGACAGGTTATCACAATAATGAAAGGGAAAAGTAAAAGAACACATAGAAAGTTTATCTAAGATGACAGGTTATCATGATAATGAAAGGTAAAAGTAAAAGAACACATATAAAGTTTATCAGATGACAGGTTATCATGATAATGAAAGGTAAAAGTAAAAGAACACATATAAAGTTTATCAGATGACAGGTTATCATGATAATGAAAGGTAAAAGTAAAAGAACACATATAAAGATTATCTAAGCTTAGATGACAGGTTACCATAATAATGAAAGTTAAAAGTAAAAGAATATATAAAGTTTATCAGATGACAGGTTGTCATAATAATGAAAGATAAAAGTAAAAGAACACATATAAAGTCTTGCAGAACTTGACTCATCAGCACCTCTACAAAAATTAAACGGAAAAAAAAACTACATGTACATAGCATAGTTCATATGACTTTATGCTTTACAAAATTTCTGTTTTGTTTTATTAATAACACATGTAAAGTCTTAAGGTCTCAATGAAATTTTATTTCTCACCATCTCTACAAAACTGGATAACATGGACAGGATATGTATACAGCATGAAGTAGTCATTCATTTTAGCAAATTAATTCAATACATCTGGTAATGAAATGTAAATTCATGTGTACAGAAAATAAAACTTTCATGGTTTTGGTTAATTTGAATGGTAATACATGTATGTGATTAAGGATTACGGGATGCTCCCTTGATGATAGCACTAATATTTGACGGCAATCGGCGGCAACGGGCAGCACACTGGGCCTCATTCCCGCAGTCGCCAGACAGATAGAGATAGGTCTTGACAGAAGGGGGGTAAGGGGGGGGGTTCAGTACGCTGGTACAGGTAATTATTTTTCTAGAGTACACAGTACGGAAAATAAAAATCTTTCAAAATTTTGGATAGTACGAAGTACTTAAATAAAGAGGTCTTCCAGTACACCAGTATGGTAAATAAAAAGCCCCAGTACGCCAGTACGGGAAACCCCATTTCCCACCCTCTTGACAGTGAGAGGTGCTGCTGGACCACACCATACAAAGCTGTTACTAGGTAAAGATCTGACTTTTGAAAGTGGGTTCAAATGCAATCACATTTATTACTTGATGAATTTTCAGATGTGAACTTGCAGAGATTTGTGCAAGATTTAGACAAAGAGATGGAGTCAGACAAATGTGTTTTACATTCCAACAGACTGTTTCAGTGCCAAATTTTGGACTGAGTCAAAACAGCTTTTCTCTGGAACTAAAGGCATACTGGTAATTGAATGAAGGGTCTTTTTACGAGGAATACAAATCTGGAATCCTTATGATAATTCAAGCTAGTTTGACTTAAGTAGATCGACTTTAGATGTGATTGGCACTGAAAAAGTTCAATAGAAACCATGGCCAGAATAGTGAAATTAACATTTCAGTTTAATGCCTGCAATACAAATACTGTGATGAATGGAAACAAATTACATTTTCTTATGTATGGTTTGCAAAACTCACACTTCAGGGAAGGTAGGAGGTCATTTCTTTGGGAAGCGTAAAAAGGCACGGGATATACGCATCTCAAGGACTGTAGTTATGTAACAAAGGAGCACTTTGAGGACAAAAGGGACTTGCCTAGACATGTTGATTTAACCAATTAACTGAGGCAACAAGCACAGCCAAAGTGCTAAACTGCTTTCTACTTCTGTGTATATCGCCATCTGTAGGGGGCTATACTCTAAGCACCTACCACACACATTAACCCTTTCTGGTCTGGGCATTGTTAAAACTCTCATATGGACTTTACCCATGCCTGGGTGCTATTTTTTTTGTCTATTTTTTAAATTTTTGTTTATTTTTGTCTATTTTTTTCATTTTATTTTTTGTTTTTTTGCTTGTTTTGCCCAGAGGGAGGGGCTTCTTATGTTGCTGTCCCTTTGCTAGGTTTGACAGAAGTCAATGTGTTGTCAATCAATGACACCAGACTGCTGTTTCTTGTAAACTGACCTTTCCAATACAGCCAGACCATACAGCTATAGTGAGACAGCAGAGACCATAATGGTCCAGGTCAAGTGCTGAGGAAAGCCGTTGACTTAATGAAAACTTTGCACTGAAGAAGGGTTGCACATGGGCAGGAATAGAGGGTTATTGTAAATTAGTATAATTGCAATCCTATTTTAAATTACCTGTGACAAAAAGGTACAAAATGAAGTCGAAGCTACAACCCCCTCCCTCCCTCTCCCCCCTTAAAAAAAATCGTCAGGATCATGACATGTTTAACTACTTACTGGTCAACTTACTGAGCCACTTAACTTATTAGACGTAGATCATGATTTTTTTTACATCTATGTACAGACATGTAGAGAAAAGCTGTAGTAAATAGCCATGTCCATTAATACTATAGCGCATTAAGCTTTGTATTCACTAACAAGGCCCAAAGATTTTCTTTTTTCTCTCTCTGTCCAGTATTTATAGCGCTGAAGTGTGTTGTGATGACTTTGTATACACTAAACTTGCTTAGAGGGGAACAGTAGGAAATGACAGAGATTTTGTGAATAAGTTATCAGTAAAGAGTGAATGACACTTATCATTAAGAAGTTGTGAGGCTAAAAATGTGGACAAGAAACCTCAGGACAGAAAACAAAAAACAAAAAAAAACAGGCTTAAAAACTTTTGGGGTGGAGGTGGTACTTTGACTTTAAGTGACTCTGTGCACAGGCAGATTATTCCCCCTGAGTAGGCCTTGTTTTGTTCATATATAAACAAATCCAAGAATTAGTACCACAAATTCTAGGTAGAGTGGCAATATTTACAGTGGTGAACAATTTATCCGCCAGGGCCATACAGCATAAGTAAGGACATTGATTAACCCATTGACTGCCATAGTCCTGCCTGTTTACCTGGATTTAAGGCAAAGATTGCATAACACTGGATTCCAATTATCTGAACTGATTTTGTTCAAAGAGTGAAATGCGAGGCTTAAAGAGAGACCTCTTAATGACTGGCAACTTAATTGGCAAGTTGTTTGTGTTTGTAAAGACAGCCAAGAGGACTTGGTCAACAAAGAAAGCCACTGACCATGACTTTTATGACACGGTATCCAATGTGTTAACTTGCTCATAGGCTTAACTGCAGTCTCTACATGTTAGGCTTGGCCTTAATTGTTGAGAGGTTTATAGAATCAAAGGCTACTTTACTAAGAAACCCTGTACACAACTTAAGCTCCATACCGACTTACCTTTCAGCCCTCAAGTTCTCTGACTCTAGAGTTGCCCTGTCTCAAGGGAGAAGAGGGTCATTGTCACATGTAACTGAACACCACTTAAACCATTTGAGTATAAGTTACAATAGTTGTTACTCTTAAGGACAGGTGAGACACAACAGGGATTTCTGGGTAACTACCACCTATTGAATGCCATAGAATGGTAAGTGTTCATGGCAGCATGTACATGTATATTGAGTGAGTATGATTGGAAGGTTGTGAGACTGACCAGGGATGTCTCTGTTGACATCTCTCATCTGATTGACTTCAATATCGTCATCTAGTCATTGAATAAACATTTACGCATCAGCCTTGTGGCCAACATATCAAATGTCAGGCCATTATATGATCCCTGGCTTGACAGACCACTTTTGGCAGGTCCCTGCTGCTATCTTTTCCATGTTATTACACCTCTAATGAGAGACCACCTGTCTTGAGAGGCCACTTGTGGGCCTGCCCTTGGGGGGTCTTTCAAGACAGGGACTACTGTATGCAAATGTTGAAATAACTTTCCAGGTACAACCAAATTCTGGGGTTTTTATCATTCTGTGTTTTTTTGTTTTTTTTTTAGTTTGTTTGTTTTGTTTTTTTTTTTAGCTCAGCTGACTTGTCAGTCAGCTGAATTTATCTTCTGGTCCCTCATCCATCGTCATCAGCAATTGACTTCTTCTCCAAAACCGCCAGCCTGATTCACTTCAAACTTGGTGGCAATGTACCTTGGGCAAATCTCTACCAAATTGTTCAAATCCCCATGCTCTAGTGATTTTTGTTTTTTTTTAATGATTTTGTGTTCTTCTTTTTTGGGGCAAATCTTAAAAAATCCTCCGTGAAACCGGTCACCCAATTGATATGATATCACAGAGGAACACTCCTAGGGAGTTTGACTTTAGTAGATGGACTTAAGGCATGATAGCACTGAAAGACTTAAGTTGCTAACTGATTTCTGCCGCAGAATATGAGCACAAAGAGCAGATGTATCCAAGGAGTGACCACAAACAGCAATTAAGTACAGCGTAATGACAGAAAGTAGCTCATTATAATTTGACTACAAAATGTATGCAAGCAAACATCATTTACATTATTCTGGCATTAACGATACAATTTGATTTGCTGACATTTCAACAGCCCCTGGACCTGGTTTTGTCCATGATCAATAACACCCCTGGTCATTCACACTACCTTTAATTGGGTTTTACCGAAAACCTCAAACCAATCAAGATAGGTATTCTGTTAATTTTAGCCGTTTCTAGGAGAAACACTGTCCTGACAGCTAATGTGTCACAGCAGGGGAAAGGAAAAACAGACTGTACATTGTATTATAGTACATATGTTAATAATTGTATAATAGTTTATACATTGTATTACAGCTTATACATCATATTGCATTGTACTACAGTGTATACATTGTATAATAGTTCATATGTTAATAATTGTACATGTATAATAGTTTATACATTGTATTACAGGTTATACATCATATTACAGTTTCCATGCACAAAGCTGCCAAATTTGGTGTGTGCACATTCCTTCATAGATATAGGTGGAGAACTAGCTGTATGTATACAATCATGTAGTGCTATACAATTATACTTGATCTTGTACCAGTGGATTTTGCCTCTAGCCATTTGGCCAGATTTGCTTCCCTTTGTCTCAAGGGTATTTCAGATATTAGCTGTCACAAGAAATAGTTCTGATGGGGGACCAGTCTATTACTCAGTGGCAAGCAAGGGAACATTCTGTAATTGGCCTAATATTTGACAGCTTGGAGGTAGAGCCTATTAGTGGTACCAGGAACATACAAGAAGGGTCTATCAGCACCATGAAATTGCCTCTCGAGTAATTTTCCTTCCTTTCTTTAATTTTGCAGAACAGCGTACAATGGCTCAGTTCCACCATTAATGGATGTTGGTCCTGATTTTGAGAGCAAGAACAGCTCTCATGGGACAATCAATGTAGAGTTTTATTGCAGCAATTGGTTCTGTTTTGGTTGAATTATGATGGTGGCAGACATCAATTTGACCTCCGGTGTCCTTGAAAGTGCCCTGCAACATTTTTATGATGTTTTATTCGTCTCACATGCTTATTAAACAGGTGAAAATAGTCTGTGAAAGTTTGTTTTCGTCAATGAAGGGTCTCTGTTAGCAGCCGAGGAAATCATTTTTGGCATTGCTGAAGGCTCGAGTGGAGACCTGTGAAAGTTGAAAGCAAAATGCTCATGGATGTACAGCACTTGTAAAATGGATCACAATAATTAAAACAAAATTAGTTTTTATTGAGCAAAGTTGACACTGATAGTGTCTCAGTTTGTCAGCATAACCATTTTCTTGTGTCCGGCATGCAGTGAAAAGAAATCTTTGCAGGTATGTAAACCAGAACATTGCAATAAATTAGTTTGTCAAATAATTCCACTGCCAACACTGTGCATTTAATTTCATATGTGGAATTGATCTTGTACCAGTATCAATTGCAAAGATACACCTCTACATGACACTAGAACCCAGACTAAATGGTCAAGTGGAAATTGGCACAGTGAAAAAGCTGTCTTTTGCAGACTGCCAATATCATGTGAGAGCATTGGACAAAATGCTACAAATGGCATGGACACAGAGACAAGGAGAATATATAGATCACTTTTGTCAATAAAACACAATTTGTCATGAGAAGAAAAAAATTAATCAGCAGCCAAGCCAATCAACCTCACAGGCATATTCAATTCCATGCCATAATCTGAGTTTTGTCGAAGCTGTAAATTTATAGCTGTTTTAGAAACTCACTGCTGTGGTCTGACAGGGATGGGGATAAGATATGCATTGAAGTTTTTTGTTGGTTTTTTTTTTTTTTGATCTCTTAAGTTTTTTGTTTTTTTGGTTTCGTTTTTTTTTAGGGTTTTGCAATTTATTAAAACTAGATGACCTTGGAGGAGGGACATTGTAAAGTACATGTAGAAGAGATAATTGTATCACTTGGTGATCATTCTTGGCTCATTGAAGCTGGATCCTCCTATAAAGACTCGTTGGCCTGTAACCCTGTCCTCCGAGAGATTGATATGGCAAACAAGTCCACATATTTCTTTTGTCTGAACGTATGGTCCATGTATTTTCCAGTGATCAGGTTTTGATGTATGAAGATAGTCCTTGTTTTTTCCAGTGATGAGGTTTTGATGTCTGAAGATAGGCCTTGTTTTTTCCAGTGATGAGGTTTTGATGTCTGAAGATTGTCAATGTATTTCCCAGTGATCAGGTTTTGATGTCTGAAGATAGTCATTGTTTTTTCCAGTGAGAAGACGTCAATTTGTTTAGATAGTCCATGTGTTTTCTGGTGAGAGGTTCTTGATGTCTGAAGATAGTCCATGTATTTTCCAGTGATAAGTTCATAATGTTTGAAGGTAGATCATATATTTTCCAGTGAGGAGTGCCTATGGAGGTGGACTGGAAATAAATACTATATACAGGCATATCATGAACCTATCACTGGAAAATATTAAGGCTCTATTCAGACATCATCAACTTCTTGGTATGGTCCATGATGTCTGTATATCGTTGTGATGAAATGTTTCAAAATAAATATGTTATGTTTTTCCTCAGTATGTTTTTGTGGAAAAGCAAAATAAGAGTCTGGAATTTGGGGCTTCCTTGAATGTCATGAAGGAAAAAACAAAAGTCCTTGGCTTGGAATGCACTGTGTCGTTACTTAATGGGATAATGTTGTCAGTGACAAACAAATGAAAAAATATTCCATTTATTCCATCATTTCCAGAGTGTTTGTGCTTTTCTGTCATCAAAGTGGCAATTCCTGGGAAATTCAAAAAAAAAAAAAAAAGAAAAAGAAAAAGAAAAGAAAAGAAAAAAGAAACAAAATAGAAAAAAGGCTTAAAGAAAAAGCCACCCTCTTCCAGACTATACCCCTGGTGTACCACAGAAGTACTTGTATATGTATATTTCAGGACATGACATGAACTGTGAAAGACTACTTAAAGTGAGAACTGCCTCAGTGAGTTGTATGTTAATAAGTGTGTACTGTGTTCTCTTACTCATGTGCCATTCCTTCACTTGCAGGGACAGGTTCGCTCACTGTTCTCAAGCGCACAGTCTCAGGGCCACTTCAAAAGCGAACGCGCAGCCCAAGTCAGATCAGCGTGGAAAGTGACTCCTACGCCAGCATTGACTTGGGCACAGAAAAGCTGCCACCAAAGGATACCCCTGAGGCGTCACACGTGTGCTCAATCAGGTACACCCACTTGATTCATAACTTTTAATAAAAAGCCCAGCATTATTAAAATTTAACCAATATTGACCTTTTCCTGATCAGAATAAGACTCTGCCAATAGTTTTCATGGGCACGAGTTGGGTGCAATATGCCCAACCCACGCCAGGAAAGCCATTGGTCTTGGGCGTGCCACCTAGATCATCATACCTACAATTGTTAGGGAGGAAAAAAAATCTTTGTAATTTCTGCAAAATTAAGGAGCTCTAGATATGAAGAACACTTCAGATGTACTTACAGCTAGAATACATTTACACTCACAATTTCAGCACAGCCAATATTTACAAGGCAAAAGCAGAATCATTTGTCTAAAGTGTCTACGCCGTTTTAGGTGTACACAGACTCATTGGTTGTGACACTAGTAAATTGCTGAGCCAGTTTCTCAAAAAAAAAAAAAAAAAAAAAGCCCAAGCCTGTCTTCATGAGTAAAAACGGAACCTTAAAGTGATCTACAGCCAGTACGGACCCAATCCATGTAACCAAATGTTTCTTTAGTTCCACTCTTCGCCTCTTGGTGGAGCCATCATCAGGTGAAGCAGGACAAAGCTGCAAGTCCTGCAATTTGGCAATGTGTTTCGGGTGATTACTTGTCCCCGACAAGTCAAGAAATGTTTTTAGGAATTAAAAATTTTGAAACAGCTCAGGGGAATAAAAATTTGGGTGAACTGCTGATTGAAAAGAAATAAGCCCACATTGGTTACTGTTCATTTAATTTTAAAACATGTGTTGCCATCACCTGAAATACTGCAGTAATGGATAAATTCAGATTCATCAAGATGAAACCTTCAATTATGTGCCCATTTAACAATATTTTCAGGAACAAAAAGTCTGTATCCAGGTCAATAGATCTGTGTGACACACTTTGGGTGCAATGTACCCGAAGCATGCTTAGGCAAAACTGTTGACATGGCCTCCAACTTAGCTCTGAAAGGTAACCCTTCAGTGCCAACTGCAACTTAAGTTGAACTACTCGTAACAAACTGCTCAGAAGTACAATAAGGATGCTGGATTCATGTTCCTTATAAAAAGATCTTCCGTTCAAGTACCATCATGCCTGTAGTTACATAGAATATATTAGTCCAGGTCAACAGCTTTCCTCAATGCACTATGGGCACATTACACTCAAAGCATGTTGGAGAAAGCTGTTGATTCAGTTCAAAATGTGGCACTAAAAGAGATAATAGTGCTCATAGCTGTAGGGGCAAAACTTGAATTCAAGCAAAATTTAGAACTTTTGATAGTTTGAAAAAAGTAATTGGAATATCAGTTGCCACCAGGGACAAGTATACATAAGGGTATTAAGAAATGATCAGCCAAAAAGTGGAGCCACTTTGGTACAAATAACTACATGATTATGCATAGGAAAACTTGCCCTAGAACGATGAGTGACATACTCTATGTTAACAGTTAAATGTGATGGCATGTTTTAACTCTTTCAGTGCCACATTTTGGACTGAGTCAACGGCTTTCTTTGGAAAGCTAGATTACTGCATTTTCCCTTTTTCCTCATAAAGCTCAACAATACTTGCCTTAGCAGTCATTGTTCCTTTAGTATGACCAAAAAATGGTGTTGCCCTTCCAAATTTTATTATCATTATGATGGTAGAAAATGAGAGTAAAGTAATACGGTTTTATTTTCAGATTGCGGCACATTCTGCGGAGATTGAGGAAGGATGAACTGACCAAAGAAGACTTAATTAGGAACATAGAATATGCTGCCTCTGTCTTAGAGACAGTCTACATTGACGAGACAAGGTCAGTACCTCATTCACACCTTCTACCTTGCTACATGGTCTGCCTACCTTTTACATGAGCAAACATGAAGTAGATTTTGCTGTATCAACTAAAACCACAAACATGTATACACTGTATCTATGTATACACTGTATCTAGGGTGTGGAACCACTGTTTATAATTCCATGGACTTAAATTACAGCTTTTCCTTCAGGTTTCAGCATCCAAAGAAGCCAACATATTTTCTTTCTACTGGTATCAACAGATATATCTTAGGCGATCTAATCCTGATTGGCCAAACTATAGTGTCTCCATACCTGAAATGTATGTAAGTCTAATGTTCGGTTACAACTGAATCCTCAATGTTGTATGAATTCATTGCTTATGCATGACATGCATATTTTTTAAAGATAATTTTGATGGTTATATGATGTTGAAAAATTGGATATTTTTCTTGTTAGGCAGTTGATGTAATTTTGCAGCAGAATGGAAAGGGTTAACGTTGCATTATTAAGGAAAGTGATAAAACCTATCTCCTTGTATCCCACTGACAACAGGTCACTGGATTTACCAGTTGTTTCCGTGACAACAGTTTATTATGGATTTACTTATTACTCTTATCAATTGAAACTTCTATAACAAGATCATGGATGTACCAGTTGTTTGTATCCATGGAAACATCTGTGACAATGTTAAAGGTTCATGGATTCACCCACAGCTTGTATCCATGGAGATATCCCTGACCACGTTACCAGTTTATGGATTCACCCATAGCTTGTATTGATGGAAACATTCATGACAACACCAGAGGTTCATGAAGTCAACCATAGAAAAAATTGGTGACAATGTTACAAGTTTATGGATTCAGCAATGTTTGTATCCATGGAGACATCCATCACAGCTTTACACATCTCATGGATTGGCTTATAGTTTGTATTTATAGAGACGCCTATAACACAGGGTGATGGAGTACGCATTGTTTGCAGCAGCAGCTGAATCAACAGTGTTAATTGTTCATATAATCTACAGAAAATATGAATGTCGACGTTTTTGCATTGTATTATGTTTATCTTTCAGTGAATTCACCAAATCTAATTAACCTATGCATTCCTTTGGTTTAAATTTGCTGCAACAGTGCCACCCTTTGAACATTTTTGCTCTCAGTTTTATTTGATGATAGTTAATTTGTTAACATATTTATAGTTTCAGGGCACATGTTAATGTTGATTGGTTTTCATTTATATTTTGTTTTGTTTAAAAATGCACAGCGACTTGCTTTCATAATTAAACTGTGCAGTGCTTTTAAATGTAGTTTATTCAGAATCTGAGGTGTAATTATGAGATGCAGTACTGACTCGGTTAATAGAAGACTGGGCAAAAAGAGAGTGAGCTGTTTAAAGCAACAAATATATGCCTAGTGATTTTATTAGTACATGTACTTGTATACTTAAAATAATAATGGGAGTTTTATTTTAAGTATAGAATACTAACTTAAAACTGCCTCTATAGTTTAGGGTGGACATGAACTCATGACCAATCATATACATGTGACTCATACAGTTCCAGAACACAAGACAATCAAAACTCAGAACCACAAGGGTAAGTCAAAGTGAGGCTTTGGAAGACCACTAACGCCACCTGTTGGTTGACCAGTTCCTACCCATTTTAACTCCACTATTTTTCCACATAGAACTTACAGCAAGTTGGATTGGTACAGAGTAAATCCTCACTTTTGCTAACCACCACTGTGTTGTAACCTACAGTTTCTTTGTTACATCACTTTGTTTGTTTTTTTTTCTGTACATTTTGCAACAGTTATCTTAGAGTTTGAGTGTTCTCCTGTGGAGCCTTATATAGAACTGGGAGTTACTGTGCGGTGAACTGATGCAAGAATGAAGGGGAAAACAAAAGAATATATTTGCAAAGTATAATGGGTTGCTTTTTTTAGTTTCTTTTAGTAAATATACTTATCAATAGCTTACATCAATTGGATAATGTCCTGGTGCCCTGGTTTAGTAATTATGCAATTAATATTCTGGATCCCTAACTAGTCATGTAATGACAAATTTGTAAGGCTTAGATTGGCAGATGTACCTGACATCAAATGCTTATCCCCCTGGCATAGAGGGTTAGCCGGAATATTGTGTAAAATACTAATCAGCAAGTTATTAATGCTTTATATGACCCTGTGTGTACCTTGTTGTGGAATGACTCGTTTAGACAAAAATTCTGACATGGTTGTTAAGTATAAATCCCTGATTCCCTTGTTTTGAAGTGGACACGTATTGTAATATATGTGATATCTCTCAATATTCTAAATGACATGGACGATATACTTGGAACTCGTGCTAGCCACAATATACATGTATAATTCTAAATGACATGGACGATATACTTGGAACTCTTGCTAGCCACAATATACATGTAATATTGTAAATGACATGGACGATATACTTGGAACTCGTGCTAGCCACAATATACATGTAATATTGTAAATGACATGGACGATATACTTGGAACTCGTGCTAGCCACAATATACATGTAATATTCTAAATGACATGGACGATATACTTGGAACTTGTGCTAGCCACAATATACATGTATAATTCTAAATGACATGGACGATATACTTGGAACTCGTGCTAGCCACAATATACATGTAATATTCTAAATGACATGGACGATATACTTGGAACTCGTGCTAGCCACAATATACATGTAATATTCTAAATGACATGGACGATATACTTGGAACTCGTGCTAGCCACGATATACATGTAATATTCTAAATGACATGGACGATATACTTGGAACTCGTGCTAGCCACGATATACATGTAAAATACCACAGGACAAACAGCAAACCCCATGTAGTAAGTATATATGCATCCACTCGTTTGCACATGTACGAGTGCTACCAATGCTGTACAGCGGGTAAATCCAGCAAGATACTAGCAAGCCATCAATGGCTAAGACAGCACGCGGTGTTGCTGAAGCCAGCACTGTTTAAACTCATCGTCTGCATTGTGTAGGGGCAAGCAGCATTAGAAACCATGGTAGAACAAGAATAGAGCCTGCTGGAGTGGCTATGGTGGTAAAGACATCAAATGCGTCCTGGGGAAGTGGCTGTCGGCTCCTGTGACTTCACTTTGGCCATTTCCCTTGGGCCTAGGTCTGTCGTGTATTCTCTACCAAATCCGGTCTACTAAGCTTAATTCCCAAAGTATATACATGTATATATTTATATATTGTAGTCTTTTAACATCTTTTGCAGGAAAACTGTAAACTTCAAATATTGTTTTACGATAATTTGCAGACACTGTTTGCTTTACGCTGTTGTGATGTGCGTTTATTTATAAGTGAAAAAAATCAAAGCCCCATACGTACAGTTTTAATAATTAATGGATATAAGACACTCTCAGGTTAGCATGAAATTACCAGCAGTAATTAAGGAGATGTGTAACAGAGAAATTCGTTTATTGTACTGTGGTCACTTGAAGCTAATTTTTTCCAGGGGTGTATGCATGTCTGGACATTTCAGTTTATTATTTGGTTACATAAAACATTCCGTAAGGAGGCAAAACTTAAATTCAACATGTATAATTTCACATTAATGTCATATGATGTTACACATGGCAGCATGATCGACCGCCAGGTTCATGATAGGTTTGACATAAAATGACAGGAGAAGTCGGTGAAGCTAAGTTACAGTTATAATGTTCCTTTCAGTTTTTACACTCTCTCCCCACATACAGGCAGTGCCAGATTTGCGGTAAACTTTGGTTGCGTATTATAAGTGTTTCTCTGTTGTCTTTTTATGTTGTGCACTCACTCAGTTGGATTTATTTATTTATAAAGCAAACGTGAATTCATCTTTTCAGGTATTAGAGGGGAAGTACATTGAAACTGTGAAATGTACTGACCTGTTGTACAGTATGATACAGGTTAAACTGTATTCATGTCAAAAGTACAGCGGTACCTGCTGTGTGCAGCCACTGCCGTGACAGGTCACCTGTTGTATGCAGCCACTGCTGTGACAGGTCACCTGCTGTATGCAGCCACTGCCATGACAGGTCACCTGCTGTATGCAGCCACTGCCGTGACAGGTCACTTGCTCTGTGACCACATTTTTTCCTGGCCACAAGAAAAAGTTTCTTAACTCTTCGAGTGCCAATCACATCTTAAGTTGATCTAAAAAAATGAAACTAGTCTGAATTAACATTAGTATCCAGATTCGTATTCCTCATGAAAAGACCTTTCATTCAAGTACCAGCATGCATCTAGTTCCAGAGAAAATATCCCAGGTCAACAGCTTATCTGGGAGCGCATTGCGCCAATGCGCGCCAACAAGAGCTGTTGACTCCATCAAAAATTTGGCACTGAAAGAGTTAATTTACCTGCAGTCACAGGTCACCTGCTGTATGTGACCACTTGTTTGTGGCAGAAACTGTGGCCACAGACAGCAGGTACATGTGCCACAGTAGTACTGTAGTAATTGCATTATTCTTATGTATACAGTAGTCCCTGTCTTGAGAAACCACTTGAAGGAAAGACCAGTTGCCTTAAATCCACTTTTTCCAAGTTGCTTGCTAAATACATTAACTTTAAATGTTATTTGTACCTCCTATGGAAGATCCCTGTATTGAGAGACCATGATTTGGTCTCTCCAGGGGTGGTCTTTTAAGACAGGCTTTTCTGTGAATCATAATCATACTTATATGTCCTGAACATGTGTATATCTTTCTTATTGTGTAGTCGTGTATGTGTACATGAACTTAGGGGATGAAGACTAGGTGGGGGTGGGATGGGGTGGGCAGGAAGGGTCTTGTTGTTATAATAGTGATTGCACTAGTGTAATGTATCCATGATATTTAGTTTGCTGTTTCAAACTGGGGGGGGGGGGGGGTATTTGTTGTTGGTCAGAGGGAATATCCATATGATGAGAGAAACTTGATCATCCTCAGAAGTTATTAATCTTATTTTATCTTATCCTTAAATCAAACAAACAAACAAATAAACAAAACTGCACATTGGGACCAAAAAGTGCAGAATTGTGTGCATTTATTAACCTACATAATATAAACCCAAATAATTTCTGTTCATTTGAAGTATTCAATAAAATATTGATCACAAAATCTGCATAAAAAGTCCTCTGATGACAGATTTAAAAACAGAAAAAAAGGGGGGAAAAAGCCCTCAAAATCAAAAGATTGCAATAAAGGAGTCCCTGTAGGAACACTGGCTGCAAAAAGAGATAGAGGCTAGGCCTACCACTAGGTGGTCAGTTGTGGTAGTAAGCTGCTTCCAGACTTGGGGCAGTCAGTAAGGGCACCACCCCACCCTGCCATGACAAAATAAGGTCAGCTGTTGACCTGGGGTATGCTATTCTGCTAAACCTCATCTACAGTTTGCGTTACATTTTAACACTTTTCCCCTTGACTGAAGACTGGAACAAGTGAGTTTCTCAGTGTGGTTGTACCCAACCCATATGCCAGGGAAAGGTATTGACCTGTGGCATGTTGTCTTGTTACACTATTGTGAAAACTGGGTTGTAAAAAATCTGAAATAGATGACTTTTGATCATCAGCCATTGTGGCAGGTTTAAATCTTAATGTGATAATCACTGCTATAGTGGTTTTCTCATTATCATTAAACATATAATTGTAAAAAGATTCAAATTCCTCATGAAGATACCTTTTAATCAAATACCAGCAAGCCTGGTCTAGAGCAAAAAGTAGTCTTAATCAACAGCTTTCCTCGGACAGTTTGTGCACGTTGCACGCAAAGTGCCCCAAGGAAAGCTGTTGACTCGGTTTTAAAGCAGTTCATTAATGGTTAAAAGGAAAAAATTGCAAGAGAATCTGAAAGGAAAACTGTTTTATGTTGCATTGGCAAAACTTAAAATTGATATGATCGTTCAACAGACCAATGTTTTGCTATTCATTCTGAAAATAGTAACAATGAAAAACAACACCCAGATATTTTTGGTCCTGGATGGGTATTTTTCAGTTGTTATATTACCATAACATGTAAGCGGTAATTAATGATAGTCAGAATAATCTCCATCATAACGTTACCAAAATATATGAAAACATTTGTAATATGCTGCCACCTGGTGTGATCTGGTAAAACTACTTGTTTTTGAAACAGACTTGGGCCAATATACACCAGCCATGGAGTACTTGTGCAGAGTTCCAAGCTATGTTTTAACAGTCCAAAGAAAACTCAACTTTTTTAATGGATATTGGTCACATTGACTTGGTAGCAAACACTGGCAAGAGACTTGGAACTTTCCAGGAGCTGTACTGCAATTCAGCAGAAAACCTTTGCTCACTATTATGCTTAACATTTCACTGATGTGCAGTGAGTCTCCCTCTTGTATGGCTCCTCTCAACAGAGACCACCCCTCTGGGGCATGGGGAGGGGGGGGGCTCATAAGAGAGGGACCACTGCAATCAATTTTTATTAGCTCTGCTGACCATAGGTTGCAGAGCTTATTTGTATTTGTGTCTTTTTGTCCAGACCACTTCCTAGTTGTCATTACCCTATTCCGCAGTCCAAACTCTTTACTTTCCATAAGCAGACTTACCACTGTCTAACCTATATACATATGGAAGTACTATTGTCCATATTGCACACGTTTTTCTATAGAATTTTGGCATAGGCTGTATTAGCCCAAATAAATTAAAGGGTCCTCAGCAGGTAACTACTCAGAACATGTTTTGGAGCCTGTACCCACGTATGTGATCACTCGTGTCTGTCCATCCATTTGTCTGTACACTTTTGCTTGTGGTTGTAATATACAGTCTGCAGTTTTCACATTAGCCCAATATAACTTTCAGGACTTGTGAAGTGTACGAAAATCTAGGTCTAGTTTGATATTGGTGGTGCCACCAAAAGTATTAGGTAATAGATGGTCCAAAATGTGAAAATATTGAAGATTCTATTTTTCGAAGAATTTTTCATGAATCATTATGAAACTTGTCAGGAATGTCAATCGGGAAAATATGAAAATGCATTGAATTTTGATTCCCCCACCTGCATTATTACGAAGGATATGGACCAAATACTGTTGAAAACTCATTAAAATAAATATGTTTGAGACAGAATAAGGCTTATGATTCTAAATGTACCGCAGATTTGTATCATACATAAAAGTTTCATATTATATAATATGGACCTTGACGCACTTTTTCAAGGTCATGATGAAAACATGTTAAGATTTGTTTGTTTCCCCATTGTCATTACATATGAACTTGTACACATATATACATATCATCACAGGAAATTATACAGACAAAAGTCTATGACATGGAGTCATGGTGGCACCACTGGTGGTATTAAGTGGAACTAGCATTATAGCTATTAAAAGTACATTGAATTTATTCTTTTGATTATAAATTGAGATGGAACCTCTAAATTTACATGAAAATTTGTGTTGGACAATGACCAAATTTTGTTTAAAAAAAAAGGGGGGGGGGGAGATCTTGACCTGTTTTTGAGTTATTAAGGATGAAGTAAAGGAAACTAAATTTGACGTGTAAGAATAAGAAGACTTACAATACCAAATGTACTATAAATGTGTATCATTGATAGAAGTTTGATATTGCATAATATGGGTGACCCTGATCTGCTTTTTCAAGGTTAAGAAGGGAACTCATATCAGGAAATGATTTTATTGTGATGCTCATGACATTGTAAACTGAAATGGTACTGCAAAACTAATGCCAATAATGCATTAGGCCAGTGGTCAAATTTTTTAATTTTTCAGTGACCTTGACCTGCTTTTCAAGGTCATTAAGCACTTGAGAAGATGTCACTAAATTCAACACGTTGATAAAGAATGGGGGGAATCATACCATATATGTACCTCAAATGTGTGTTCATGTAGAAGTTTGATGTTGCATCACGTGGATGACCTTGACTAATTTCTCAGGGTCATAGAAGGAACACATTGCAGGAAATGAATTTTTAGTGATGACACATTATCAGATTATATGTCAACAGAGCATTAATAAGGCCATGGGCCTCTTGTTCTTGCATGTTGGTAGGTTTTTGCAATTCATTTTTACATTCAATTTACATTGCTCTATTTCTATGCATTTCTAAACTGTAACTTATTTTTATTAAAATAATTAGTTGTTGGCTGAAATGACTGGAAACATTTTCACTCTTAAATTGCTAAATTTATAAAAATTGGTTTATATTGGCTCATACCTCTGATCATGTGACCTTTTATCTTTCTTGCAATGCATGCTGGTATGTGCAGTGGTCATGTGACTGTGTCTCTTTGCTGTATAGGAACTGTGAACCACAGGCCCTTGATAGCCTACTTGACAGCACATTCAACGAATCTCTCGTCCAAGGAAACAACAGCAGCTCCACCTTACAACAGTCACGATCACACAAAGTCTTCCGAAGAACCAGACCAACTGCACGAAGGTGTCGAAGTAATTTTTTGCACTTGGCACTAATACACCAGTCTCTCTGTGTGTCCATCGCACATAGTCAATTACCAGGTGTTCCAGCAAACAGAAATGTCAGACTGGAAATTTTTGGGCTTGTCACTTGACATTTCCTTTTTCTAGACTAGTTTTCAGTGTGATGTGGGTTGTTTGCTGGCTTGTAGGTATATGAGAGAGATTTGTAGTTAGTATATGTCAAAACCTGCCAAGAGAGTGTAAAACTGCATGACTTTGTGTAAAATGTGAAACCTTAAAATCCAGTTCTTGAATAGAATCCTAGCTGGCTGTAGAGGTCCGAGCAGGTATGACTGCTTTACACTGCAATTCAGGTATGACTGCTTTACACTGCAAGTCAGGTATGACTGCTTTACACTGCAAGTCATCTACCTGCGTTCCTAGTAGTTCATCATATTTAGAGGACAAAGAAAACCAATTGGTGAATTTTTAATCAATGTTTCTACCAGTCAAAAAAAAAGAAGAAAAAGTAAAAAAGATGACTCTCTTGGCAGTATGACAAATATATGATTGCCATAGTCACCACTCGGGGGGGGGGGCAGGAACTGTGGTTCTAAATCCCTTCCATGTGCACATTTGGTCTTTTTAAATCTGTCAGCACTAATCATGGATACTAAGGTCCATGTACATGTTGTACTACTACGCTACATGTCGGTCAGATCCGCACACGGAGGCATTTTGAGTCACAGCTGTGCTAAGGTAGTGATGATGGTGATATACCGTTGTCCTGCCCAGACAGCCAGTTAGGTCGTACTGAAGCAGTTTATTGTATCTCTCAACGAAAATTGCTTCAGAAGCAAAATTGTGGTGCCTTTGGAATGGGAAAATCCAGCAGACTATGGTATAATTTGATAGAAGGACAGGGACTTTGTTGGAATTTTTTTTTTTTTTTTTTTACATTTAACATATTGTCTTAGCACAGACTCCAGTTTTGGTGTTACTGGTGCAAAGTCTATAATTTTGGGTTAGAGAGAGTAACTCTGGTATTTCCTCTTCCTTTTATTAAGTCAATATTTTTAGCTTTCCTAGTGTAAAGTCAACATTTTCTTTGCAACGTTAGGACTCAAGGTTTCCTTAGTCTTAATTTAAGACTGGTTTCATTTTGTGCAGATCGAGTGCTTGTAGTGCAAAGTATTATTTTGACACCATTTTTGCCTTTGTGGGTTCTCTGCTGCACATTTGCATAATCACTTCATCAAAGGGAGCATGCTTTATTTTGTAGATGGGCATCAGTGGATATATTCTACTGCAACATATTTGTATCAAATTTTGTGCAATGAAATAACATTAATCCATAGACATAATAATAGATGATCCCTGTACATACAGGGTACAAAGGTGGTCCTTGATAAACTTCTCCCATATTTTTGTTGTACAATGTATGATCTCAAACTTAAAACTGTAGTAAAAGTAACATTGTGTCTGGTGGTGGAGCGGAGGCCGCACGTTTTGTTGCTCATTTCTTCCACTTATTCTGCTTCTTGTTTTTCAAAATATTTGGTTTCCATGCAGTAACTCTGTAATAACAAAGCAAAACTTCATGAAACATGGCAGGGGTATGCACCCAGGTGAGACCTAAATTGGATTTGAAATTAAGTGACCTTGACCTAATTTTCAAGATTGCAGGGTCACTTGTGTAGAGTAGATTTTTCTACTATAACTATGAAAGAACCGAATAAAACTTCGTGAACTTTGGTAGGATTATGTAACCTGGTAACACCTAGATTGGCATGGTGTCTAGGTGACCTTGACCTAATTCTCAAGGTCATGGGGTTGCTTATGTGAAATAGTTTCCATGCAAGCTTCAATAAAATGAACACTTGTTAGATAATTGCAAACAGAGCACTGTCAGAATGGATAAAGTAAACGTGGGTGGAAACTGAAAAATGTCTGGCACATCAGGCAATCCAGACTTGCTAATTCCTTCTGTGCAATAAGCCTCACGAAAGCAATAATCATTCCAGAGACAAACTGTTCCCTCATCACATATTAAGTTGATTTTGTCTTGCAAAATCAGTAACTTAGGATGTTTATGCATCTGGGCATTTATTTTAGCAAATTAATGCAAAGGTTTCAACAGTCAACCTAAAACTGATTAAACTTTTTCATCATTTTGTAATTAGTTCTTACATATATAGTAGATGTGTGGGAAGATAGCATTTTGAAGGGAGGAAAGGCATTAAACTATTTAGTGTTCTAAGTTCTAATTCAGAAAGGATGAAAATGTACAGGGGACATTTTCTACAAAATTGGGGATGGTGTATTTTAATGATCTGTGATAGACAGTACAGTTTATACCTCTGAGTAAAATTGCTGTCATCTGGGGGATGGTTTGTTAGCTGGTCACAGGTACCAGCCTCTGATCACCAAGACACAAAACATGTTGTCAGAGCCTTTTTCAAAAAAGGTGATTGGATTGCACAGTGAGGCCCTCTGGTGTCATTTCAGCCAATTAAACTGGGCACCAGGCTTTTCATCTCAATTTAGCTCATTGTTAACTCTTTCATTGCCACATTTTGGACAGAGTCAACAGCTTTCTTCAGCACGCTTTGAGCACAATCTGCCGAAAGCATACTGAGGAAAGCTGTTGACTTGGACTGTTTTATTGTGTTTAACTACAGGCATGTTGATACTTAAATGGAAGTTTTATACTGGGAACATGAACCTAGCACCCTTATCATAATTTAGAGCAGTTCCTTTGAAGTAGTTTGACTTAAGCCACAGATAGGACTGAAAGGGTTAATAGACGCTCAAAAAAGTAGGAAATTGTCCGGGTGGCAGAGCATAGAAATAAAGTAATTTCTAAGAAATTCATCCCACTGATCAAAAATATATCTTTTGTTTAAAACCTCGTTCTGATCTTCCTCAAACTTGATGGTGAGGTTTTGTAGGTGGATGTCTACCAACTATATTCAGTTTATCATTTACCACTGATTTTTTTTCATAAGAAAAGAAAGTCATGATTGTCTTTTGTACTTGTTCTTAAATATTTCCCATTCCATATAGGGGACTGGTGCCAAAGGTTGCAAGTTCGAGTCCTGCGCATTCCAAACATAAAATATCGTTAAAAAAAAGGCATTTTCGCTAAAGTACTCACTCAACTGATTTCCAATCAGAGGAGGCTTTTAGGTACTGCTAGACCGTCATGTATTCAACAGATAACACCGTGAGTTACTGGGTCTTCCAAAAAGTATCATGTAATCTTGATTTCTCCAAAAACTCAGAATGGCTCGGATCATCTCTAAACTGTGTTCCTACTCCAACTGTGTACCATACTTAGACTGTGCCAAGTTTGTTTCGTAGGTGATGCATTGTTACTGCTTTATGTTTGACAACTTTAAAAATAATGTCATGATCAAAAACAACAAAGTATGTAAAGTTATCGATATGCAAAGCATTTAGTTTTGTCCAAAATCACTGACCTGATCTTCAAGCGTGCTGGGATGTACCGTGGATTAATCATTTGTATGTTTTGCTCAATTTTGTTCATGCTTCTATAATGGTCAGTGACTATTGATAATTTTGGTTGCACAGCCTTTTTTTTTTTAGCAAAATCCCAAAAAGGCAACTTCTGTGAAACCTGTCCAGTTGGTCCTTGGACTGTTTTGTCATACGGGTGACCATGAGCTTGCATGTACATTTCTTTTGTAGCAAAACAATTTTACCAAGTTGAAGTTATGGGTGATGACCCAAGAAGTATTTGAACTGGGATATTATGTAATTGAGCATAATTATATTCATCTTTAAGTCTAGGTTAGGTTTGCAGTTGGATGACATTTTACATAATCCTCAAGATAGTTTTACTAGATTTAATATCGGAATGCAACTTAAATCAATGTTTGAGCCAGGACTTTGACACTGCAGAAGCACCAACTTAGCAACTTTGATGGAGGATAAGATGGGTGGGAGAATCTCCATCACATTTGTACTTTTGCCAGACAAGTGACATGATAAAGGAGCAAAATGACTGGTGGGGGGAAGGAGGCTGGTCCTTTTCCATGGGATTTTTTCGATAGAGTTGAATTTGGGCCACTAGTGCATGTTAAGAAATATCCACAACACTGAGAATCCTGAATTTGTATTGTCTTCTCGACATGTATTTTGAGCAGAAGGCCTTTGTAGGCAGGAGAAGAGAAAAATCCCCATTGATATCAGGAACATGGGGGTTCTCCCACCAATAACAGGAGAGTTGAGCCTCCAATACTGCATATGGAGATGGTTCTCAATGAGGCCAAAGTTGATGCTACATATGAGCGACCTTGACTTACTTACCAAGGTCACTCATAGGGCCAAAGTGGTTAAAACAGCATGGCCAACCTATACGAACATGAATCCAAGTATCACATGACCACCTTTGTTCAATTGTGTGCTCACTTGATATAAATCAATATTTGAGCTGGGACTTTGTACAAGTATATAACTGTATACTTTTCAGTGATGAATATGTTGGGGTTGACTGAGCAAAAAGACTGACCTAATTTCCAAGGTTATAAGGCAACTACAGTCAGTGCATGCAAGGTCAGCTGAGCACAGGACAGTCCAGTTCTATGGGCACATGTGCATATATATGTGCCCTTAAGTGTATGTTATATATGAAAGCCTAGGATCTCTATCTTATGTAATGAATGACATAAGAGATAATTGCTTATTATGCTTGCATGTCATAAATGTAATAAAATCAGATGCAGTTTAATCATGAATTACAGATGAAGAATTAAGCAAAGGCCTTTCATTGGCTTATATTATCAAAATCTTGTCCAGGTCTATTAGTCACAGTTAATAAATCACATAAATATGATTTAAATTACATTTTAAAGCTGATAAATCTATGTACCTGCATGAGCATATTGGACATGTACATGTATGCATGGTGCACATTGTGCAAGAGATCTCATAGTTCTCCCTTAATCCATAATGTAAGACTACATGAGCAACTTGAATCTCAAAACCACAGGCGTTTCAAGCACCCTCAGAAAATGTGTTTTGAGGACAGTCATATTTTTCTGGCATGATTTCTGGGAACTCAGTGTAAACATTAGGTGAAAGTACAATAATTAATAAAACATATAATAAACAGCAATAAGAACTGTGAGCCATACCATTAATAGTGAACACTGTAGTAGGGCACATCCATAATGCATTACTGAATTTATTTTAATGCATATACATGTAGATTTCAACGTTTTTTTTTGCATATCAGACATTTATTTAAAATTTTGATATTATTAGTTTATATATGTAGATTCATATTGAACAAATAATAAAATATAATTGTACTATGGTTTTTCATGGTTACTTTTTGTTTCAAAAAAGTGAAATGTTTGTAGATTAATGTATGAAAGAACATATAAGAAATGAACTCCTGCTGATTGTAGTTCAGTGTTGTTTAATTCTGACTTCCTCACAGGCATTTTTCTGACCAAATGTGTTCAACTATTTAGCAAAGTCATTGTTGAGGTCACATATTCACAATGCAACCACTATTGCCAAATTATTGTCTTATCAGTTGTAGCTGTTTTTTTTTTTTTTCTTCTTTTTTCTTTACTTATATAGATATATATCTTGTATTATAAGAGGTCAAGGGGTGATACCTGTACATTATAACCAGGTCAGGTCTTCTAACCCCTCGCCCCTTGAATTAAGACAGACAACAGCTCTCCTTGGGGTGGATTGGGCACTTAGGGCCCAATTCACCCCCAAAGTGCCCATGCCACCCCACCGCCGCTCCCCCAAGGAAAGCTGTTAACCTTGTTTACCAAAAGCCTACTAGTCTGACAGCACTTATCTGCTAGGATTTAATTTTTTGTTAACACAGAAAATAATTTTAAAAGTCATTGAAGCAGACAATATATTACCTCCAGCTTAAAATGATAAAAGGAAGAAAACCAAAAAATCAACAACGAAAAATTGGTGGAGCAGATGACATGTTACCTACCGCTTGGTTAAGCTGGTTTGGGGGAGGGGGGGTTAAGTGATTTTACAAAGTACAGCCTGCTACTGCAGCCTGATTACTTCACTTCAAAGAGATTAATTCATTTTATTGCAGGTAATGCAGCTCACCTGGTACTGTTCAGCATGTTGTAGCATATATAGTCAAACCTGTCATTGGCGGCAGTTTTTTGCTGTACTGACAGACATGTGCCCTTTTACCACTGTACAATTGTATGCGTCAATAAATATTGACTGAATATGTGGCATAAATACAGGCATAGCCCACAGTAATTCACAGCGGTCGTCTTAAATATCAACATTGTCAGCATGAGATTATGAATTAAGAATGATAGCAAAACTCCTATTTGGAATGTTGATAGCTACTTTTTATGCACATATGTAAGCATACATTTTGTGTTTGACATTGTCAGTAAATGATACATTAATATTGTCACAGTGTAGATGTTTATCAGATCTGCCATTTCTGGCTGTCTCCATGTCATAATGCTTAAGCTAATATTTGGTGGGAGAATACATTGTTAACGTTTTTCAGCCAAGCTCATATAGACTACGACTTAGTTATTTTGACCTCCTGAACAATAAAAGAAGTTGAATCACAAAAGACACTGTGACTGGTCACAATACATAATTTAAAAAAAAAAAGATGTGATAAAAGTGTCAAAACACATAATAAATGTGTCAAGGAGAGTCCTTTTAAGGCAAAAAGCAGCTAGCAAGGGAGCCACCTGATTGTATTGGGTGGTTAAGGGATCATGTACAAATAAAAACCATTCTAAAACTTCAGTAAACCAGTGAACGGGGGGGGGGGGGGGGGGGGGGGGGAGACGGTCTAAGCTCAAATTGAAATGTATGTTGCAAATCTTTTGGAAATATGCAATTTTACCATGTTTTTTAAACATTTTACTTGAGCTATTCTATTTTTGTAGTTTTACATATATTGCCACAGAGGAAGTAAGCATGCATATTTGTGTGACACACTTCTGTTTTCCTTCCAGTATTGGAATTCTAGGGCCTGCAGTGGCAGTTGGGAGCTAGTAACCCAATTAAGGAAGAGGGTGACTTTGGACTTGCGAGGGGGGGAGAAATATCAGTTGATTGGCTAATTGAAGTTTTGGAATGACTTAAGTTGTACATTATCCATAAGATAATGTAATAACTAAAGAAAAGTGGTACATTTTATACGTAGCTTGTTTCACAAGCAGAAAATCGTATACTGGTGATTTGCAGCATATCTTAACTCTTTCAGTGCCAACCACGTCTTAAGTCGATCTACTGAAGTCAAACTAGTTTAACTTATCATCAGGATCCCAGATTCTTATTCCTCATAAAAAGACCTTTCCTTCAACTACCTGTATGCGTATAGTTCAGAGACAATATCCCAGGTCAACAGCTTTTCTGTGCGCATTACGCCAATGCATACCAAGAAAAGCTGTTGACTCAGTCCAAACTTTGGCACTGAAAGAGTTAAAGAGAGATAATGTGACAGTGTTGAAATCATTCCACTATGTACAACTTTGTTGGTGACAAATGTAATAGTTTGCTATGGAACATGTGATTTTGTTATTAGTGTTAAAATGTGTTTTTTAATGTGGGATGGAAAGACTTTTCTGCTTTCATTATGTACTTTTTCTCTGACAGTTTTGAGAATCTTGTTTATTGTGTTTGCCTTCATGACAAATGCTTGTTTGCACATGTAAGATTGGTGTGTTCTTGAAAAAAGCTCACAAAGCACACAGACTTGAGTAGAGTTTTGTAATGTGTGTTGTAAGGAGAGGAGACTCATTGATGACTCTTTCAGTTCCAAGTTATGACTGAGTCAACAGCTGGCCTTGGTGTTCTTCAGGTACAATATACCCAAGCATACTGAGGAAAGCTGTTGACCTAAGCCATTGGTATGCTGTATTGTGATGTCAGTGACTGTAAATAGGCTGGTACCCAAATAAAAGGTCAGCTTGCAAAGAATAGGAGTTTAGAATCCTAAGCCAGAAGAAAGCAATTTGGAAATAGGGCTGCGCCCTGTTTTCCAATTGCTTTCTTTTGAAATAAAAATATGTTTAAACCAATCCTAAGCCAATTCAGAGCTCATCCACTTCTGTGGAAAGTGGCATTGACAGAGTTAACAGAGCTTTAGCTTTTGTCATTTCAAGTTACGACTTGTACACACATATATGAATTACTGGGAAGAGCACAGCTGCTACTGTTGTCACAGCAATTAAATTGTAGGCATATTGCATATGCATGGCCGGAGAGGTGTAACCCAGGGAGAGAAAGCGTCAAAGATATATTTGATGTAGGATCATTACCAAGGAAGGGAACACAGTGAGTTGGGATATGTTTAAAGCAACAATCCATTGTGAAGGCTATACCCTGCATAAATCAAGCCAATATGCTGCTGATGCCAGTCAGTCGAAGACAGCATTGATGACTGGGTGACCTGCGCCTCACGTGTTGTTTTCTCTGTCACCTGCTTTACGACAGATCAACCCCTTACAAATCAGCAGAGATTTATGTTTAGCTGAGGATCAGTGTCTATGTTATTGGAGGCTCCCATTTGTTCTACCAAGGTGAAGTTGACAATGAAGCTGTGGAAGGTGTTCATTTAAAGCCCAGCACTTGGGCAGACTGCTAATTCATGCTGGAGCTAAGATGCTAAGGTCGAACATCCCGTATCCTTGAGGCGCAAAATGCTAACCTATCTATGATGTCATACAAACCTGTATGGTGGCGCAGGACAAAATTTAGCACATAACTGGCTAACAAATTTGGAATTTATCTTTGCCCAAAACCACAGCAATTCCATTATTTATGGTGGAGAGTGTATTGATTGGCAGAGAGCAGAGCAGCCGGGGCTCAGCAGTACAGCAACAAACTTGTGTTCGGCCCAACACTCTCCTTGTACAAACGTTCACTCCACATGTTGGCCACATAAGCCTGCTTGGTATATACCCATAAAGAGGCACAACGAACGGAAAACAAGTTCGCGGATGCAGTATGCAAAAATTTAGGTGGGTGGAGCATGTACGTTATTGTTGTAGTACATACCAGGTGAGCCACATCATGTTCTGGACGGTCACAGGTGGTAATATTGCAGTGATTAGGTATGGACAAAACTGCAGCAGAATAATTCTCTTTGCACAAAGGGGTGCTGGGAATTTCCTGTTGTACACAGTCAACCAAATATTAAACTCTCTTAAGGTGATCCAATGCAACCCCTTCCCCCACTCCCCCCCCCCCCCCCCCCCCCCGCCATTATCTGTTCTACGGAAAAATTATCGTTATTGAGCTAGGTGTCATGACAAGGTAGATGACAAGTGAGGTACCTTTTGCTATGCTTGTAATTTGATCCTTGTTGGACTATAGTAATCCCCCCCCCCCCCCGTCTACATCTAAATCTATGCTATTGATTTGCTAAATGTTTACTTGAAGTTCTGTAGTTTTCCAATGATCAGATGATTTTATCGCAGGGTGTCCAAGGGGCGTTGTATGTGTTGCTGTTCATACATGTCAAAAATTATCCATGAAAGGTCAAGATATTTTCTTTTTATGCACATGTATGATTTATGTGTATAACTTCTATATACCATTTGAAACTAATATGAAAATTTCAAATATAACCTATATAACTGTCATCAGTAGCGTGTATATATGTGCATCATATGTGCATGCATATGTACAGGTGCAAGAGTCATTTATCAACAGAGCACTCCTGAAATCAAGATGCTTTTTCCAGAAATTCAGATGCATGGAACTGCCGTTGTTTCTTGAGAGATTGGCAGTAGCATCCAAGGACAGACCTTAATACGTGTACTTGTGGGCAAGTTGCTGGGTGCCGCGGGCAGACCCTGTGGCAAGAGGCCTCATGTTTCATGCCACGTGCTATGCCACAAGATCCCCATAATAACGGGAACTTATATCTATTTACCACAGCTCCACCCAGGGGCAAAAGCTAAAAGTACTATTAAATACACATCTGGTCATGCACCCCAGTCTTCTAACTTCCATCTTCAGCCAATCATATCGGTGCATTTGTACCGTACGAAAGCTCTCAGAGAAATTACTTGTAATTGGACGTGGCGTCAGAGTGGGGCACAAGGAACGGAATATAACATTATGTGTAAAGACATCTCTAACCTGCTGGGTGTGAGCACTAGTTGTAGGGAATAGAGCGTCACAGAGACCCAAACAATGTGTCATGGTAGCTTAGCCCGACAGAGCGATATTACGGTGCTACCCATGTTTGATCATGGCAATCACCAGGCACACCGTCCACTAGCAGTCTATTTGTGTTAGGGCTAGTGGGACAAGCAACCAGAATTGACTTGTGTTAGTCCCAGAGTTAGCCAGCCCCCAAACCAGTTTCACCTGAAAGATCCAGCAGAAGGGCAATGGTAGAGGGCGCCACAGTAAGACTGCCAGTTGACACAAAAGATCATCTTGTCTATGTTGGGTGTCAAGCTACAACAGATTAGGCGCTGGTTTTGTGTCACATGACCCAGCCCCTCGCAGCGTACAAGGGTGGCGCTGTTTACTGTCTACTACTCCAGAGCTTTTGTATGTATACGCAAACATTTATGTCTTGGTGCAACCAGAATTAAACTTCATCAGAATGCATTGTTGTAATTTGCAAATGTGACCTGTAACTTAATTTGCAAATCATCTCATGAGAGAATTCTCAACCTCTCTTAATTGACAGTTAAGACACTGTCAGGACTATAAATATGCCTTCTTGAGACAGATGCAGTGTATTTACACATGCCAGGTATATATATATATATATATATATATATATATATATATATATATATATATATATATATATATATATATATATATATATATATATATATATATATATATATATATGTATGTATGTCTGAAGACCCTTAAGTTTTTTTTGAGCTAATACAGCCTAAGTCAAAAATTCTACATAGGAACGTGTGCAATATGGGCAATAGTACTTCCATATGTATATAGGTTAGACAGGGACAGGTTACATGTAGCTTATGGAAAGTCAAGAGTTTAAACTGCAGAATAGGGTAATAACTACTAGGAAGTGGTTCTGGGCAAAAAGACACAAATACAATATATATATATATGTACATATATATATATATATATATATGTACATATATATATATATATATATATATATATATATTGTATTTGTGTCTTTTGCCCAGAACCACTTCCTAGTAGTCATTATATATATATATGTATATATATATATATATATATATATATATATATATATATATATATACATATATACATGTCTATAAAGTATACATACATGCATATATATATATATATATATGGTTGAGTATAAAAATGAAGTCTGTCTCTGTTGTTGTCATTGGCATGTAACAGCGCGCTTGTGGGTAGGCATTTTTCATGACGTCGCGATAGCGACGTCATGAAGAAAATGCCTACCCACAACCGCGCTGTTACATGCCAATGACAACAACAGAGACAGACTTCATTTTTTATATTTATATTCATATTAACATTAATACTAGACTAGAGTTAAATTTGCATAACTATTTGTGCGTAAAAGTTTTGATAGCCACTGCGAAGGACCTTAAAAATGTTTATCAGTGGGAGGAGCTATGGGTGTGGCCAGCTGCTTGTTACGTAGCAAAGCAGGCACTGGCACGTGCCGTGCTGTACATGATGTTACCATCGACTGATGAAAACAACATGTGTCCCTATTCTTTCAATGCTAACAAAAACTCTGAATGTAAATATAAGATTTTGGTTATCTCGCCTTGGCAATAGATTTTGTATTTTGGCAGTTCCTTTAATAAAGCCCCCCCCCCCCCCCCCCCGTTATGCTGTAATTTTATCAGAGAAGGTTTACAGGCACATTGACTTGATTAAGCTTGTGGGTGGGGGTGGGGGAGGGACTGCTTTCCCCAGTTGATAACAACAAAGAGTTTAAAGAGAACAATGATGGGGCTGAGGCATTATGTCTATATCTTATAAGAATATTATATAAAGATATTTAGGCATGATTAAGGTTGAAAAAATGGTTAAAAGTAATAAGGATGGGTACAAGACGGGTGAAAATATTGAGATTTGAGTGCAAGTTCTGTAAATCCTGAGAAAAAATATCTGTAATGTCATGAGAGCGGAGACCGTTATGTGCTCCAGACTAATAGGCAGACACATAACCAGGATCTGTAGAGCGTAAATAGCTGGTGTGTTACAGACTTGGGTTTGGAGCCAGTGAAGTCCTGCCCTGCGGCACTGAATGGTCACATGCACTGTCTACTGATCCGTGGAGGAGCCTTCTGGGATGAATGGGGCACGGATTGCAAGCTCAGTAGCATATACCTAGAAACTAGATCCACTAGAGCTGGCACCACGCAAGGGCCTTCACATTAACTCTTTCATACTCAAATTTCCTGAAAAGCCCCAGATGTAAATTGTCTTCTGCCTTCAGATTTTATGTATATTTCTGTGTACGAGAAAATGTTTTGGCTGAGATTTTTATGTAAGACCATTCATGCTGGTATGCCCCAGGTCAACAGTTCCTTGGTGCCAATTGGGTGCAATGTGCTGTCAATTAAGGAAAGCTATTGACTCAGTTGTACTCTGACCAGGAATAGGTTAAATTCAGAGGGATGAAGCAGCAACACTTGATCCACCAGATGACACCACTGAGGTGTTTCTGTGAGTATTCCCCATTGTTTCTTATGAAGCAGAGTTAATCAGTGTCTGTAAATAGTAGCATTGTCCAAAGCACAGCACCCCTGCAGCACCATCAGTTGTCTCAATAAATGGACATAAGTGACCTTCATGTACGATAAAAGGTTAGATAAATATTTAAACCGAGGAGTTTGTTCCCTTTACGTGACAGAAATCAGTCTGTTTTCAACATAGGTCACTTTGCTGCCATTGTCATCTGTACTCAAGGAATGGATCTTGTCTCTTTGCATGATTGCTGACTGGGGTCATACTGAACCCTTTCCCCATTAAACCGGCCGAAACCTGCTGGTGGTTAAATGTCGTCTGCTTCAGTGTTTTCAACTAATTTCAACAGTAATGAAAAACAATTTTGACTGAGAATTGTAGATGAGCCCTATCAAGATCACATTCCCCAGGTCAACAATTTTCCTTGGCATGAGTTGGGCACTAAGTGCCCAACTCATGCCAAGGAAAGTTGTTGACTCAAGTGTCAATTCAAGGGGGAAAGGGTTAAACAGAGCAGTTTGTTCCCTTTATGCTACGAGGCTACTCATGTAGCCTCCTTGCTTTATGTGACAGAAATCACTCAGTTTTCATTGTACTTCACTTTACTGTCATAATAATCTGTACATTGCAGAGTGGATCTTGTTTCTTGGGATGATCTCTGACTGGGATAATTCCCTTTTGGGGTATTCTGCTATTTTTCTCAGCTTCTCGGAGCAGCAGTTTTTTGCTATGAATTGTCCAAAGTCAAAATAGGGATTAGAATTCTTATCAAAGTATAAAGCATAAAGATGTATGTTGCTTGTATGGAAAAAATTCACAAAAAGTTCAAAGGTGGAGATCTGGATATTTAACATGAAGCCGATATTGGTTTTATAAGGGCATGGTTAATAAATAATAGAAGCATATCCCCTGTGTAAAGAATGCTATCAATACACAACAGGGTAAGCAAGTAATAGAGGTATATCCCCTGTGTAAAGAATGCTATCATTACAACAGGGTTAATAAACAATAGAGGTATATCCCCTGTGTAAAGAATGCTATCATTACACAACAGGGTAAGCAAGTAAGAGAGGTATATCCCCTGTGTAAAGAATGCTATCATTACAACAGGGTTAATAAATAATAGAGGTATATCCCCTGTGTAAAGAATGCTATCATTACAACAGGGTTAATAAATAATAGAGGTATATCCCCTGTGTAAAGAATGTTATCATTACAACAGGGTTAATAAATAATAGAGGTATATCCCCTGTGTAAAGAATGTTATCATTACAACAGGGTTAATAAATAATAGAGGTATATCCCATGTGTAAAGAATGTTATCATTACAACAGGGTTAATAAATAATAGAGGTATATCCCCTGTGTAAAGAATGTTATCATTACAACAGCGTTAACAATTAAGTAATAGAGGTATATCCCGTGTGTAAAGAATGTTATCATTACAACAGGGTTAATAAATAATAGAGGTATATCCCCTGTGTAAAGAATGTTATCATTACAACAGGGTTAATAAATAATAGAGGTATATCCCCTGTGTAAAGAATGCTATCATTACAACAGGGTTAATAAATAATAGAGGTATATCCCCTGTGTAAAGAATGTTATCATTACAACAGGGTTAATAAATAATAGAGGTATATCCCCTTTGTAAAGAATGCTATCATTACAACAGAGTTAACAATTAAGTAATAGAGGTATATCCCGTGTGTAAAGAATGTTATCATTACAACAGGGTTAATAAATAATAGAGGTATATCCCCTGTGTAAAGAATGTTATCATTACAACAGGGTTAATAAATAATAGAGGTATATCCCCTGTGTAAAGAATGTTATCATTACAACAGGGTTAATAAATAATAGAGGTATATCCCATGTGTAAAGAATGTTATCATTACAACAGGGTTAATAAATAATAGAGGTATATCCCCTGTGTAAAGAATACTATCATTACAACAGGGTTAACAAGTAATAGAGGTATATCCCCTTTGTAAAGAATGCTATCATTACAACAGAGTTAACAATTAAGTAATAGAGGTATATCCCCTGTGTAAAGAATGTTATCATTACAACAGGGTTAATAAATAATAGAGGTATATCCCCTGTGTAAAGAATACTATCATTACAACAGGGTTAACAAGTAATAGAGGTATATCCCCTTTGTAAAGAACGCTATCATTACAACAGGGTTAACAGGTAATAGAGGTATATCCCCTTTGTAAAGAATGCTATTATTACAACAGGGTTAACAGGTAATAGAGGTATATCCCCTGTGTAAAGAATGCTATCATTACAACAGGGTTACTAGATAATGGAGGTATATCCTATATTTTTTATGTTTGGAACGTGGGGGACTCAAACCTGCAACTTTTGGCACCAGTCGCCTATCATTACAACAGGGTTAACAAGTAATAGAGGTATATCCCCTGTGTAAAGAATGCTATCATTACAACAGGCTTAATAAATAATACAGGCATATCCTGTGTGTAAAGAATTCTATCATTACACAACGGTTAATTGGGACAAGGTTCGAGCCAATTAGTAAAGCCAGATGAATCACAGTTAATGTCAAGTGAGTACAAGGTTGCCCATAATTAATATGGAATGGAGTATATAATGACTGTGTTGACAGTACAGTAGCTGTGATGGGTAGAGCCCCATTGAAGGTTGTAGGTGCCTTATACTAACATAGCTGTCAACTCTCCCATTGTCATCTGGAGTCTTTCATTGTGGAGACTCAACAAGTTCTTAAAGTGACAGCGATTTTGATGCAAAATTGACAGTTTTCTTTGATTTCATGCCCTTTTTAAAAGAACCTCCTGGTCATGGTGTCTTTTGGGATTGACACCTATGTACTAAGTACTTGAAAGGCCAGCTGGGGTGTGAACAAAGCTTTGATCTATCCCTGGGAATTTACTTATACTAATTACTAGAACAAGAAGAAGTAGATGTTGGTAAGAAGACTATCAGTTGATGAGTCCCACCTGCTACATTGCACTGTTCCATTTGACAGGGCCACAACATGCCACATTAGTTTGCTTAATTGTCAAAGAGCAGAGCACTCTGCAGAGGATTATATGGAAGAGGTCTATTCATACACCACAAAATCTAAGCCCCTCCCCTATTATATTGTAAAGTGGGACGGCTTGACTTTTTTTGTGCAGTATACAAACTTACGGTACTTGTTCAGAGTAGGAAGTACTTATACTAATTGGAATCCTGTGCTGCCACCTAGGCTGCAGCGAGGAACTAAACAGGAAGGACGGTAGACTCATGAAAAAAGCAGGGCAAAAAGGGCTTCTGTGATAAAAAATATCAACTCAAGACAGCAAAAAGTTTAAGAAAACTCATTCACTAAGTTTAGGAACATACAAGATGTCGAACATATTCAGAAAATTTCATTTGTTTGGTGGAGAGAGTGTTATTTCTTGTTGATTATGTAACATAACTGGTACAAGTGCCCTCATCATGGTGGAAGCATAGTTCTGTTGCCTAGCAACTGAGGGATCCATAGCAGGTCTGCAGTAAATATAGTTCAATATGAAGAGCTCCTATTGTAGAGAAATATCCTCATAGAAATGTTCTCACCTGATACAGGTTAGTTGTTCACATAACCTGATTGTACATATGCATTTCAACTCTTTCAGTGCCAAGTGCGACTAAACTTGATCTAATTAAATTAAACTAGTCTAAGTTATAATCAGGATCCCAGATTCGCACTCCTAGTTAAAGTACCTCTCATTCAAGTACCAACATGCTTATAGCTTTACAGTTTTACACACTAAGACATCATATAGTACTGATAATTACTGTGAATTCATTTAATTTTGCTGTGTTCCTATTTTCACTTATTTCGCTGATGCTTCAAAACCATGAAAATAAGAACCCAGTGAAATATATTTTTAACATGGCATTGATAGGAACTATAGGACAAATAGTGACTTTAAAGTTTCAGTGAATGGTCCAAAATGTAAAAACTGTGGAAATTAATATCCGTTAAAATAAATGTATTCACAGAACATATTTGACTACATTATGGTGTAATGGTGCTCGATCACTCTGATTCTATGGTGAGATTTTTCCGCGTCCACTAACTTACATGATGCTCATTTGAGCACATAGTGAACTAGCCTGATGCTCACAAATTTGCTCACTAGAGCCTCTCAGGTTAGTCATTCATTCATATGACAATGTGAGCATTCACGTTAGGAAATCAGTGCTCATAGGAATTAACAGCATGCTCAGGTGTGCAACTGAATTTGCAAATAAAACTTAATTTTTATAAACCTGACCTGATGCTTATGACCTTCACCTTTGTTAATCAGATACTCAGTACAGGTAATGTTGCCATCGGTAACATTATATTTGAAAGAAGCAAGTTAGTTTGTAGTATTATGGAAGGGGAGGGAAATATTTTTATTACTGCATGCCTGAAATATTCAGTTGCACTCTGGCACTTGTGGAGCTGCATGATCACAACAAAAATTCCATTCACCTGAATTATTCATACTCTAATGATCACAGGGCCAGATTCGTAATAAAAGTTAAAAGTATTCATTCAGGTACCAGCATGCCTCAGTCTGCTCTCGATTGTTTTATAGTTTGCTGCATTGGCAGTCCAACATACTGCATGGCAGGCTCAGAGAACCTTTTGCTGATAAATGATTTAACCTAACATTTATTGCAGTTCTTGACCCTTAAAGTGCTAATCAGTGCCATTGTTGTTTTCTCATCATCATTAAACATATAATGGTTAAAAGATTCAAATTCCTCATGAAGATACCTTTCATTCAAATACCAGCAAGCCTAGTGTAAAACAAACAGAGTCTTAGTCAACAGCTTTCCTCACGACACTTTGCGTGCATTATGCGCACAAAGTGTTTGGAAGAAGGCTATTGATTCAGTCTTAAATCAGCAATTTAAGGGTTAATTAGTAAAATATTTGGGGTAAAAGGCTGTTATTTCAACTAGTATATGCAACTGTATACAAAAATCTGTTAATTTCATTTCATTATATTATTAAATTTGTGTGTATTGTGTCGCAATTTATAGAAAAATGGACTGTGATGTATTCTGTGCTATGACTTGCTTAGGGAGTAAATTAAAATACTATTAATCATCATTTGTGGAGAACCAGATCTGATACACCGGAATTGCTGCTATGGGAGCCAAACTAGACCACCACACATGGTCCCTGTCACTCACTGGTCCTCAACACTGTCACAATGACATGCATCTTTGCTATATTTTATCATCATTTTTTGTATTCATTTATGGACTTTGATTCCTGACTTGGTCACCTTAAGAGCTCCAGGACAGTTATATACTAATCCATGTGCTACCGTCCACATCGCCAACCAGCAGGGTCATAGGTTAAAGGTTACAGGTCAAGGGTCACGTAAAGCAATACCTAAAAAAAATGAAGCTTGTGAGATTGACAATATTGTGATAGACAGTGGCTGAAGGGTGACTATAACCCCATCACCCAACCTACTAATCCTTATAAGAACAACCACAGTGTACGGCTGAAGTGATTTTCTCACTGGCTAAGTGGATCAATCGACATTCGCTTACCGGGGCATGAAATGTCCCAAATGGATGAGGTTTTCATCAATACTTAGACCACAATTCACGCCACCATTTGAGACCAAACATTAATCACCATCGTTTTGTATAGCTAATATGTAATAATGGGAAAATAAAGTATAGATATTGGCCCAAATGGCAGCGTGAAGACAGAAGTATATGTGCACACTTGTTTAAGCCAGTAAGCTCATGGCAGGCCTCTCAGATAGGCAGCATTGCGGTGTGATCAATGATGGCACGGGAGTAAGGGACATTTGTTTACAGATGCTGTCTCTATTAAGGGGAATGCTGAGGAAATGAAAAGGCGACAAATGATGGGAAGACATCAATTGGCCAACAAACTTCTATTAATATTTAATTTACAGGTGCTTATGTCTGGCAGAACTCTCAATGTTTATGCAACATGCAGAATATGTATTGATTTACAGGGTGCTTTATACAGTCACCTAGATGGAGGAAATAGAGCCAAAATGTTTGGAGACTGCCTTTCATGAAACTTTTTTGACAAATACCAGTGAACTGTTGTGATAAAAATACGCATAAGAGAACGTCTTTGGTGAAACAAGATGTTGAGCGTCTTATCCAACATTTACTTGAGCATGTGCATTTATTTCTGGTGCCCACACAATTTAATGCAGAACTAAAGCATGAGTATGTTATATTTAATGTGAGAAATTCATACACCTGCCTATGAGAGACCCCTGCCTGTTACTGACAGTAAATGTCAGGGTGCTGAATCAACATTTCCATTTTAACTCTTTTAGTGCCAATAACATCGTATGTCAATCTATTTAAGTGAGACAAGTCTGAATTATCATTAAGATCCCAGATTTGTACTCTTCATAAAAAGACCTTTCATTCAAGTGCCAGAATGCCTTTTGTTCCAGAGAAAATACCCCAAGTCAACAGCTTTTCTCGGCACGGATTGGGTGCATTGTGCCCAATGCATGCTGGGAAAAGTTGTTGGCTCAGTTCAAAATTTGTTACTGAAATGGTTAATTCACCTCGTTTGAGAGACCACCTGCTGTACATGACCACTTTTGGACTGTTCTGTGGGTGGCCTCCCAAAGGAGGAACACTGTGAAGAATGGCTCTATGATCGTTTTGATAAGTTTTCCTCTTCACTAATAAGGTCATGAAGTTCTAAGCTGAAGCATAGGCAGCGTTGAACTGCACCTGTATTTTAGAACCATTCACATCATCACTTTCCCCTTAAAGCATATCTGTTTTTAAACAACTGTGTTAGAATATATTGAATTCTTTTTTTGTTAAAACTCTTTTCCATAGGAAGATCAGAAGAAGTCTGTCATATTCTTGATTTCCTGCTTCATAGTATAAAAACTTGCCTTATAAAGAAGCCTCCAAAACCATAAGAACACATTTTGATATTCTGAACTGGTGCTTTCACCTTGAGGCATCACTTGTCCATCAAAATCTTATTTTTCCATAGAGCCTCCATGGTAAATCTATTTTTTCTAAATATATCTGACGATGTATACAAATCAATGGCGTTTGTGGAATAATAAATTCAGTTTTGTTACCTGGGGCTCTGGGTTACTGGGGATGGAAGGAGAACCATGACTGCCTGCCACAGTGACTCACCATTTCACAAAAAACATCACACGCCTCTCATAAGTCAGTTACCTTTAATATTTGTTCTCTAATTCTCAAAAAAAAAAATGAAAAATGGATAAAGAGTCAGGCAGTCACTGGTTATGCAGGAATAAGTTCCTCATAAGCTTACTATACATAAAAAATTGAAATTTCATTTCAGTTTTTTTTTAAATTCTTATCAAAGTTTTCAGTGCTAATTGTTGAATCAATAGCTGTCCATGATATGCATTGCACTGACGAAAGCTGTTGACCACAACTGACCTGTGCTTACCTTATCATATCTGGACTTGAAGGCTGGTACCTTAATGAATGGTATTCTTGGGAAGAGTTTTAACCTTTAAAGTGCTAATCATGGCTATAGTCATTTTCTCATTACCGTTAAACATATAATGGTTAAAAGATTCAGATTCCTCATGAAGATTCCTTTCATTCAAATACCAGCAAGCCTAGTCTAGAGCAAAAAGTAGTCTTAGTCAACAGCTTTCCTCAGGTAAACTTTGTGGACATTGTGCGCAAAGTGCCGGAGGAAAGTTGTTGACTCAGTCTTAAATCAGTGCTCTAATGGTTAAGACTGAGTCAACAGCTTTACTTTGCATGGGTTGGGCACTAATGGCAAGGAAAGCTGTTCATCTGGGGTGTATGATCGTGATAGGTCTCGTCTACAATTCTCTGTTAAATTGTTTTTCGTAACTGTTGAAATTGAAGACACTGAAGCAGACAACATGTGACCACCAGCCAGTTTTGACTCGTTTAAGAAGGGAAGGAGAATATGAATTGGTATGAAAAGAGGTGAAGGTTGCTCAGTAGGCCATGGTCTTGTAGCAGCCTAAGCACAGGTCTGGAATTCTGTATACATGTTCGGTGGCCAACTATTTACAATTTGAGCAGGGAGGCAATGTGTATGGCTGATCAGTGACACATGACAAGTAGCAATATATTTGTTGTCAAATAATTCCTTGATAATATAAATATTGATAAAAGTATATACTAAAAAAGTTGTGCAAAGTTTAAAAAGTCATTTAAAATGTAAAAAAAAGAGCTAGAGCATGCAAGATATACATGTATATGCCTACAGCTCTTGTACACCCATGAGTCACATACAGGCCTACATGTAACATGTATGCACATACCGTATTCATCTTAATAAGTGGTCACTCCCTTATAAATGCACACACCCCATTTTTTTCACAGAAAAAAACCCTGAAATTCCATAACTTTTAAGCAAGTGGCAGAATTTACTGAGGAGGTACATTTTTTCAGCTTTTGTGGATGGAATTTTTATGGCACACTGTGCGCTTATTAAGATGAATACGGTAAGTCCTAAGTAGCCATACAAGTCATGTAGGCCTACAGGAGATATTGATGTCAGCAGTAGTAAAAATGTAAATGCAATGATATCGAGTTTTTGTTTGCCATAGATATAGACCCACTTTTGAATTTCATATTATTCCTGCTAGCGCTTGGTAGCAGTAAGGTAGACTTTATTTTGACCTGTTGCCAATAATTATTGGAGACACATGGCCTAAGCCCCAAGTCTTTCCCACATATTTTGTAGCATCATACTTCATGGCCCGTGGCCATGCATGTCAAGTTTCCAATTGCTGCATTATTGATGCATTTACATAACAGTCTACAACCATTGCTTATCTTAACATATGTCCATAGCAAGACTGTGTGGTCTTGTGCACCAAATTACTCGGACTTGGAGATTGACACAGAAAGCCAATGATTAGATTTGCCGTAAGCTATGCAAGAGACTAGACGTCTGGAGAGAGACAAAGCCGCGTTGGCTCAATACGTGTCTGTTCCAAGAGCTATTGACCAATTCATGGCTTATCTCTTCACTATCTTGCTTGTATTTTAACCTTTCCTGTTGATGGTAGAATTCCTGGTAGCCAGAAATGTCAGCCGATAGTTCAAGCAATATGCAGAAGGTTAGAAACATTCGAGCCTTTCAGTACATGGTTTGAAATAGAGTAAAGAGCTGTCCTTGGTCCACTTCGGGTTAAGGTATTCATTAACCCTTTCCCCCTTGAATTAAGACTGAGTCAACAGCTTTCCTTGGCATGGGGCATGTTATCTTGATAGGTCTCATCTTCAATTCTCAATCAAATTGCTTTTCATTACTGTTGAAATTAGCTGAAAACATGGAAGCAGACGACATTTGACCAGAAGCCAGTTTTGGCCGGTTTAAGCGGGAAAGTTAAAGTTCTTGGAGGAAAGGTGTTGGTCTTTCCCATTCTTTATACCATGGTGCTGGAGGCACGCTTGTACTGACATGGCAATCTGGAATCATTCTGATACCACATTGTCAATGAACACCACTTTGTCTTGTTTAGCACTGAGAGATGCATGCACATTGGGCACATAATATCACCCAATGAGTGCCAAGAAAAGCTGTTGACCTGGGATACTATCTCTGGAACTATAGGCATACTGGTACTTGAATGAAAGGTCTGTTTATGAGGAATACGAATTTGGGATCCTAATGATAATTCAGACTAGTATGACTTAAGTACTAGGTGGACTTGAGTCGTGATTGGTACTGAAAGAGAAAAGAAAAAATTCTCCATGTCTCGTACTAAGTATAAAATCATTACCTGCACTACATGTAGTGTACTGGTGCATCCTTATGCTCTGATCAGAGCCTAAGCCCAAGTCAATTTTTTTCTTGTAATTTGTTTATTACAGGGTTGTTGTTTTTTCGTGTATATGTGTGTGAGCACACATGTATGTGTATTTTAGCTGCAGACTTGAGGGAGAATCGAGCCATCCATTCCCGCTGGATTCCTTACACAAGTGTTCTGTTACAAACAATTTCCCCGCCACGTACACTTGCCAAGATGACATGTAATTTTTCAGCCTGTGATCATAACTTAATGGCAAAGAAACATGAAACTGTTGTAGCAGTCATCTCTGTGACAGGAAGAGAGTGGAACGACAGTTAGATTCATGCTCCTGTTGTACCGGTAGCTTGGAATTGCGTTTCTCCGTTTATCCGCCATGACTGCACATCTGACACACAGTCATTCTGTGTGCAATCTGACGTTATAAATTGCACAAATTTAGTTGTAGTCACAGGTTTCATCCCAGGGGGCTCATTATAAAGTCTTCCAGGGCAGTCAATATTAGTTTTTTGATGGTACATTTTTATGCAGGCTTGAATACCATACACAGAGCCTGCCAAGGCATAATTGTGCATTCACTTCTCTTTGCCAAGAGTAAAATTATGCATTTGCACAAATGAACAAGTTTGTCTACAGCCAGAGGACGGAAATTAATGTGCAGAAGATGAAACATTGTTTCATTGTTGGATGGGATTGAGTGATCACTACTGTTGGCAGCTAACGTTTGTCTTGATTATTGGTTAATATCTCTGATTGTCCTTTGGGTTAATGTCTGTGCAGTGCTGGATAGGTTTGTAATGACTATTATCGTGCCTTTCAAGGGTGTATTTATGCGCCCCCTGGCTTCCTGTGAGGCTGTCTTGATATGTCGAGACCACATAATCAAACTCCTTACCATGTATACACAGCAATAACAACCTGTATTTCTGAGTACATTCACGAGACAGTTATAACATATGTCTAAGAGCCAGTAATTGTTCTTAGTCATTAATTCCATGGAGCGAAGCGACATACATGTTACTCAATTTGCAAATTTTGCCAATTATGCAGCCAAACATAAGAGTATATATACAGTCAAAATTCATTTACCATTGTACATGTGAAAATATTTCTATTACTGCTGCCAAAGTATTACAGATATAGCGTACATGTAGCTGAATAGCCCTGAATTGTGTAGCTAAAACTGTAAAGTAGAAAATCAGAGAGGATGCTAGCCCAATACCTAGAAACTTAACTCATTCCATACTAGGGTGACAGGCCTTGGTCAGTGGTTCTGGCATTGCCTGGCAAGTCATGCTGCAGCTGCCCTTGCGAGGCAGTGCCAGAACCACTGACTTAATACTATAGGCATGTTGGTACTTGAACGGAAGCTCTTTTCATGAAGAATTTAAATATGCAATTGTCTTAAATCAAGATAGATATACGGAAAAATGAGGGACTGGTATGGAATGAGTTAAAAGAGAATAAATTGTAATATTTCGGCATTGTGTGCCATGCAAGATGGCTAGTTCAGAGACATAAATCTTTGGCCAAACCAACTATTGTGAAAAGTTCCATGACAAAGTGTATATGTATTGTACATGGGTGGGTGCATTTATACTGATTATAATCAGATAGTTAAATTGGTAAGTGGAATGTGTTAAAGTTTAAATCTATTGGAGCAAGGGGTAGAATGTGTTAAAGTTTATAGGAGAATGGGGTATAATGTGTTTTAGTTTATAGAAGCATGGGGTAGAATGTGTTAAAGTTTATAGGAGCATGGGGTAGATTGTGTTCACAGGAGCATGGGATAAAATGTGTTAAAGATGAAAACTATTGGAGCATGGGGTAGAATGTGTTAAAGTTTACAGGAGCATGGGGTAGAATGTGTTTAAGTTTACAGGAGCATGGGGTAGAATGCGTTAAAATTTATAGGAGCATGGGTTAGATTGTGTTCACAGGAGCATGAGATAGAATGTGTTAAAGTTTAAATCTATTGGAGCATGGGGTAGAATGTGTAAAAGTTTACAGGACCACTGGTAGAATGTGTTAAAGTTTATAGGAGCATGGGGTAGGGTAGATTGTGTTCACAGGAGCATGGGATAGAATGTGTTAAAGCTTTTCTACATTTATGCATGCAGTGGATGTCTTGCAGTAGTATGTATTGGCATATGTACATACAATATTTATGGAAATTTGTCTTATCTGAATTAATATTATCAGAAGTATGGTTACTTATATGAAGAAATTTCATTGTTATCTTTGAAGCTTTACTATGTATGTGTGTGTGTGTATATATATATATATACATACATATATATATATATATATATATATATATATATATATATATATATATATATATATATGTATAGTTGCAGTGCTTGTACAACATGAAGCAAGCATTATTTACCTGACTGATACATAACCAGTAAAATAGGCTATTTAACCCTTTCCCCCTTGAATTAAGACTGAGTCAACAGCTTTCCTTGGCATGGGCCAAGGAAAGCTGTTGACCTGGGGCATGTGATCTTGATAAGTCTCATGTACATTTCTCAGTCAAATTGTTTTTCATAACTGTTGAAATTATTTGAAAACACTGAAGCAGATGACATTTGACCACTAGCCGGTTTTGGCCGGTTTGAGAGGGAAAGGGTTAACTGGCCACTTTGACTCTTTCAGTGCCACGATCATTTTGGACTAAGTCAACAGTTTTTTCCTGGGCATGTTTTGAGTACAATGTGGAAAGCTGTTGACCTGGACCATTATATTCTTTGTAACTACAGGCATGCTGGGAAATGAGAGGTTGTTTCATAAGGAACAGAAATCTAGCACCCTTGTTATAATTCAGAGTAGTTTGATTTAAGTAGTTTGATTTTCAGTGTTGGCACTGAACGAGTTAAGAGGTGCTTAAGCTGTCCATTGAAAGATATGGTTGAGCCAACTAGCCTCCCATCAGTAGTAAATTTGAGTGAAGAGCTTCCCTTGGCTTGGCCTGCTTTGGTACCCAATGATTGCACAGGTTTGAGTGAAGAACCTCCCTTGGCTTGGTGTGCTTTGGTACCCAATGAGTGGACAGGTTTGAGTGAAGAACGTCCCTTGGCTGGGGACTCTTTAGTACAGGTTTGAGTGAAGGGTGTCCCTTGGCTTGGGGTTCTCTAATGTCCAGTGAGAGCACAGGTTTGTGTGAAGAGCGTCCCTTGGCTGACGGTTCTTTAATGTCCAGTGAGTGGACAGGTTTGAGTGAAGAGCGTCCCTTGGCTGGGAGCTCTTTGATGTCCAGTGAGTGGACAGGTTTGAGTGAAGAGCGTCCCTTGGCTTCGCATGCTTTGGATGCAGCATGCCAAATGAGGGCCAAGGACAGCCGTCGTCCCAGACCTTCTTTTTTCTACAAAAATATGTGCATGGAACTTCTCTGAGAAATTTGAACCTGGAATTATGACAGTACTTGAGAGGACTAGTTTCTGTTTTGAAAAGACTTAGAGAGTTATTGTCCTTGTTTTTTACATCCATTATTTATATGGCAATCTTTGCTGAATTCCACAAGTCAAATGATTGTTTGTGGCACTTTTGTAAGATGCCTAACAAGTTGTTTTGTCATCTTACATAGTCACAGCAGACCATTGGCTTAAACATGGCACTTTCTAGTTTCCTGATAACATCGACTGACAAAAAAATCAATGCAGACTGTTGCACAACACAATTATATAAATTTGAATTATACCTGGAAGGACTCAAAGTTTCCTGGATGTGATGTGCATTGCGCGATTGCCAATGATTTGTTGATTGGCGATCATCTTGTGGCATTAACACCAAAACCCTGGTGGCATTGATGTGGCATAACGGCATATATATGGGCTATGATAGATTGAAGTCTGCAAAGATGGCACAAATCAATGTTAAAGTGGCGGAGGTTTTAGCTTGGCTTGTCATATTACTTGAAGACCCGCATGTTACGTGTCGGTTGCAGCAGGATCAGCAATGTCACTTTTTTACGTAATGTGGTTTTTATTTGCAAAGCTGGTCTGCCAACAAAATTACGTTTTGCATTTCCCCTGCATGGAAGTCTTTATGTGTGTGATGACATTGCTCGTAAAGGTCAAAGTCCCAGGAAGAGGCACACGCACACATCAATTATTGCATTTACATGGACTTTAAGATGAAAAATATAGATTGCTAGTTTAACCAACAGGCTTTTATCCCTGCCGCCTTATTGGCCGATGGAATATTGTCATTGTCATTGTATGCCTCTGTCCACCCTTCACCCTTGTGGGCACAGTCACCTTTGAAAGAGTTTACCTACTATCATGTAACTTATACGGTAGAAGCACCTCAGTAAAAGCTCTGCTGAGTTTGACATTCAGCAACCTGGATCTGTTTGCAAGGTCATACGGTCAGCTTGTACACTGACTGAGGGGGTCCAGACAGCGATGATAGCTGCTTCCCTGCACATTAGAGATCCTAGTAAAACTGCTTTATCAAGCAATAAAAGAGGGTTGATAGTTCACTGAACATGATAGATCATTGTAAAACTGCTTTGGTCCAGCAGTAAACAGGGTTGATAGTTCACTGCGCATTATATAGATCATACAAACTGCTTTGTCAAACACTGGACATTTTAGATCATGGTAAAACTGCTTTTGTCAAGCAATGAACATGATTGAGAATTCACTGCACATTATACATCACAGTAAAAACTGCTTTTATGAAGCAATAAACAAGGATTGATAGTTCACTGCATATTCTGGGTCATAGTAAAACTGCTTTTATAAAGCAATTAAGAGGATTGATTGCTTAAGTGCTAAGTTGAAGACCGGGGCAATAGCTTTCCTGTCATATTTTCATGACTACACCTAAAGTAAATTGCAGAAACCTGTTGACCTAGACTGTCCTTTCTTTGGACATGTAGATGTGCTGATATTAGAATGGTGAGCTTTTTGTAGGAGGAAGTTTAATGTGGTATTGGTATCGCATTTCAGGCAAGTCGTCAGGCAAGTACAAGCAAACACCAATGGCATCTCAGTTTCCCACGGCCGTCAGCCTCAGGAGATACAGATACCATCCAGCAGTATATATTTCTGTATACCAGGCTTGGTCATGGAGTAGCTGATGGTATCACCTTACATGTCAATAATGCTGAAACCAGAAACTTTTTATTGCCTTAGAAGTCAGTCATGCTGAAATCAGAACACTTGTATTGCATTATATTAGAAGTCAACCATACTGAAATCAGAACACTTGTATTGCATTATATTAGAAGTCAACCATGCTGAAATCAACACACTTTTGTATTGCATAATATCAGAAGTCAACTATGCTGAAATCAACGCTTTTGTATTGCCTTAGAAGTCAACCATGCTGAAATCAGAACACTTTTGTATTGCTTTAGAAGTCAACCATTCATGCTGAAAAAAAAAAACAAAAAAACTCAAAACTCAAAACTCATTTATTTTAGCCAATCAATACAGTGACGATTTCAATATTGAGATATATGTACATAATGAAATGAGAACACTTTTGTATTGCCTTAGAAGTCAACCATGCTGACATCAAAACACGTTTGTATTGCCTTAGAAGTCAACCATGCTGAAATCAGAACACTTTTGTGTTGCCTTAGAAGTCAACCATGCTGCAGCTGAGATTGAAACTATTCTGACCAAAGCTAATTTACCAGCTTGGTGTGAAAGCATTGACAAATGCTGACCAAAGATGATCCAGTTTTGGCACAGAATAGAGAATTGACAGCTACTGTCACCAAAGCTTTTACATTATTGGAGGATCACTTTAATGATGATGGATTGTCACTTGGAATATATTCTTGTGACAGCAATCTACACCAATCTCATGGACACAATGAGTCAACATCTTGCCTCAGCATAATTGGGGTGCGATAGTTACAGGTTGGACAGAGGAGGAATATTGACCAGCGGTATGTGCTGCGTGACCGAGACCTCGCCCTTGAAAGCGAGCTAGCTTTCACAAATCTCCCGCTTCAAGACACTTTGAAGACTTGATGTGCTGTGAAAGCTAAGCCTAGCTTTCATGTCATCTCGCAAGCCATGATCCAGACCTCACTCTTCTGTCTTGAGCATGAGATACTTTTCACGCATAAAAAGTACCTCACTTCCTGAGCATGCATACTTGAGAGCTTAAATTACCTGATTCTCTCTGCCGTTTTTGCCCGATAAAATGCTGTTGCCCCTAATTAGTGCCTGTGCAACTTTATATGGTAGTTTTTCTTTGTGGATAAATTGTTCAATGTTTTTTTTGTTCAGTACTCATGTTCTGCACTTTCAGTTTTTTGTCATGTGTCAAATGACCATCCTGCCTTCAGGCACATACTTACTAATTTTTGATAGGGTACCATTATTAAATACTACACATATCATGTGGCTCTGGTTCCACGAGGTTAGTTTCATGGCAAGGTATATCTCGAAGGGAGCTGAGTGCTTTGGGGCAATGCAAGTTTCATGCATGAAGAAGACCTCACCAACGAAAAAGCTTTAAAATAGTATGCGAGGTTTTGTAAGCAAGGTCGCTGTAATGCTGCATATGGATCATTTTGGGAGAGAAATAAAAGCAGCCGATGACATCATGACAATCTACCATCTCTGTTTTTCATCCCCTGTTTTTAAATGGGAAAAATATGCATGCAGATGCATTAGTTTTAACACTGCGAGGGGTTAACTTCAAACTTTCTAACGTTGCTGTCAGGCTTAGATTTTGCTCAGAGCTTATGTCAGTCAGATCTGGAAAGTTTGCTTGAGCAGGACTCATCTGTCCAGAACACTGATCTGGAAAGTGGTATGTTTCATACTTGGTTTGTTTAAAACATCTGCATGTCAGCAAGGTAAAGTAAGGAAGAGCAGAACTGTGTCAGGGCCACACTATAGGAAGGATTTTTTTTATTTACTTATTTTTGTGATATTGACCAATTATATAAATACCTGCTGTAAGCTGCAAACCTGTAACCACTGTTGGGGCACCTTCTCCACTAAGCTCCATCTTTGACCCAACGGGTGCTCTACGCACTCTGCCCAGTGCTGCTACTTAATTCATAGCCTGGGGGTGACTTCAGCATCAGATACAATATTCTTATTCTGGGGCCCACCGCCACCCACAACTGGTAGCTTCAAGACATTCTATGTACATTTTTAGATAATACCCACACTGGAAAAGTCCCATTATATACTGTACATTATGTTCATTCGACAAATTTACCTTCCTTCAACACTAATCATACATTTAATTAGAATAGTACTTCTTCAAAATATCAAATCAGGACTAACCCACATGGACTTGGCTGCCATTTTGAAAATTGTGAATTCCACACCTTATGGTTGGTAATCGAGGATAGTGATGGGATGATGGGGGGGGGGGGGGGGGGTATTATAATATATGAAACCAAAAGCATATATTTTTCAAATATTTCAGAGTATCAATAATGATATGTTATATGCTGTGGCCATGATTCACTTTGATATCCAAGTCAAAAGTAATTTTGTGTGACTGTCCCACAATGCATTGCACCATGTTCAAAATGGCGTTCACCAACACATGCATGATTTGCCAGGGTAGAGTTTTACATCTGGATTTGTAAGTGATGATGATAACTGCTTCAGACACAACTGAGCAGGAAGATTAAAGTTAAGATAGTAAGTCATGTTTTAAAAGTACTTTAACAACCATTTGTCATGGTAACTCAGGGAACGGACACCTGGAACCTAGCAAAATATTAGGATAATGATCACCAAACAACCATGGCTCTGCAGCTTAGCTGGGACTATGTTGTTTCACCTAACAACCGTGGTTATGCAGCCATGCTATTTCCCTGGCCCAAGTTAGCCCTCCAGACAAATTGAAATGAAATGCTGTGTTTGAGTTGACTTGACTGCAAAATCATGGCATATGACGGCTACTTCCTCGATAAAATCTTTCAGCCAGGATCCATCAATTTTTATTAGGGAACGGTAGCTTAAAACTTTTTTTTTTCATGTGTCACAATATTTTATTTAGGGTTGGGCCTTTTCAGTAGAGTTACCAGACCACACATATATTGGGGGGAGGGGCAGCAGGGGCGAGGGTGGATAAGGTAACTTGAACATTTGTTGAAACATGTTTGGACATTTGTTGAAGCATATTTAAAACCAATGTTCTTTCCCCTTTTATGCATTACCTCCTTTAATTTGTTTCCTGGGCATAGCTGCTCGAGGCACTTGTTTATCTTGACCCAATTCCCAAAGTCCCAGAGCCATTTTAATGAATTTGGTTTTCATGTGATAACTTGAAAAGTTTTTGACATAGGCCTGTCAAATTGTAGGTGATTACAGTCCTGCACTAGGTCTTAAATGAGCTCAAAGATGGTGATCTTGACCCAATTCCCAAAGTCACAGAACCATTTTAGTAAATTTGGTTTTCACACAATAACTTTGAAAGTTTTTTGCATGAGACTTTTATATTGCACATGCTTGTGGTCCTGAATAAAGTCTCGGATGAAGATGGGTGACCTTGACCCAATTCCCAAGATCACTGAGCCATTTTTGTAAATTTGGTTTTCACGCGATAACTTGATTTTTTTTTACATAGGTGTTTCACATTGCACATGGTTATAGTCCTGAATAAGGTCTCAGACGGGTTTGAAGATGGGTGACCTTGACCGATTTCCCAAGGTCACAGCCAGTTTAGTGAATTTGGTTTTCACACAATAACTTGAAAAGTTTTTGTATAGGGCTTTCATATTGCACATGCTTATGTCCTGAATAAGGTCTCGGACAAGGTCGAAGATGGGTGACCTTGACCCAATTCCCAAGGCCACAGAGCCCTTTTAGTGAATTTGGTTTTTACAGGATAAGTTGAAAAGTTTTTGACATAGACCTTTCATCATGCACATGGTTTTAATCCTTCATGAGGTGGGAGACAAGTTCAAAGATGGATCACCTTGACCCAAATCCCAAGGTCACAGAGCCAGTGGGCTTAGATCTAACAATCTTTGATTGTGTTTTGGTTAAAAAGATTAAGGAGTTAGGAATTTGCATTGATTTCCTTGTGCTGTACCTTTGATGAACCTCAACAAAATTTTCTCTGTCAATCTAGTCTGGCTAGTTTTGACCAGAAATACATTGCTCTGTGGTCTACACAGATCATTTGTTTATTTGCAAGCAATGTGAGACAGTTTAAATTGAAATTGTACATTACCAGTGGAAGCGTTGGGCCCACTCTTGTAATAGTGCAGCTCCTTTTGTCACTCATTCATTCCTTTGTAATTAACTTTGTTATTTTCTTTCCATTCAGAATGTTTTTAATTTTTTATTTTATTTTCAATAAATGTGTGTGTTTTAGGGTTTTAATTTACTCTACAAAAAATGTTAGGCACAGTCTGACCACTGCCCAGTTGAGCAATCCCCAAATAGTCGACTCCTCATAACTTTGGCCAGTGCTCAACTGGAGTACTGCCATCTGGTGATTACAGGAGGAACCAGCCTTGGAAGCAAGACAGCAGACAGCTGTAGTTTTTCAGGCCACAAAGTGGTTCGTGTGACATTTACACATTAATATTTTATATGTACAGTATAAACCTGCTTGTCCTTCTATCTTTACTTGTGTATTTTATCTCTATATTTATATGGTCAAAGTAAAGTTGGTAGTTAAGAGTCTGACTCTTATTCGTGTAATTTAAGTAAATTCTATGACTTAACCAGGCTAGTCTATCTTGAGTGGTCTCCATGAGGTAATGTACCGTGGGCAATCCAGGCATCAGGAAACCCCCCCCCCCCCCCCCCGACATTTGATTTTAACTTTACTGTGGTTTCTAGTACCAATCTCTGCCCATAGGGGGCATACACTTGCCTCTGGCAGAAGAATTCTATTCTATATTCCGTACTCTTATTCTATCTATGTTGGCAGCGCCCTTTTTCACGAGACTCCTGTCTAACACAGAAGATCTAGATTAGCATGATAAAATTGGAACTAAAATATTTGTGGTATGGGGGCCACTGCTGTGACTGTCCAGCCTATCTCATTATATTTACATTTGTTATTTTTGTTAGCATTGAAAGAATAGGAACGGTAGTGTAGTTCATGAGGCAATGATTACACTAGAGCATCTCGTGCAACCAAGGTGCTGCGCAATAATATCCTCATGCTTGGCCTGGGACTATTTTCACTTCCCAATTGTTAGCGCCTCCGAAGCGTTTGATTCATAGGCCTAAGCATAATGGGAAGACGGTATCAGATGATCAAGAATTGCATATCTACTTGTCAAAACTTGCCTAAATGTTTTCTTTTACCGGTTTTGAAAGCTTTATTGAAATAAAGTTGTGTTATTCGGAACTATTTTTTTCCTAGTTTTGTGTTCCAGGAGTTGCCTTGACAACTGATGGCTGATGTAGTAGCCCCGCGTCTACTTGGCTCCTCCCACTAGTAAACAAAAAGGCGATTTTTTGTAAATTAACAAGCTAAAAACGATTTTAAATCAACTATAAATGATAATACTTACTCTTATGTCAATAGAAATTGATGTTAAATGTAAATATAAGAATTAAACTTCCTCTCTAGTATAATTACGGGCACATGGTTGCAGTTTGTGTGACAGGCATTTCTTTGATGACGCGCTACCGCGCGTCATCAGAAATGCCTGTCACACAAACTGCAACCATGCGCCCGTAATTACACTAGAGAGGAAGTTTAATTGTTAAATGTGCTCTTAACTATTTCAGTGCCAATCACATATAAAGTTGATCTACTTAAGTCAAACTAGTCTGAATTATCATAAGGATCCCAGATTCATATTCCCCGTAAAAAGACCTTTCATTCAAGTATTAGTATGCCTATAGTTCCAAAGAGAATACTCCAGATCAACAGCTTTTCTTGGCACGCATTGGGCACAAAGCTAACATACCATCAGAAATAGTTCCAGAGAGAATACCCCAGGTCAACATTTTTTTTCGGCACACATTGTGCCCTATGCATGCCAACAAAAGCTGTTGCCTTAGTTCAAAATTTGGCACTTAAAAGAGTTAAAGTCTGTAAAGTTTTCTTGGCCATTGCAAGTCTAAGATTGACCAATGTGGCTTTGTTGTTGTCCTGTGCCAGTTGTCAGTTTTGGTACATCAGGCATGTTGCCATCTCACTGAGTAACCAGGTTACTTTTTTGCAGATATGGATTTAGGTTTTGAGTTTATGGCCTTGCAGGGAACACACTTTGCTTCATGCTGAAGTCTTAATTGTAGGTCACATTAACTCACTCAGTGCCAACAGCAACTTCAGATGCACCGCTTAAAACAACTGCTCTAAATTATACTAAGGATGCTACACTCATGACCTTTTTAAAAAAAAAATAAATAAAAATTCATTTAAGTGCCAGCATACCTGCAGTTACATATAATAAACTGTGGAGGTGGCTGTCCTGAGAGCAGCTATACAAGCCGTAAGGTTAGTCTCCTCAGCAATAGTAGAACTAGATTGTTTCTACTTAATGTAGTATCGTCATTTAGATGCATTGTATTGTTAGAATAAATGAATCTTGTTCAGGTCAACAGCTTTCCTTGTCCTGCTTTGGGGGTGTTGTATCCAAAGTGCTCAGTTGACTCTGTCCACAATGTGGCACTGAAAGAGTTTAGATGTATTTTAAAGACTGCATACAGTGAAACCTCCATATATCGAACACCCTTGGGACCGGAAAAAAGTGTTCAGTATAGTGAAGTGTTCAGTATAGGGAGGTTTGATAGCATTGAAAGTATATATTTGGGACTGAGAAATGGTGTTCAGTATAGAGAGGTGTTCGGTATATGGAGATGTTTGGTTAGAGAGGTTTTACTGTATTTAGAGTACTGCCAGAAAGTCTTGTATACCAAAGAATTACTAATAGGGTCACATGTCAGTACAACCACAGACACATACATTTAGTTTTTACCAGGCTTTTTGGGATATTTGTCTGAAGTTTCACCAATTGAATAAATAATGTATCTACACATTAAAAACTCAGCAATGATTTTATTTGATGAAGTGTTCATTATAATGTAGTATATGCATGTAACAGATACAAAATAACATATGTCCGGCACAGCACAAAAGTCAAACAGAAGTGTATACAGTGGTACCTCCTCTAGAGACCACCTCTTGTGAAAGACCGCACTAGTTTTTAAGACCGCCATTTCAAGACAATGGCCTTTAATTTCTGTGTAAGCTTACCTGCAGTGAAAGACCACCTGCCATATGTGACCACTTTTGTCTGGCATTAAGGGTGGTCTTAAATAGCAGGTACCACTGTACAGTTGTCTGGATGGCCCCTGCTGTAAGGACTTAATTGCTATGTATTGTAGCAAAGGTCAAAACATTCAAAGTCATAGCACAGTTATCCTATAATAATAAAATGACTATCAAAATACAAAAAAAAAGGTGGGGAGCAAAAATGTTAAAACAAACTGAAGATCTGGTGCCAATGATATAAGTATGAGTGCTTTGACACCTGGGTCCCTAAGAGAGCATGAGGAGCGAGATTTTTAGTTCAGAAACATTATTACAAAGTTGTTTAATTCTTGCGTGTAACATATTTTTCGAGGTCGTCCATTAACTGAGGAGATGCTGATGTTGTGTTGACACATGCAGCATTTGGACGGCCTTGTTACCAAAAAAATGATAAAAGATGTATGGCCTCATGCATGCAATTTTTGTATTTAAAAAGGGATTATCTAATTGATTATATTATGCATAATTAAGAGCATGCCTGGGCTTTCAATTAAATCATTGTGTACACATGGAATAATTTGGTTTGGCATTGTCGCACAAAGTACATCGTCAATATAATCAATTGTAATCAACCGTTCTTTGTGATAACTTATAAAGCTGGATACAGGACGCTTTAAGAGTTCACTTCGTCATTCAGCCGAACTCTGTAAAGAGCAGCCTTGTTTGTTATGAATCAAGCAGCCTCATCATTGAGTTCTGCTATTTGGGGGCTGAAGTGAGACAGCAAAGGTGTAGACTGGACCAAAAGTGGTTTCATGGTAATGTTATATGCCCCTGACGATCATGTACGAGAGTATTTGGCTAAGTGTTCAGCTGCAGCATCAGGCTGAATGGAATTGTTAATGGTAATACAATGAAACCTCCCTATACCGAACACCCTTGGGACCGGAAAAAAGTGTTCAGTATAGTGAGGTGTTCGGTATAGGGAGGTTTGATAGCATTGAAAGAATATATTTGGGACCGAGAAATGGTGTGCAGTATAGAGAGGTGTTCGGTATACGGAGGTGTTTGGTTAAAGAGGTTTTACTGTACCTGTTTACAGGAAAAGTGCAGCTCTTGAGGGATTTCTAAATGCTCTGCTTGCTATGTCATCACTTCTTGAAGTAAAAAAATGTTTAAACAAAAAATTTGATATTATAATCTGTTACGTTTTGCAGCTTCAGCAAGTTTATGTTAGAGATATGTAGAATCATACACACCATTAATTATATTGAAGATCCCACTGGCACATGGAACTTTGGGGTTTATAAATTGCTGAATTATGAAGATGTGAGGGTTAATCCATATGAGGTGGATGTCTCGTCAGAATTATTGTTAGGGTTTGTCCAAGTGGGGGTTATGTCTCATCTGGGGCCTGGCCATCTGATCATTGGAAAGTCACTCCACCAGGTACCACATAAATCTGTGGCTAAATGGATGAAATCAGAAACGTCATGCAGTGGTGGACTGATGACTTTAGGAATTACGTAGTCAGTGGTGAGGTAATTAATGGCCCTTGTATAATGTGAGTACATTCATGGAGACTATAACGGGGTATTGTGGTAAGATTATGTTAAGGTTCTATTGGATCAATAATGATTAAGTACTTCGTGGCCTTAACCTTAATGCTGCCTGGATCTGGTAGAGAGCGGCCTCAGGCCACGGCCTGGGGACACACTATGGAAATATTTACCTCTGGTTCAGCTTGTATACACAGTTTACCTGTGGAAGTATTCATATTTGGTTCTGCTTTTACCATGTTTACAAATATCGGAAAGCCATTAGCGGTTATTGTGCCATAAAATGAGAAACAGTGGGATGTCATGTGACCACGTTCTGTCTTACATGAGAGCCTAGCTGTCATTGGCTTGTGGGTGACACTTACAATGTACATTGCATTCTCTGATGCTGCAACTTTTTGCAAGGTTCCCAGACTCTCAAAACATTTCTGTACTTCAACTGTGCTGTCTTTGAGCCAAATTCAACTCCTGGCTAAAGCAATAGGGAAGAGTACGTAGCAATGGAAGGTTAATGTGGTCCTCCTGTAGAGGGCGCTTCATTCAGAAGGCTAGAGCTATGTGTTCCCATAACTATTCATTGTTTATCTAACTACATAACTTTAAACTACTGTACTTAGAGGCACATCGTTTCTTGTGGCAAGTCTATGTGTATACATACAAAATGTCCCCATAAATATTATTACTTGAACTGCAAAGCTAACAATTTCAGAAGAAAGTTTTCTTTAAGATACAACTTAATTGGACTACAGGCCAGAGAATGGCTGACAAGAAGTTTGTGTATTGTATATTCATATACATATATAGCAACTGGGTCTGATCCTTTTCATTTTGGTAAAAATGTCAATGCAGTCCATCATGTGGAGGCCATTGATCGAGTCATGAATGCTAGGGCTAGTCCATGCAATATTACAGTTAATACTTCAACATAGGGCTAGTCCATGCAATATTACAGTTAGTAATTCAACATAGGGCTAGTCCATGCAATATTACAGTTAGTTCTTCAACATAGGGCTAGTCCATGCAATATTACAGTTAATACTTCAACATAGGGCTAGTCCATGCAATATTACAGTTAGTACTTCAACATAGGACTAGTCCATGCAATATTACAGTTAGTCCTTAAACATTTCATGGAATATGCTTGTAACAGCCTCTTCATCACATATCACAACCAGTGTCACCCTAACTACAGCCATTGCATTCTTAAGTACCCACATGATCATCTTCAGTTCAAAGTATTGAAGCTGAACTGCTCTCAATCGCAATCAGATAGCTAGATTCATATTCCTTGTGAAAAGGACTTTTCATTCAAGTACCAGCATGTGTGTAGTTTCAGAGAATTTTAATGTCCAGGTCAGCAGCTTTCCTCAGTGCACTTTGCAATTGGGTGCAATGTGCCCAAAGCATGCCCAGGAAAGCTGTTGACTCAGTCCAACACTTAGCACTAAAAGAGTTGATACTGCAAGTGTCCACATAGGTCTCATCTCTTGGTTCTTCTTGAACATTTTAAGGTTGATGTGGTCATCCTGTAGAGGGCGCAACTCAATGCCTGCTATTTATCATGCTGTTCAGCTCACTGCCAGGCATTGATCATGCTGTTCAGCTCACTGCCTGGCATTTATCATGCTGTTCAGCTCACTGCCTGGCATTTGTCATGCTGTTCAGCTCAATGCCTGCCATTTATCATGCTGTGCAGCTCAATGTCTGGCATTTATCATGCTGTGCAGCTCTTTTCCTGGCATTTATCATGCTGTGCAGCTCTTTTCCTGGCATTTATCATGCTGTGCAGCTAAGTGTGATTTACTAGGCAATGCAAAGAGTCACAAACATTGCCTAGTATGACTTGCCAGGTAGTGCTTAAACCACTGTACTAGGATAAAATTATTGATTTAACATGATGAAACTGCAGTCCCATGTGACAGACCCCAGCAGACCTGATCAGAAGTCACCTTTGATGATTGATGGTGGTCTCAGCTAACAGGGTCTTGCCATATTGGTGGTTTCAGGTAACAGGGTCTTGCCCTATTGATGGAAATAACCCAGAGAGACTCAACACTCACATCGATAGCATGCAACTTTTTCCCATTAAAAATTAGTACAAAAATGTTTAATGTCATAAATGTGATCTGCTACTCTTTTTTTTTTTTATTCAATTAGAATAATATGCCACAAGTCAACACTTTCCTGACACATTCTGAGCGCATTGCAGCCATAATGTCCCAAAGAATGATGTTGACCCCATATCCCAGACCACAGAATTGAATCACACAGTGTTTAGGGGTCCATATGGCTCGGTACTTAGTCACCTTTAATAAAGACTGTCTTCCTACACTGGTTGCAGCATCCATTTGGACAAGTCCAAGTCTCTAGCTATATATTTTGGAGGGGTGCGAGGGTTGGTCCATCTTGTCACTTTTCAAAGCATTTACTTCCTATCCCAATGGGTATGTCCTGTTCTGTGTGAATGTTACATATTTCTTCTACAAAATCTTCAATGAAACTTTTGTAGAATTATATTTTCAGTGTGCATCTGTGCTTTCAATCCAAAGCATCCTTTTACACATGTATTTGAGATGAAAAGTGCCCTTTTATAACACTGAGACAAAATTGGCCTTCTTGAAGATATATCCTGGCCCTAATCAATTGTAGGTATGGGTGGAAGTCACCTGTACTAGTAAGGGTTGTCTTCAGTGAGAAGTATTGGCTGTCATGAGGCCGTATCCTAATGGAGTATAATTTTATTAGATCAGGTATAATAATGAGTAGGGTAGCCACAGCTCACGGCCCTTGTCAATGGCCAGTCCTGCTTCCATACTGACAATCACCTGCAGCAATCAGTACCAGAAGTAGCGGAGCAAGCTGTAGCATACAAGACAGCCGGCATAGTCTGTCAGATTGCCGTCACCTCACAAATCCATAATTGCTGGCGATGGGGCTCACATGGGCTCGCTTCCCACTTGGCTGGCTAATTCTGTAGGAATATGGCTGATGTTGTACCTCTGTGCGTGATTACCATAGCTGTCATCTTTCTCAGGTAACATAATGATACGATCCAGAACAAGACGGAATCAAAGGTAGGGCCACGTTTAAAATTTGTCCCCTGTGTCATAGTTATACCCTTTTCCTTGGTAGATGGATTTGTTCTTATGTCAGGATGCAGAGAGGAAAACATATTGGTGGAGATAACGCCATGTCATTGTGCAGATATATACATGGGCACATAACACGTGGGCTAACCATGCACGCAGATAAATATAGGTTGAGATCCTTATATAGAAACCCAGTAAACATAGTGTAAGTAAGGTGGTGATAATGACAACTACAACAATGAAGGTGATGAAAAATGGGGAGCGTCTTGTCCATTTTGCAACCCTATGAGCAGCATGTACCAGGGACGAGATTGATAGAAATTAATAGATAGAACAGGAGAGCCTTATGCAATAAGACAACTACTGGAGCTGGGCGTTTAGGACACCTAATGGACATAACAATAAAGCTGTTGGCCTCTAATAAGGCCACTCATATTTCAATAGAAGAGCGGTCACATTACAAGGGTGGGTTTTCTGGAGGCAGGTGATATGTCGTAAAGAGCAGACATGTATTGTATGGGAGATTAAGGTGTCTTTAGAGGAGGGATGTCTCCGGCTATAGGGTCTTGCTGGAGTGGGAGCGTGGATCATTTTCCATCTCGCCAGCTGATTCCAGTTTCATGTGTACCTGCCTGGTGCTATCTCTAGCATGGCTCTAGCATGGCTCTAGCATGGCTCTAGCATGGCTCGCTGCATGCAGTCAGAGCTACGGCCTTCAGCTGGCTTCCTTTCCATGCAGATAAAAAGACTGGCATCAAATTTCTATTTTATTTTCACCTTAAATTGAAAGGAAGCAAAAATCCATGGTGTGTGACAATACACTGACAGAGACCTCCCACTCATCAGGTAGCTATTTTTATGCAAGACATTCAGCGTCTCCATTAACACAGCATGTATCATTATACAGGTCCCTTAACCACCTGAGTGCGAAAAGCTACAGATGTGGCACCAATTGCGTGCTATTCATTGATGTGGCAGTTAACAGGTTAAAACGGGTCATCTTTTGTAAAGGGCTACTTTTGTCATTGTGGTAATGTTTGGCTAGTCTTTATGACAAGAAAGAAGAGCACAGTATACCAGACATTGTGGCTGATCCCATCAGGCAAACAAACCATGTAGGGTAAACCATCTTACCTCCTTACACCTATACACTATTATCATCTCTCTCTCTCTCTCTCTCTCTCTCTCTCTCTCTCTCTCTCTCTCTCTCTCTCTCTCTCTCTCTCTCTCTCTCCTCTCCTCTCTCTCTCTCTCTCTCTCTCTCTCTCTCTCTCTCTCTCTCTGAGAGATCATTTATTCCATAATTGTTAAAGAAGTTTGCTTGTTAGATCACATATTTTGGGAGTGGTACATGTTTTTATATGTTATACGTGTATATGGGAGAGATTTGATTGACATTGCCCTGATATCATGTAAAAATATGGTCTCTTTAAGAAATGGTCGGTATAGGAACCTTTCTTGAATACAAGTTTCATTTACTGCAATGATGCCTTCGTGCAAGCACCACCCATATATCCAGAACTGGTCATGTAAAGCATGTGGTTGGTAGCACTAGGGACTGCATAATGTGATCCCAAAAATTAGATGGATTCCCTTGTGTTTACCTAAGCTAATGAAGCTGATGAGGAGAGTCATGATCTGAGTGCTGGTAGGGAGGGGAGGTCTCATTGTGGTGGGGAGGGGAGGTTTCATTGTGGTGGAGAGGGGAGGTTTCATTGCTGTTATGCATCAGATGCACAATCAAAGTGAATTACTCTGTCAGATTCTGCTCATAATATGACTCATTATGCTGGTTTATTTGTGATATTAGCACCCTACAGAAATGAATTATGGGTATAAATACATAGTATTTCCTCCAGGTTTTAAGGGGAGGTCACCAACATGCAGCTAATGTTTCATCAGAGCCAGTTTAGGTTGTTAACGAGGTGAGGTTACCATGTACTAAGGTTACCATGCTAGTACATGCACTTGATTAATTTTGCAAGTTTTAAAAGTGTATAAGGAACGGAGAATTACATACAATGCAAAGTTAACTCTTATTATGGTGGCTTCACCAGTTTTCAGGGCATCACAGTTTTCGTAGTATTGACTTTGTGCCCGATCATCGTTATGTCAGAAATAATTTCTAATCAAAACAGCATATAAAAAAAAAAAAAATAATAATAATGCTCACAAACTACCCAATATTAAATGAATTAAAATGTGAACACACCCAGCAGTCAGGCATTGACCAAAATCTCTCAGGGTAGCAAGAAAACTGAGATCCCACTAATACTGGCGTCAGGACCCTATTCTCTGTGTGTCATGGGACAGTATGTAATTTGTTGCAGCATATACCGACAAAATAGTTTATTGCCCATCTTAAAGAAATGACATGTCTACAATATTTAAAGTAATTTTATATTGATACATTGTGATTGTTTCAATTACCTGTGGTTCAACATATTTTATTCTATAAAAAAACAGCTGGAAAACAGGGACAATCTCTGTACAAATCCTTATAGTTGACTTTGGAATAATTGATAATAAAAATTAAATATTGCTTCAGTGGAAATATTCCCAAGATATTTAATTTCTCAAACTTTCATGAAATATTTGATAGCAATACTGGTTAAGTGGAGATATTCCCACAATATTTAATTTCCCATTTTTTTTTTTCAAATAAAACTATTCAGGAAAATAAAAACTAGGATTTTTTCCAGTAACTGCAGGTTATACATGGTGGCAAGGAGCCACGTTTTCGGATTGTGAATTGTGAAAATAAAAACTGCATAATTTTCTTTTTTAGCAAAGTTAAGTAATTTTAATATTCATACATCAGGAATATTTCCATTTATACTATCAGTGTTGCCAACCTGCCAAACTTAAAATCCGGGAGATAAAGAGTAAAATTACGGGAGATTGATAAATTGATATGAAATATAGAAGGGAAATATTGATGAAATTCTGGGAGGTTACTTAGAATTGTCAAAAATCCACACTTTTTCAAGAATTTCAGCATAAAATTCCGGGAGTCTCCCAAAAATCCGGGAGGGTTGGCAACACTGTACTATACAAATATTATATATATATATATATATATATATATATATATATATATATATATATATATATATATATATATATATATATATATATATATATATATATATATAATATTTGTATAGTAAAAGTTCTGGACGAAGCAAGTAAACAGCCAGCAATAAAATGGAGCAACCTTCTTCATGTTTGGCTTCAGAACAGCTGGAGAGACTACAGTCTTTCAGTAGAGACTATCTAGTGCATGGATATTGTAATCATATCTCATTATTCTTCAGCTATTAAATAATGGGTCACTTTATGAGGGCTATAACAAGCTAATTAGAATGGTTACATCATTACATGTACATACAGGGACACCACTCTGCAGAGGTATCCCATAATAGTCACCCAATTAATGGATCTAATTACTCAAACTTAGTGCACATGTTGATAACCCCTTGGCTGAAGGAAGCCCGGAGCAGGCCAGTGACCAATACCATCAGCTACAACAGCTTAACTGTATAGAAATATCTCATTAAGGCAGAACATTTTACTTCGAACTTGTTAACGAGATTGACAAGGATGGCATAGCAGAGGTGAACAGCTTTCATTGGAATGATAGCAAGCCTCCATCCAGGCAATGATTAGGAATGCTGTTTATTCGGTCAATTATTTTTTTTCCCCGATTGAGTCAAAAGGAGGATCAATGTCCATATATGGAGATTTATGCTCTTGATTAAAACAATTACCAATAGGAGCCTAACAAAATCTTAGTTCTCCCTTTTGTCACCTTATCATGACGATCGTGCACATGACTCAATTCACAGTTATGCTGGTCTGCTGTTACCAAGTGGGACACGCTATGGACAGGTTATCGTGACCACAGTGGAGGCTTAACTGTAAAAATATGGAACTTAACCCCACACATCCATGGATATTTGTCAAGATTCAATAATTTGTGCATATCAGCACTACAGCCTGGTACTTTGCAATTGTACACAGGCATATTTCAGGACAGTACAGCTTTAACTTGATCAAAATCACTCTTTCAAACCTCCCCACTTTCTTCATGTCTATACACTTTAATATGGCTGTCAATGACCTAGGCCTGCTGATAGTGGTGTCCCACTTCACACAAAATACCATTTAATCTTGTCGCGCGATCCTGGTGGTCAAAATTTGAAAACTAAATTTCATTAGGTTTGTATTGCTCATGAGGTTTTCTTTTCATTAGAAGCCATTTTCCTAATAGGAAAAATACAGTAGAATTTTTGTCCTTAGGAATTGAAAAATGTGGTCTTAACAGGGACCACTATAGGATACATGAAGATAAACAGAAATAGAACTGTAAATTTGTGGTTGTAATATAGAAATGGCCTCTTTAGGGAGGTGGTATTAACTGGGCAAAGAAGAGAATGGATGTCAATTTGAAACTGGAGATATATTCATGGCCATCGTAACCATTCTGTGCGGGACTGGTTATAACCATGCATTCTGCGGGACTGGTCATAACCATTCTCTGCAGGACTGGTCATAATCATTCTTTGTGGGACTGGTAATAACCATCCTGTGGGACTGGTCATAACCATTCAGTGCAGGACTGGTCATAACCATTCTTTGCAGGACTGGTTATAACCATTCTGTGTGGGAATAGCAATGCTTTTATATGGACCATAGAGATGAGAAGAACCAACAAGATTGATGGCATGATGAGAGAGTGGGCCACCTAGAGAAGCTCTGACTGGTCTAATTAACCAGCTGAAGTCCATCAGCTGAACTGCATACAACATCAAATGGTTTCAGGCAGATTATGTTAAACTTGACGAGCCCCTGGTGGTCATATAGATGTCTGAGCTGTTGTGACGGAGAATAAATTATTTTCCCTTGGGACAATGAATTCCAGATACTTTGCATCTTGACAGAATTTATCATTTATATTTGCTTGGTTAACTTCCTCTGCTCTATGAGTCTTTGACTCTTTGAGTGCCAACTGCAACTAAAGAAGAACCACTTAAAGTTAACCCTCAAAGTGCTAATCACAGCTATAGCTGTTATCTCGTTACCTTTAAACAAATAATGGTTAAGATTAAAATTCCTCATGAAGATACCTTTCATTCAAATACCAACAAGCCTAGTTGAAAGCAAAATTTAGTCGCGAGACACTTTGCACCTATTGCATACAAAGACTGAGTCAACAACTTTCATTGGGACATTTTGCATGAAATGCACACATAGTATCCCGAGAAAAGCTGTTGACTCAATGTTAAACCATCACTTTAAGGGTTAAACTATGATATGGGTGCCACATTCATGTTCCTTGTAAAAAGAACTTTCATAAAATGGACTTTCATTCAAATGACAGCATGCCTGCAATTAAATAGATATAATAGTCCAGGTCAACAGCTTTCCTTGGCACACTTTTGGACACATTACAAAGTTGTTGACGTAGTCCAAAATGTGGCACTGAAAGAGGTAACTCTTTTTGTGCTAAGCATTGACTGCCTGAGTCAACAGCTTTCCTTGGCATATTTTGGGCATGTCCAAAGTGCACTGAAGAAAGCTATTGATCTGAACCTTTCTCATGGTGTCTACAAGTACTGTCTAATAGTCTGTGTGACTGTAGACATGCTGGGACTTGGGTAAGGTGCCTGCGTACCAGGAATATGAATTTATAATCGTTATGTCAATCCAGAGTGCTTTGATTTTTGTTGTAAGGGGCCCTGTACAGAGTCAAGTGTGCTTGAGCTGATCATTGTTCTATTTATCAACTCACATGCCACACTAATGACATTAACTGTCAATTTTTTCAGAGCTGTAACTCCATGAGAACTGATGGATCAAAACTGTTGATCAAGGGATCTTCACTCTCACAATGTTCATCATGACTTAAGATTAGCATGGCCATTTGAATGAGTACAAACATAATGGTTTCAGACTAAAAACACCTTTCATTCAAGCCCCAACAGGGTCTCAAGTAGAAAGAGAGAAAGTGTGTCTGGGTCAAAATCTGTTACCTGGGAATACTTTGATGAATGTATACCCACAGAGCACTGTCAGAGTTAACTCTTTAAGTGCTAAATTTTGGACTGAGGCAACCGCTTTTCTTGGCACGCGTTGGGTGCACTGCACCCAATGCATGCCAAGAAAAGCTGTTGACTTGGGGTATTTTCTCTGGAACTATAGGCATGCTGGTGCTTGAATGAAAGATCTTTTTAAGAGGAATATGATTCTGAGATTCAAATGATAATTAGGACTAGTTGACCACATGATTGGCACTGAAAGAGTTAAGCTGTTGACTCAATTTTGAGTTCATCATTCATAATTATCAGTGGTGATCACCAGGCAGCAAGTTAATAATAGGGTTAACTATTGTTAGATTTTATTTAACTCTTTCAGTTCCAGGTTTTGAATGAGTTAATAGCTTTCCTTGGGGCACTCAGGGAACAAGGAAAAGCTGTTGACCTGGACTATTCTTTGTATGTCTCTGGAACTGTGGGCATGCTGGTACTTGAATGAAAGGTCAGTTTACAAGGAATATGTATGTGTCCAGCACCACGCTGTCAATTCAAGTCAATGACATGCTGGTATTAGAATATATGAAAGGTCAGTTTACAAAGAATTGGATCTGGTATCGCTCTGTCAATTTAAGGAACATCGTATCTTTAAAAATTTGACAATGAAAGGGTTAAGTTGTGCTTCAGCTGTTATAAGGGCAATTGACAGCTGGGTTTCGGATAATGTGATGTTTAACTGTGAGGCACAGCTGAAGCCAGTCAAGCAGCCTGAGCATGACTGGCCAGGTGATACAATGATTCAACTGTCCATGTCAAGAAGACTGTTGCACTGACTGGTGAGTTCCTCATGCAGACAGCTCCCTGTGTTAAGTACAAGAACCCTCCACCACAGAAACCAAGCCAATCAGATAAATATATCTTAATGTAGCCAGCTATATTTTTATCCAGTAATTATAGTTGCCAGTTTGAAATGATAATAAAGACCGAAAAAGGGTCCAATATATTTTAATACATTTTTAAATATAATTTGGCAGTCAACAGGATGAGAAAAATTTAAAATGTACAATAGGTTAACTCCACAATACCTACATGATCTCGTTCCTCGTGACGTTGCATTCACTACTGGGCGCCTTTTGAGAAATCGTACTGAATTATGCCAAATTAGGTTCACCACCAATCGCTTCGGCGATTCATTTCTCCCGTCTGCTATCAAATTATGGAATAACCTCCCGGTTGATACTCGTCTCACCAATTCCCTGCCGCAGTTTAAATCTAAATTAAATCTATTACTCTTAAGTGTTGACAAAAAGCCCACATACTTTAAACATGGAAGTCGTTTTCTGAACATATGCCACACGCAGTTACGTCTTAACTTCTCTGTTTTAAACGCCCATCTACATCATGTCAATATCCTTCCAGCCTCAACGTGTGCATGCTCTCATACCACTGAAGATACGAAACATTACCTTTTGTTCTGCCCCAAGTTCACTGTGCAAAGGGTCCGTCTACTGAACACTGTGTGTCACTTACTCGCTCCAGGTGTAAATCCGACTTTAATAATTCAGTGCTCTAGTGACATTTTACTAAATATTCTCTTGAAAGGTAGTGAGGACTTGCCAGACACTGATAATGTATTCATCTTTGAGGCTGTTCAGACATTCTTATCAGAATCTAGACGTTTCATCTACTAATTTAGTATATGATCTAATTATAAGTCTCCACTATCTGGCATCAATTGTATTATTCGTGTACAAGCCGTGAATTTAGTCTTCTGTTCTCGTCCAGTGTGTATTGTATATATTCCTGTGCGTCCTTTTATGTACTGGAGAGCCTCCAGATTAGTCTTTGTGTACTATTAGGCAATCCAGAGAAAATAAATATGTTTATACCATACTATACCAGGGTGAAGGGAAGGGTGTGTAGGTAAAGGGGTAAAGGAAGGGTGTGTAGATAAAGGTGTAAATGGTAGGGTATGTAGATTTAACGGTACAGGGAAGGGTATGTAGATGAGAGGATAAATGGGAGTGTCTGTAGATAAAAGGGTACTGTTATGGCTGTTGAGATGAAAGGGTAAGGAGAAGGGTTTGTAGATAAAAGGGTAAAGAGTAGTATGTGCAGATATAAGGGTAAAGGCAAGGGTGTATAGATGAAAGGGTAAAGGGAAGGGTGTGTAGATGAAAGGGTAAAGGGAAGGGTGTGTAGATGAAAGGGTAAAGGGAAGGGTGTGTAGATGAAAGGGTAAAGGGGAGGTTGTGTAGATGAAAGGGTAAAGGGAAGTTTGTGTAGATGAAAGGGTAAAGGGAAGGGTGTGTAGATGAGAGGATAAATGGGAGTGTCTGTAGATAAAAGGGTACTGTTACGGCTGTTGAGATGAAAGGGTAAGGAGAAGGGTTTGTAGATAAAAGGGTAAAGAGTAGTATGTGCAGATATAAGGGTAAAGGCAAGGGTGTATAGATGAAAGGGTAAAGGGAAGGGTGTGTAGATAGTAGGGTAAAGGGAAGGGTGTGTAGATGAAAGGGTAAAGGGAAGGGTGTGTAGATGAAAGGGTAAAGGGGAGGTTGTGTAGATGAAAGGGTAAAGGGAAGTTTGTGTAGATGAAAGGGTAAAGGGAAGGGTGTGTAGTGACTGACTATGGCTTGACATGTATTTTAACCCTCTGCATCCAAAGTGCGCCTGTTCAAAAGGTCCAGTCTTGACAGCCACATGGTTAAAAGGAACTGCTTTGGTACTCAAAGTAGTGAAAAGCAACATCCATTGGCATGTAAAGAAAGCTTACATGTACATTGTACGTTCATCCTTTGAACTGGGGATTGCCAAACGGCAAGGAGAGGTCTGACATGTTGATTTTTATCTAGTTTTAATCAACTGTTATCAAGTTTTAGTTACTTGTTCCACTGTGACCTTGTCTTAACTCATTCCATACTATGGTGACAGGCCTTGGTCAGTGCCAGAACCACTGACTTAAGATTTTTGGCATACTGGTACTTGAACGAAAGGTCTTTTCATGAAGAATTTAAATATGCAATTGTCGTCTTAAATCTAGGTGAATATACAGAAAAATCAGGGACTGGTATGGAATGAGTTAAGCTGTATGCATACTTGTAGCAATTAAACCTTATGAGGGTGAAGCAATGCTGGTCAAGTAGTTGCAGAGACAAAGATGTTTGCTGTGTAAATTGTTCCAGTGCTCAACAGGCAACGAATATAACAATTGATCTGTTTTAAGTCCTCAACCTTCAATTAAATAGGCTTGTGCAACTGTATGACCCATGTCATAGATAGATGGAGGGAGGGAGGGAGGGGTTGCCCCCCCCCCCATACCATTTTCCTAATGACACAGCATAGCATGCCAAAGACAACTCCTCAATGCCTAATACTTGTATGGAGGAATCTAATAACTGCTGACTTGCCACAAGTCCAAGACTGATTCATCATTTCTTGGGATGGGTTGGACATAATCCCGTTCCCCAGATGATACTGGCCAAAACCATGTGGTAGTCAAGTGTGGTCAGTAACAGTGTATTTGACTAATTATATGCCCTGTCAAATGACATTAGGGGAGGTATACTGTTTTGACGTTAGGAGGGGTATATTGTTTTGACGTTAGGAGGGGTATACTCTTTTGACGTTAGGAGGGTTATATTGTTTTGACGTTAGAATGGTATACTGTTTTGACATTAGGAGGGGTATATTGTTTTGACGTTAAGAGGGGTATACTCTTTTGACGTTAGGAGGGGTATACTCTTTTGACGTTAGGAGGGGTATATTGTTTTGACGTTAGGAGGGTATTATACTGTTTTGACATTAGGAAGGGTATACTGTTTTGACATTAGGAGGGGTATACTGTTTTGACATTAGAAGGGGTATACTGTTTTGACGTTAGGAGGGGTATACTGTTTTGACGTTAAGAGGGGTATAATGTTTTGACGTTAGGAGGGGTATATAGTTTTGATATTAGAAGAGGTATACTGTTCTGACAAGAGGGATTTACTGTTTTGACATAAGGAGGGGTATACTGTTTTGACGTTAGGAGGGGTATATTGTTTTGACATTAGAAGGGGTATACTGTTTTGACGTTAGGAGGGGTATACTGTTTTGACGTCAGGAGGGGTATATAGTTATGATGCTAGAAGAGGTATACTGTTCTGACATGAGGGGTTCACTGTTTTGACATAAGGAGGGGTATTCTGTTTTGACATTAAGAGGGGTGTACAGTTTTGATGTAAGGAGGGGTTTACTGTTTTGACGTTAGAAGGAGTATACTGTTTTGATGTTAGGAGGGGTGTACCGTTTTGACGTTGGGGGGGGGGTATACTGTTTTGACATTAAGAGAGGTATACTGTTTTGATGTAAGGAGGGGTATACTGTTTTGACATCTGGAGGGCTATACAGTTTTGTTGTTAGTAGGGGTATACTGTTTTGGCATCAGGAGGGGTATACAGTTTTGACTTAGGAGGGGTATAGAGTTTTGATGTTAGGAGGGGTATACTGTTTTGACTTAGGAGGGGTATACAGCTTTGATGTTAGGAGGGGTATACAGTTTTGACTTAGGAGGGGTATACAGTTTTGATGTTTGGAGGGGTATACTGTTTTGACATCAGGAGGGGTATACAGTTTTGATGTTAGGAGGGGTATACAGTTTTGACTTAGGAGGGGTATACAGTTTTGATGTTAGGAGGGGTATACAGTTTTGATGTTAGGAGGGGTATACAGTTTTGATGTTAGGAGGGGTATACAGTTTTGACTTAGGAGGGGTATACAGTTTTGACTTAGGGGGGTATACTGTTTTGATGTTAGGAAGGGTATACAGTTTTGACTTAGGAGGGGTATACAGTTTTGATGTTAGGAGGGGTATACAGTTTTGATGTTAGGAGGGGTATACTGTTTTGACTTAGGAGGGGTATACAGTTTTGACTTAGGAGGGGTATACAGTTTTGATGTTAGGAGGGGTATACAGTTTTGACTTAGGAGGGGTGTACAGTTTTGACTTAGGAGGGGTATACAGTTTTGATGTTAGGAGGGTTATACTATTTTCAGGTTCATCTGTCTGAATGTCTGTCCATAGAAGAATCCTTGCAAGCAAAATATCTTGTGATTCACAGGACACATCAAACTCAAATATTCATTAATTGACCTATTTCTCGGCCTGATTATATTTGACCTTGACCTCATTGCCAAAGTCACAGGACCCATTTATGTGCAAGGTGGAGGTTATCCAGTTTGTCAGCACAACTGCTCTAGATTTGACTGCAGCTAAAGGCAGTTTGAAGGAGAGTTGTATTTGAGACCTATCAAGATAACATGCCCTGCATCAACAGCTTTCCTTTGCGTAGGTTGGGTTGTTGACTCCATGTTGATTGAGGGAGAAGGGGTTAAGCACACAAGCAGCTCTGGGAAAAGCTGTTGACTCGTAGCTTGCCATTCTGACAGAGCCCATCAGCTACTTTCATTGACATTGATTTTCATTAACTCTTAAAGTAATAAAAGAACAACTGAAGCAAATGATGTATGTCCTCTGGCTGGTTTCGCCTCTCCCCCCCCCCCTTTTTTTTTGGGGGGGGGGGTATGGGAGATAAGAGGATACAAGATTAGACAAAGCATTATTGTATGGTTTGGTTATGGGACGACAAGAATATAGAAGCGTGGATGATTGTGAAGAGTTAAGATTCATATTTAGAAAAAAAGACTTACCAGTAAGCTTTTATAAGAAAAGGAGTTATCAGGAAGCTTTTATTATACATTGTATCAATATATGGGTCACTACTTGTATAACAAAGAGCAGACACTTGGAGCAGTCAATCATTGATTGTAACATAGATATGTCAGGGAGTATCCAGGCATGTATTATGTAAGTGTAGTCATGCCAGCAACTTGATCAGTTCTCACAATGGCTTCAGCTGTCAAGAAACTCAAATTTGTGTCTTAAGACTGTAAATCCTAGCAGAATCTCTCTCTCTCTCTCTCTCTCTCTCTCTCTCTCTCTCTCTCTCTCTCTCTCTCTCTCTCTCTCTCTCTCTCTCTCTCTCTCTCTCTCTCTCTCTCTCTCTCTCTCTCTCTCTCTCTCTCTCTCTCTCTCTCTCTCTCTCTCTCTCTCTCTCTCTCGCTCGCTCGCTCGCTCGCTCGCTCGCTCGCTCGCACGCACACACACTGTCACACCCACACCCAATTAGGACCAGAGTGTTCCCGATGATCATGTCAAATTTTTACTTTTTGTTTCTCAGTTTCCCATATTTACTCGTCTATAGTATTGCCATGAGGTCTGATAAATTGACATAAATGGCTTTCCATGAGAGGACCTTTTATTTCAGTGCAAATGTTAATGTAAAGCATGCAGAACGTATATTTATATTTTCATGAAGGAAAAATTTTTTGGCCAAATCTGAGTGGCAAGACAAAGTATGCAGGATGCTGTCACTGACTTGGTCATACTTGAGAGTACTGGCGCAGAGCCAATAGTGCTGAGTATTAGAACTGACTGGCAGACACCTCCCATGTCAGTACTGACTGACACATTAACCCTTTGTTGGTCCCATTGCCTCAGTTTGCTTTTAACGCAGAATGCCATTACAATCATCATGCTATATTTCTGGTAAATAAAAAGAATTTTTATTCAGAATCGTGGACAAGGCGTATGGAGATGGTCTGGCTTTATTAAAAGGCTTGCCTTTCTGTCTAGGATGGGCACAATTGGCTACACCAGCCTGTAGACTGTCGACTCTGTGTTGTCCTAACCAGGAAAGGTTTGACAGTGTGAGGGAGGCAGCCAGCCTTGGTTACTATTCTCTTCACCTACATGTGACTGATGGATATGGGCCTGTCACATAAGTGTTTCCATATATTGATGAAAAAGTTGAAGCCCCACTGCCATGATTATTTCTGATTCCATGCAGCATAACTGATCTATCATTGGACTGAAACCCTTGTCCTTCAGGTGTTTTTATTATATGTGTGGGTGCCTTGGTGCACTGTACCTATGCTATGTGTCTTTGATGTTCTTGATTCATTCATCTGGGTCCATATATTATTGGTTTGTATCCTTGAGTATTTACCTCCTTTCAGGATGGACCAACTCAATTTCAGGAAAGACATTGATATCACAGATTCTTTCTTTGGTTCAATCCTGAACATGCATGGAAAAAAAAGAGTTAATGTAATGAAACCAGATATCCACGGACAAAAAGTATTACCATTTCATTCCCAAAACCTAAAATGGCTACTGTGTCGATATGCCATTGGCAATCAATCCCAATCCTATACTATATGGTAATATATTGTATGATAGCGAGTCCAGACACTTGCTATTCTTGATATTTTTCCCAAACCAGTGTCTGTCTGACACCTACATGTACAGTCAAACCTGTTGTGAAAGACCACCCCACCATAACCAAATTGGGGTCTCTCAAGCCAGGTGGTCTTTCATTGCAGGTGTAAATGATATGACGTACTAAGAGTGTATCTTGGGAAGGTGGTCTCTCAAGGCAGGTGGTCTCATTAGCATGGTCTTTGAGAACAGGGGTTCACTATAGATTTAGCTTCAATGATGTCACATTTACTTTACTTGCATGTCCAACTTTACAGATAATGTTTTGTGCAAGCATTATAAACACAGATCCCCCAAAACTGGTCTCTGGCGGCCACTACGCTATTAATTTTTCATGGCTTCTATATTTTGCTATCTTTGTTCACAGCTGAGCTTATCCTTTGTGGATTGAGAATCGTGTCCTGTAACCTTGATCTTACATGATCTGTAACCTCGTGGTTAAAGGGTTAAGAGAAGTGGCTTACTAAGAGCCCACCTGACCCCTGGACATCACATAAGCATTAAATGTGGTCTAAATTATGTCTAATTTCATCACTATAGTAAAAGATGCCGCTTGCAGGCCCAGGAGGGAGGCAAATTTTTGCTGCATTTCGACAGCTGTTTATTTTTTTAATAGTCTCAGTTAATTTCCTGTCTTTTGGGGGTCAGAGAAAATGTTTCTGAAGTGATATTTAGAAAGTAAGAATTATTTTTACAGAACCCATGTGAATGTCTGATTTGCAGAGCAGTGACTGGACGGTGGCAGAGGGGAAGTACTGCACGGTGTATAATTGACAATGAAGAATGAACTATAGCATGTAGAGAGCATGCAGACATTGGAAAGATAGGAAAACCTTACACAGTTATCAGTGATTTACTGTAATCCCAATGCCACCAAATCTAGATCACGCTCTCCTGATACATATCTAAAATTAGAAGTAATTAGCGCTATCTTGATGATGAGACAAGCACCTGCTGCTACCCAGAAATGTTGCTAATTAAGTTATGAATATGCTCTTTGGCTATTGATCAATCCACTGACTTACGTTTACTACCGCACAGAGCCAGTGGTAAGAAGGGCGACTCCTATTTACTCGGGCCATAAGCTGGTACAATATGTCACATTAAGTATCGTGTCCTCAGTTTTATTGCCATGGAAACCATTTACCATATGGCCAATTTAGCAATGGTACCTTCCACACATGAGCATCATTGCAGCATGCAATAATTTCATATACATCACGTCAGGTGAGAATTTCACCATATTGGTCAATAGGGCAATTTTGATTCCCCTCCAGAGACCCCATGGAAATTATTGATACTAAATCAGGATCCTGATGTGAATTATGTTAGCAATGTGATGATATACAGCCATTGTGTCAGACTGATAAACACCAAGAAAAGTGTTGTATCATATTTTTGAGAGCCAACAGCATGCCTTGTTGATAAACAATCTACCTGGGTGAAAACAATCAGGAGTGTAATAGGCATAAGTCAGCAGGATTGACGAGTGAGCAGAGACTTGCTTGTCGGCCATTAGGTGTAACACTACCAGCATAGCAGATTAGGAAGTATATTGGGAGCAGGAAGTGTACGCCAATCAATGCATTGTTTAGCATGGAGCCCTGTACACACTACAGTCTATACACTGATAGTACATGGCCTGCTCTGTGTCTTTAACAGAACATCCCCAAAAAGAAGCAACAGCGTAATGCAAGCGGTGTCCAAAGTCCCTGCCTCAGATACCCCCTGCTGCCGCAGTTGTCTCTCCTATATCTGCTCTTGAATGGTCTATCTCTGTGGTTGCCACGACAACTAGATACAAATACATAGCCAATTCAGGAAGACAGTAGGAGGGCTGTACATATAGAATTGTGAACTCAAGAGAGATTCCATCGGAGCCTTTAGTTCTCTCAGTGCCTGTTAACACTGCTATTAGTCAACAGCTTTCCTTGGCATGCTTCAGGCAGAGTGTGTCCAAAGTGCACTGAGGAAAGCTGTTGACCTGGACCATTATTACAGTTTCTACAACTGCAGGCATGCTGGTACTTGAATGAAAGGTTAGGTTAAAAAAATATGAGCCGGGTGTCGTTATATCATTTTAGTTCACACTGATGTCTTTCACCAAAGTTCGCAACAAAAGAGCCACATGCTATGCTGGCTGTGGCAACCTGAGGCGTCAACGTAAGGACATTGTCCAATTTGTTAGGACCAATGTTACACGTACAAACATGTCAACATACGGGGTACACTTGAGAATATACTGCCAGCAACCTTTGAAGGCAGGCGTCAAGGCTAGAAGGCAAGCCAAGACGCTGGAAGGGATCAATTGGCAGACACTGTTGTGTCTCGATCACTTTGTGAGCTGTGGTCACAACAGCTTCTCAGCCGACTGCTGCCTGTTGACTTCTACTTCTGATTTCACAACTGTCAGCAATCATGTGTAAACATAGGTACAATACTTTTGGCTTAAGGCAACATCCAACTGATTTTGCATAATTTTGTTAATTTTGAGACATTTTTGTAGATATATATGTTGTCTTGCTATCATATGTCAAAATTTAGTTGTTCTAGCCCCAATACAATATAGAGAAAATATAACAAAATACTTTCAGTGTTAAGATGCAGTAAATAGATCTTGATCTCTGACAATATTTTTCTGCTCTAAAATGTCTGTTTCAAGCAGATGTTTCTCTAAAATGAATTCTCTGTAATAAATGCTGATTTAATCTAAAAACTCTCTAGAATCAAAATGTATCAGGGATTTACTAAGAACTGATTAGCTCTTTTTTAAATGTGTTTCCAAAATTTTTAAAATGAAGAGTGCTACAAACTTTATCATGCAACTCCACGAAACAACCATTTTCCAGTTTTGTATCACCATAATAAACAGAATTATGGGATATCCCAGCTGCATTGTTGCATTTTCTGCTGTCTCAGGAATTTTCACATATTGGCATATGCCTTCTTAATGGTGCATTGTAGGCCCAAGGTTACTACAGTGAAAACTCGTTATAATGACACAATCTGTTCCCTAAAAAAAGTGTCAGATAAATGAATCAAATAACAAAGAAAATGAACTTTTTCTCATGCAAATTGTTGTCATTATATTGAATATGTCGGATATATGAGTGTCGTTATAATGAGGTTTCACTGTATTTATTGTTAATAGGAAAGTACTTATGGGCTTTCAGTTTGTTTGGTTTATTTTAAACCTGAGTGACCTTAAAATGTCAAACTGCATACTGTTGATTACTATGCAAGTCAGTGGGGATTGCAATGCTAATCACCACATTTTCCACTTGTTCTCCAAATCAATTGGCCAGATTCACTTCAAACTTTGTAGGGTTGTACATCAGGTAAGTATATACCAACTGTGTTCAAATGGTCATGCTCCAATGATTTTGGGATTTTTTTTGGGGGGGGGATGCAGGAGTGGGGTTGCATTTTTGCATTCCTATTGATAACCATGTCAGTCATTGGGTTGCATTTTTGCATTCCTATTGATAACCATGTAAGTCATTGGGGTCTGCAATGGTAGTTCACATTTTTGACTTCTTCAAAACCATGAGCCAGATTCACTTGAAACTTTGGGTACAGATACTCCATAGATTTGGGAAATATTTTACATAAGATTGTGATGACCTTCAGGTCATAAGTCAAGGTCACATTGCCTTGCAAAATAAAGTGGTTTCCCTGCCACATCTTCAAATGGGTAGGATTCAGGTCCATCACTCTTAGTCACCATTTACCCAGATGAGACTTCCCTTACTTTGATAAGAGACGACCTTGAGGTCAAAGGTCAAGGTCAAACTTTCTGCAGAAGAATGGTGGCCCTCTTACAGGGGAGGAGCCTGCTTGGGGGATGCATAATGTTTTTCGGATCAAAAACTCGGTTCTAGTTTATTCTCTGTGTGAGGACGAATTTTCATTTTTTACAGTGAAATTCAAAAGTAGCAACTCACTGTAGATCACATGACCTGAAAATTGTTAGAACCAAATTGTGATGTGACTGCATCAGTGACTTAGTACATTAACATTTAGACAAAATCAAATGTGCACGAGGGATGTTTGATTAGACGTCACACATGATGTCAATAACTGCAACAAACGTAAACAAACACTGCATACCAGGTTAGCATTGAAAGTAGGCCTAGGGCATTTTTTTGTGATAAATACCCAATCAAACATAGAATAACCAAAATCTTGTGTGGCTGGAGAGCGAATTTTTTTTTTTTTCTCACAAGAGATCCTTTTTAGTGTGGAAAATTACAAGTGACTGCGGGTCACCAATGATTTTCCACACCAACAATGAGCGAAGCCACTTAGTGGCTAAAATAATCAAGCATCACTGATTGGCCACTGGTTGTCTACTGGAAGTGATGTCACATGTATTTTATTCAACAGAGAATCGAGTCACATAAAATCTACCTGCCAAGATGTGGTCTTAGGAAAGTGTATATTGCCACAAGGACAACAGGGCCAGATGTGTAATACAAATATAAAGTGACTGACCAAGGCCACCGCTGCTATGATAATGTTCTCATGGCTTCAGAATTAAGCAACTCAAAGTGGCATCTGCTGACAACTTGTTACTGTCAATTACAGAAAGTCAACTGAAATTATTTTACTGGCTACTGAAAGATTGAAGGAAATTGGATTTACCCCCCTCATGTAACATACTTTGACTTTATGCGTAAAAGGTGAGGGAAAAAAAATCACATTATCCAAGTCAATTATGTAAAATATGGAATTGATTCTTCAAAAAACAAACAAACAAAAAAAGAATTTTTAAATGCACTTATTGTGCCCAAGTAATATATATTCACTTGATTCCCAATTCTGTTACCCTGCAGCAGTGACAACAAAGACTGTGGCTTTTTATGACAATTTTTCAGGAGCCCAGGGTTGTCTTTCCCATATTATTTGGCCATCATGGAGAGACTACGTACTTGATGTGACCACTTGGAAACTTAATGGTGTTGTCTCAAAGAAGGCACTCCTGAGTAGTACTGTATTCACTGTAGTATATATCCCACAATTCACAGTACATGTACATGTGTATGTACACTGCATGGCTTTGAAGTGGCCCACCAGGTCAGGGGCTCTTGGCAGCATCACAGAGTTAAATTTTGCCGGCATTTTTTAGCAAATGTGAGCAGCCAAGAAACATGCTCAGCATTATGACCTTTGTTCCTCAAATTCAGACTTAATTTTCCTTGAAATGGGTTGGTTGTTAAGTACTCTTGCCCAACCCATGCCAAGGAAAGCTGAGGACATGAGGTATATAGTCTTAAAGGTGAAGACATGTGGTATGCAGTCTTGAAGCTGAAGACATGGGGTGTATGGTCTTGAAGCTGAGCACATAGGGATATATGTATATATATATATATATATATATATTCACGCAATAGCTTGAAAAGTTTTGTGCATTAGGGGTTACATGTTTCACCTGCTTATAGTCCTGCATTAAGTTTCGGACAAGTTTGAAGATGGATGACTTTGACCTAAATTCCTAGCTCACAAAGCCATTTTAGTGAATTTGGTTTTCACAGGATAAGTTGAAAATTTTTTAACATAGACCTTCTTATTACATATGGATTTAATCCTAAATAAGGACAGACAATTTTGATGATGGATCACCTTGACCCAAATCCCAAGCTCACAGAGCTGGGGGGGGGGGGAGAGAGCATAGATCTAGCAATCTCTGGTCGCATTTTAATTTTGTGAGGTCATCAGGCCTGTTAATTTGGAAAAGGTGATTTTGTAATGGTAGACTGTAATTCGGACATCAATGGCAGCGAACTGAGCCTCCAGATCAAGATTGCACTTGAGTACATTGTATATAATACTCCACTTGGTGACCTAATTTTTCCGGTCACCATGACAAAATGACTGTGAGAGCTTTACTTATTTTTCAAGGTCATTTAACACTTAAGAAAAGGACATTTAATTCGATATCTTGATGAAGAAAAAGGCAAATGATACCAAATATACCACAATTGTGTATCATATGAATTTTGATATTGCATAATGTGGGTGACCTTGATTAATTTTTCAAGATAGTGGAAGGAGTACATTTCAGAAAATGATTTTTTTTGTGATGGTGGTCAGCAGTGCATTAGGTCCATGGGTATCTTGTTATTATTTTATTTTTATTTTATTTTATTTTTTTTGAGGAAATGTATTGACATGATCACAGGATTGTTATTACACTAACAGAACCTAAATTGCATCACTGTATGAACTGGAAAGAAGTAGAATAATGTTAGTCCTCCAAGTAGTTGATAAAAGTCTTAATAATTTGTTTTATCCCTTATTTTAACAAATAACCCCCAAGATTTTTCATTTTCGGATTTTTTAGTTTCTGTTTTTATTTGGTTTCCTTTTGGCATTCATCTGATGAGTAAGCTGGAAGCTTTGGCTGTGTGTATTGGAGTGTGTTTGGGCTATGTGTGAGAAGATGTCTCTGTATTAGAGCACACTGCAGAGTCCCAGCTGTTCGTCATTCCACAGGTCACAAGTGCTGCCCCCTCAGCAAAGCAAGGTATTGTTTCAAGAGCCATTAGAGAATCTATTGCCTCGATTAACCTACAAGGGCAGGCCCTTCAAACAGCATTGGAGGGTCACCGTGAAAACCGTTGTGTTTTTCAAGAGCGCCATAAAAGTTTGATGAATTATACAGGGCAGTGGCATGGTTTACTGTGTCAGCCACTGTTTAGCCCACCTGTTCACATTTGACGATTTGTATGTGGCATGTAGAATCACCGCATCTCTCTGCTGTGTCAGAGAGGCTGCTGCTGCAGCTCTTTTCTTGTTGCCATGGCGATGACTAACAGCTACTTCCTGCTGGTTTTAAATTAACACTGTTTTGACAATTTTCTCAATGTATTGAGATGTTTATATTGTGTTTGCATATACATTAGCAGGGTATTGATGTTTAGGCCTGGGGACCCCAGCTTTCTGCTACACCATTTATAAAGCAGGTCAATTTGTATCTGTGATTTCTTTGGTGAATTTTTCATGAGTCACAACACTGTATTGTGCCGACAAAGCCACTATTATGTCAATATGATTTTACAAATTATTGATGGCAGTACAGGATATAAAAAGAAAAACTACATTTGGAATTATTTGGGTACACAATTTGTGTACAGTTATGCATCAAGAATGCTAACAATTTAACACACATCCACAAACTCTTTGATATATGTATATACTTGTAAATTAAATATAAATAAGTATATTCATTATCCCTTGGAAAAAAAGTTCCATTTCACGAAACAGAGAATTGATATTACATTCGTGAGCATAAAGAATTACCACAGGTTCCTGAACCAAATGATACCATGTGACATTAGTAGCCAATAAGAAAACTGTGTTGAAGGCATGACTCAGCAGATTTTAAAATAAAAAAAAAAGACAAAGGTGGGTCTGTCACACTGTCTGAATATATAGCTATAACGCCTGACGTATAACCAAATAAATTTCTTTGTTTTAGAAATATGAATTATGTTCCACAATATATCCTATGTATCAGCATGGCTGGTACATGTAGGATGAAAGTCACCATACATGGTCCACATTTGTATAATTTTGATATATAGTGCTCCCTGTCAACGGAGACCACTCAAATGAAGTGCCACCTGCCTTTAACAACCACCTTTTTTGGACACTTTGCTCAGTACATTTGCTGTTATTTATGCCTTGTGTGAGAGGCCACCTGTCTTAAGAGAGCACCATTTAGTCATCCCAAGGAGTGGTATTTCCAGACAAGTTTCACTGTAAAACAAATAAAAGTTTTTACATAACTGTTGATCCTGTTAATTACCACAAAAAATGTTCTCATCTAAAATACTAAATGATTCAAGGATCAATGTGTGTATGTCTAACTGTCTGCCACCCTTGCTGATGCAATGGAGTGAACACACTGAGCTTCTCTTGTAGTATAGGAACATCTGATTTGAAGCTGATCTAACTTTAACATTTAGTGACCTTGACCTATTTTTAAGGTCACCAGGTGTCATATTTTTATGCTTGAAGATGCAATAACCTAAACACATCAAGCTAAAATGATGAAGAAATGCACTGGGGGAGCATCCAATTGGAAGCTTGGCTGAGTGTGTCATCCAGTGACCTTGACCTATTTGATCAGGGGTCATATTTTTATGCTTGCAGATGCAATAACTTGAACACATTGAGCTACGGTCATGAAACAAACAGCATCAGTATCTGATTGGAAGCTTGCCTGAGTTTGTCATTCAGTGACCTTGACCTATTTTCAAGGTCACCAGGGGTCATCATGATTTTACCCTGACAGGCTTATGGTGATAAAGTATACAACAGACAATTGATACCTGCAGGCATCCAGCAATGAACACTGTTGAGGGCATGGTACTTTTACTGCACTTTCCACAGAAAACACGACTTGACAACAAACATGTCTTTATATGCACTATATTTCTCATTTTAAATCATATGAACTATATATTTTCTAAAAGTATATATTTGGGTTAAGCTATTAAAGGTAATGAAATTTCTGTAAGTGTTAAGAAATTGAAAAAAAAAAATGTTTAAGTAAAAAAACTTTACCTGTTTTTGCAGGAAAACAAAAAAAGGAAACATCATTTTCTTACGGGAAATGTAAGAGTACATTGCTAGCAGCAAAGTGGTATTTCAAATTTTGGATAAGGATCCAAGTTCAAAATTTACAGTATGTTCAAATTCAAATCAAAATTTTAAAAAGATTACATCAATAGGGATAATGAAAGTTTAGAATCAAACTTGATGTTATGTTTTCTTTCAGAAGATATATACTTTTTAGGGTAATATATGGTAACCAAAGACCAACAGTAAATATTTATACACAAGAGTCATAAAGTGTACCATGGCCTTAAATTGGAGCAGGCAGCCTTATGTTGGTACAAAGTGCACCACAGGCTAGAGCCTGGCAGCAAAGGGACACCACCCCCACCCCCCCACTCCCAACAAATACTGAACTGGAAGGTTTGAGTTGAGTGTATAGAGGTACAGTACCAGACATTTTGCTTTATGCTATGTTCATCATGTACTGATATGGGAGCCAATGACAGCAGGATAACAGCGTTTGTAATGTTCTGTTATGCTGGGGACATCATGTAAGGTTTGTTGACATTTGTCACACATGTTGCTGCCGTATGGTTGTCAAGAAGACATCAGTCTCACATTCTGAGGGAACATGAACATGATTATGGCACTGAAATTATGAATGTGAGAACAGACACGGGGTAGGAATGGCACTTTGCCTGTTGTGAGCACACTTTTATCTCCTCACAGTCATAAACCCCGGGCAGGATATACTGGTGATAATTGGGATTTTCACATATAGATGCCAAAGAGATTTCATGAAATTATCATGAAGATAATATGTTGGCCAATAATAGTGACAGAATGTGCTTTGTGGCCTCTCATATATATTGCCATCAGTAAGTGGACCAGGGGATTTTATAACTCAGCTGACTTGTTTGTCAGCTGAGCTTATAAGATAGTCAATCATCTGTCATCCATCTGTCCACAATTTACATTTTCCACTTCCCCAAAATCAAGGCCCAGCTCCGTTTCAAACTTGAAAACCATGTATCTTGGGTGGGTCTCTTATTAGTTTGTTCAAATGGTCATGCTCCAGTGAATTTTCATGAATTTTATTGTTAAAGCTATTTCTGATTTCTCCAAAAACCACTTAGATTGTTCTGAAGCTTAAAGGAATGTAGCTTGCTAAAGAATCAAACAAACTTGAATCCTTCAGTGCCAAATTGTGGACTGAGTCAACAGCATTGCACCCAATGTGTACCAAGAAAAGCTGTTGACCTGGGGTATTCTCTCTGGAACTATAGGCATACTGGTATTTGAATGAAAGGTTTTTTTATGACGAATACCAATCTGGGATCCTAATGATAATTCAGGCTTGTCTGACTTAAGATTAATTTTAGACATGATTATAGCACTGAAAGAGTTACTTGTTCACTAGGTAGTGATGCTGCCGGTCCCCAGATTTTACAAAGATTTTTTCATTTGGGTACATGTTGGCTAATGCATGCATTTCTGTTGATCATCATGAAAGTCAATGGGGTTGCAATGGAAGGTCACATTTTTAACATCTTCAAAACTGTCAACTGGATTCACTTAAAGCTTGATGGGATGTACCTTGGGTGGGTGTCTATACCTATTTTGTTCTAGTGGTCATGATCCAATGATTTTTAGACTCTTTAGATTATTTTTTGTGTTCCTTTTTTTTTTGTAAAATCTCGGTCATTTTTTGTGAAATTTCAAAGTCCACTTCTCCCAAACTGCCAGCTGCGGAATTGCATAGGGACACTTCTGAGGACTCCCAGACCTTGATTTGTTTAACAGATGGTGCTGCAATTTTTTTCAAATTTTGAGAGAATTTGTGCGTGTTTTTGCCATTTCTGATTTTTTTCCAGAAGTGTTATTCAGATTGTTCTGAAACTAGGTAGAAATGTAGGTTGTGGGAGGGATAAACTAAGGTGTTCACTAGCTGGGGATACTCTAAATCCCTGACTTTTAATAAAGTTTTTAATTTGGGTACTTGTCAGAGAATGTGTGCATTCCTAGTGATTACCATTTTAGTCAAGCTAAGGATCGCAATGGTAATTGACTTCTCCAAAACTGTCACCAGATTCACTTCACACTTGGTGGGGATGTGCCTTGGGTGGGTCTCTCTCAAGATTGTTCAAATAGTTACACTCCAGTGATTTTATTACTGTTTATTAGTATTGTTAAACACTAATATGAAAGCAGCTGCAGCAAGGGATTTCCTTTGATGTTAATTTGACCTTGAGTAGCCTTGACAGGTCAAACAGACATATTGGCATACAGCCTGATAATAGTGGATTTCTTTCCATTTAAAGAATGATTACTCCTGAATTGTATGTGAAGACTAATATGGCAAACAGAGAAGGTCTTAAACAGAGGTGACTTTGATATTATTTCATAGGCCACAGGATAATCTTTAGATTAAAAGTCTCTGCATACAAGGTCAGCCGAGCACAGGACTGCCATAGTCCCGTTGTATGGTGGTTACATATGTACTCATTTTCATAGGTATAGTTAACAGCTTCTTGCATATTAATAGGATAACTTCTTTTAGGAAATCTTGAGTGAGATTTCCTTATGACTAATAACCCTTTGAGTTCCATTCTCTGATGTCTGAGTAATTCATATTACCCTGTTAAACTGAATCAAACTTCTCTTTTATTATCACCTTTAAGAGCTTTAATTTTAGTGAACAAATAAAACAGTATAGCCTATTGATAAAAAAAAACACAAAGAAACCACGAAATAAGCCAAGCTTTGAATCCATCCATAGCAGTTCTTACCCTTATTGAGTTTGACCTTTTGCTGTACATTTCTATATTCAGTAAGAGACAGTTACCCCCAATGACGTGACCCAGATAGACAGGCTGGGCTTCACTGGGCATGCTCAGCTGACCTGTCAACTTGGCTTTCATTGAGCATCTAATAAAGAGGACCTTGTTTATAAAGCCTTACATTGGTGCCTTGGTACATAGTAGTAGTAGTAGTAGTAGTAGTAGTAGTAGTAGTAGTAGTAGTAACAGTAGTAGTAGTAACAGTAGTAGTAGTAGTAATAGTAGTAGTAGTAGTAGTAGTAGTAGTAAACCCTATTTATAGAGGGTATAAACCCAGTAAGCTGACCTTTATCTTCCCCTGGGCCTTTTTGTTCATGCCAATCAATCAACCATTCACACACATGTGTACGGGGACCTGTTGTGAGTGCATTTCTTATAGCGGCCACTACTGAGTCAGGGGACTTGCAGCCTCTGTCATTGCTGCTGACATAATCAGGCACAGGTAACCCAAACATGTCCCACTGAGCCTTTGAACAGTTAAGTGGTCACTGCATGTGAAGAGTCAGAGATGAATCCCTTTGGATCGGCCGGGAGTTGAACCCCGTGGCCCTTGCACAGAAAGTGAGAACGGTAGCCACGCAGCCATGGCAGCTTGGTAAAGTTCTTGCTGTCCGCAGGAAATGGCTCAATGAAGGCCAAGGCCCTCATCACATGTACTCCAGTATTTGCTCTGTTGTAAAGTGTGGACAGCTTAACAACTGTTCAAATTGCAGCAAATATCTCTGTGCTGGGCCGGCAAATACATTGGCACTCTGGCGATAATCTGCTGGAGTATTATTTGCATAGCCTCATGTTGCCTTGTTTGTTGCCTGTTGAGAATTCTTCACTACCCTGTCTTCGTGGTCTCTGTGGATAGTGCTTAGCTTTGTGAAATGGACTCTGTCACTGATAGGTAATCCTTGGTTGTCATAGCAACTGATGAAGGTGATAATTATCAACCTCCTGATTGGTGCAACACTGAAGGGGGAGGGTCTGATTGTAGTTGGTTTATTTACCAAGGCTACAAATGAAATCTTGGAGAAATTGGATGGACTGAGTTCAGCATGGAACTCAGTCTGTGCAGCAAGTAGGCTAGCATGACACTTGTATTGTAGAAAGGTAGGCCTATAGGTAGCATGTTACCAGTAGGTATCATGTCACCTGTAGGTAGGCCTGTAGGTATCATGTCACCTGTAGGTAGGCCTGTAGGTAGCATGTCACCTGTAGGTAGGCCTGAGGGTAGCATGTTACCTGCAGGTAGGCCTGTAGGTAGCATGTCACCTGTAGGTAGGCCTGTAGGTATCATGTCACCTGTAGGTAGGCCTGTAGGTAACATGTCATCTGTAGGTAGGCCTGTAGGTATCATGTCACCTGTAGGTAGGCCTGAGGATAGCATGTTACCTGTAGGTAGGCCTGTAGGTAACATGTCATCTGTAGGTAGGCCTGTAGGTATAATCGTCACCTGTAGGTAGGCCTGTATGTATCATGTCACCTGTAGGTAGGCCTTAGGGTAGCATGTTACCTGCAGGTAGGTTGGTAGGTAGCATGTCACCTGTAGGTAGGCCTGTAGGTATCATGTCACCTGTAGGTAGGCCTGAGGGTAGCATGTTACCTGCAGGTAGGCCTGTAGGTAGCATGTCACCTGTAGGTAGGCCTGTAGGTATCATGTCACCTGTAGGTAGGCCTGTAGGTAACATGTCATCTGTAGGTAGGCCTGTAGGTATAATGTCACCTGTAGGTAGGCCTGAGGATAGCATGTCACCTGTAGGTAGGCCTGTAGGTAACATGTCATCTGTAGGTAGGCCTGTAGGTATAATCGTCACCTGTAGATAGGCCTGTATGTATCATGTCACCTGTAGGTAGGCCTTAGGGTAGCATGTTACCTGCAGGTAGGTTGGTAGGTAGCATGTCACCTGTAGGTAGGCCTGTAGGTATAATTGTCACCTGTAGGTAGGCCTGTAGGTAACATGTCACCCCAAGGTATCATATTACCTGTAGGCCTGTAGCTGGCACGTCACGTGTAGTTAGGCCTGAAGGTAGCATGTCAGCTGTTGGTAGGCCTGCAGGCAAGTAGCACCCCCCCCCCCCCCAGCATACAGCAGGCAACTTGTCTGCTAAACAGACCAGCCCTGTGATTTGTTTTGGGGGTTTTTTTTTTGTTTTTTATGTTTTTTTTTTTGTTTCTTGTTCTGTTCTGCTGGTTCTGCCCTTTGGGTACATAACTTGTTTGCGCTGAAAAAGTAACTCAATTTTTAATTGGTCTAATTTTGTTACCATGGTAACAGACTACAGTACATTGCAACAGGCATACATATTGCCAATAGCCAATTGATAAATCATAATGATTAACTTTCTAATCATTTCAAACATCCATCAGAAGGGCGACAGTGTATGTATGTCACTATGCCAATAAGTGAAATCTCCTGGTACTGAGGCAGACCAAGTAAAGTACCGGTACATATAATATGGAGCCCAGTTGGCTTTGGAGACAAACAGGGAACTCCCTGGCTTTCAAATGAATTCTGCCTGACATAACTGAAATAATCAATCTAATAAGACCTACATGATATCGGCACCAGAAATCCCTCATGGGGCCACTTGTGTTTGAGAGTAGTAATCATGAGGGTAATGAAATTTGGATTGGACGTCAAAATATAATGAATTTTTTTATTTACAGATCATGCAAAAGAAAATGCAATTTCTTCGCAGACTTTTTGCAATTTATGCAGCTTGTGGTCTATATGGTGTATTGTGGCTTTTGTCTCTCTCTTTTTTTTTTTCTTTTTTTTTTTTTGATCCTGTGATTGACATAATGTTAATCCCTGATTGGTCAGCCACAGCCCCATACTGTATAGTATCACCTGATTGGTCAGGCACTACCCCATACTGTATAGTATCACCTGATTGGTCAGGCACTACCCCATATTGGCTTTTATTACCTGATTGGTCCACCAGTACTCTATACTGTCTTTTCATACCAGCATGATCAAATCATATTCTTTCTGGTCACATCAACCAGTAATAATAATGATAAGGTAAATCATGTCACCTCTGCTGGCCTCCATCGAACCGTTCTTTTTACGAATGGATCGAGATTTGGTCCAGTTGATATGTGGGTTTTCCCATTTCCAGCTTGCTGATCAACGCCAGAGGTTGCTGGTTTGTGACCCAGCCGTTCCATGGTCACAAAACATTTATCAGAATCAGCATAATTTTTTAATGCAAAAACTGACCTGTTGGATGCAAGGAATGGAAAGCCTTTCATTGCATATCCCAGTTGATATCTGTTATTTTTGTGTTAAACATATAGATATGCCTATCACAGGATAAAATCCTCACTCCCAATGTAGAAACAGGATACAGAAATATACCTGTGCCAGGAAAGCCAATACCATATTTGGTTTAATTCCCGATATGTGGCACAGCTGTCGTGGCTCAGGCCGATTTCCCATGGCGGTTCTACACTTAGAGTGCTGCTAACTAGTCATAGTGTTGCTGTATTATCTTCTCCTATGTTTTTGTTGCTCAGCTGTACACAGACAGTGCAGCATCATGATGTGGTCAACTCCACTGACTGGTCCTTCTCTTAACCCATTCACTGCCAACTACAAAAAATGGATACTACATATTAATATTCTTGGTAAAAATGCCTTTCATTCAAGTACTAGCATGCTTGTGGTTCCGTAGAATATAATAGTCCAGGTCAACATCTTTCCTCAGTGCACTGTGCACAACATGCCAAGGAAAGCTGTTAACTCAGACCAAAACGTGGCTCTGAAAGGGTTAAATGGTCCCCCCCCCCAAGAGCACCATAAAGGTGACTTAATTAGAGGGATGAACTAGCTCTCATGGGGTTAGAAATAAACCCAACTTGTCGTATACGTGCTGTAATAGTGGCCTGTATAAGCAGGCGGCCTAGTCACGAGGTGGCCTTGTGAAAGGGGCAACTGTGTTATTTGATCAGCAACGTACCTATTTTAATAGTAAGTTGATACACATTGTCATCATGGAGATGGTAAATATTTCCCCGATGGTAGTATGATATTTGATATGTCTCCATACATTGTAGCAGAGAGTCCATATGGCTTCTTTTTTCCCCTCTCTTCTTTAATAATGGAGATGTATCATCTGTCGTGAGTAAAACTGTCATTATTGCTTTATGTATGGTCAGGAGGGCATTAATTTAGTTTTGAGACCGGCCGTCGGAGGTCTGTGTTTAAGACACTGTCATAAGTCATTAGACCCTTGGCTGCCCACACACAGTTTGTGTCCTATCTTGCACATTGTGGATTTCAGATTGCAAAGCCTGATCTAATTATGCATGATGGTTTGAAACTACACATATTTATAATCCTTGGGTACTGCTGTCTAGCATTGTGGCAGTGATGAGATTTAATAGACTCTAAGCAAACAAGAATTGTTGTCTGAAAGTGCATGGTAAAGGTTAAGATATTTTATCTGCGATGTTTTGTAGATGCATACATGACTAATATCCGGGCCAGAATTTCAGCGAGAATCCGAGAATCCATTCTCATAAAGATTCTGTTAAACTAGTCTTTCTTTAAAAAGAAAATTAATTGACAAAATTCCAAATAGATTCTCGCAAAATTTTGCAAAATTCTAGCCCTGCTTATCGTGGATTGATGTGTCATAATGGCCCCCACAAATTAAGAGTGTCTGATGGTACAGTTGTATGACCCTTTACTGGTCACAACATTCAGTCAACAGCCTTCAGGAGTGTGGGTTGGGCACAGTGCACACTACCCACAACCAGCAAGGCTGTTGACCTGAGGGATTTGTTGTTATGATGGGACTCGTTACAATTATTATGGGACTCATTACAATTATGATGGGACCCATTACGATTATGATGGGACTCGTTACAATTATGATGGGACTCATTACAATTATGGTAGGACTCGTTACAATTATGATGGGACTCATTACAATAATGATGGGACCCATTACGATTATGATGGGACTCGTTACAATTATGATGGGACTCATTACAATTATGATGGGACTCTACGATTATGATAGGACTCGTTACAATAATGATGGGACTCATTACAATTATGATGGGACTCATTACAATAATGATGGGACTCATTACAATTATGATGTGACTCATTACAATTATGATGGGACTCATTACAATTATGATGGGACTCATTACAATTATGATGGGACTCATTACAATTATGATGGGACTCATTACAATTATGATGTGACTCATTACAATTATGATGGGACTCTACGATTATGATAGGACTCGTTACAAGTATGATGGGACTCATCACAATAATGATGGGACTCATTAGAACTGACGTAGGAATCATTACAAATTATGATGGGACTCATTACAATAATGATGGGACCCATTACGATTATGATGGGACTCGTTACAATTATGATGGGACTCATTACAATTATGGTAGGACTCGTTACAATTATGATGGGACTCATTACAATAATGATGGGACTCATTACAATTATGATGGGACTCATTACAATTATGATGGGACTCATTACAATTATGATGGGACTCTACGATTATGATGGGACTCTACAATTATAATCGGACTCATTACAATTATGATGGGACTCATTACAACTGATGTAGGAATCATAAAAAATTATGATAGGACTCATTACAATTATGATAAGACTCATTACAATTATCTTGGGTTTCATTACAATAATGATGGGACTCATTACAACTGTCTTGGGAATCATAACAAATTATTATAGGACTCATTACAATTATGATGGGACTCATTACAATTATGATGGGAGTCATTACAATTATGATGGGACTCATTACAATTACGATGGGACTCATTACAACTGTCGTGGGAATCATTACAAATTATCATAGGACTGATTACAATTATGATGGGACCCAATCATTACAATTATGATGGGACCCAATCATTACAATTATGATGGGGCTCAATAAAATTATGATGATACTTAATATAATTATGATGGGACTCAATACAATTATGATGGGAGCAATTACCATTATGATGGGACTCAGTACAATTATAATGGGACTCGTTACAACTGTGATCTATAGGGGTCATTGCAGTTGTGATACAAAATGTCCGACTCATTACAATTATGCTAAAACTCATTACAATTTCCATTCAAAATATTTGTAATGATGAAAGATTTAAACTGAAATACTGTAGCAGATGACACTGCACATCCTAGCGCTCTTGGGTAATTGTAGGGGGAAAAGGTGAACAAATGAAATGGAAAATTAATGATACCTGCATGATAGTTGCCAGCAATACTGTTAACCCGTATATGTACTTCAAAGTGCTTGTGTTTTGTTCAGTCTGTATGTTCAGTCTGAGGAAAGATCAGTCATACAGCAAACACATTTTAACCACATCCCTTTTTCAATCTAAACTGAGTTGGAGACTGACTCAGTGGCTTTGCTTTTTAAGACTATGGCAGAACTTTTCTTGGCATGGTAAGCACCCAAGTCATTAACTCTTTCAGTGCAAAGGGTGACTTAAGTTGATCTACTTAAGTCAAACTAGTCTGAATTATCATAGGGATTCCAGATTCGTATTCCTTGTAAAAAGACCTTTCATTCAAGTACCAGCATGCCTGCAGTTCCAGAGAGAATATCCCAGGTCAACAGCTTTTTTCACTGCTCCTTTGGTGCATTGCATCCAATGCATGCCAAGAAAAGCTGTTGACTCAGTCCAAAATTTGGTCCTGAAAGAGTTAAAACACATGGGATTTGACCACCAGCAACATGAGTTGTTATGGTGTATTGTTGAGAGAATGCATACATGTTAACAACAAATCACGCCAGGTTTTCGTGGTGTAGTGTTGTTTAAATGTATACATTATAAACTGCAAAGTCAGACTGTTTTTTCATGATGTGTTTTTCTTGCAATGTTTACGTTATAAACTTTAAAATCAATCTAAGTTTTCATGGTGCATTCTATTACAATGTACACATTATAAAATACAAAATCAGACAGTTTAGATGGTGCCTTTTTCACTACAATGTAAACGTTATAAAGTACAAAATTGGACTGAGTTTTCATAATTAATTATTTTTTCCATCACTAGGCCAAACTTGGGTCTCAGAGACTTTTTTAAATATATCAATCACTGCACCATGAACACAGGGTTTGTCTCACTGCATAACCAACATAGTCTTAATTTGTCTCACTGCATAACTAACATAGTCTTTGCCTCACTACATAACTAGCATAGTCTTTACCTCACTACATAACTAGCATAGTCTTTGCCTGACTACATAACTAACATAGTCTTTGTCTCACTCCATAACTAACATAGTCTTTGCCTGACTACATAACTAACATAGTCTTTGCCTCACTGCTTAAGCAACATAGTCTTTGTCTCACTCCATAACTAACATAGTCTTTGTCTCACTGCATGACCAACATAGTCTTTGTCTCACTACATAACTTACATAGTGTTTGTCTCATTGCATGTAACCAACATAGTCTTTGTATCATCGCATGTAACCAACGAAAGTCTTTGTCTCACTGCATAACTAGCAATATTTTTGCCTTGGTCATCATGCCAGGCCATGCCCAGACAGCAGATCACATTGTTCAAGTGTATAATACATTGTATCAGCAGCCAAGTATAAACTGTAGCAAATTGTATCAAGTTGGCGCACATGGCCAGACAATCCAGTTAGAGGGCATTATCTCTCACCTACCTGCAGTGAAAATTGTCGGGGCGTAATTGAGCACATTTTATACCATGTATGGTGCAGAATGACGGCAGGTTATATGTTTGGCTGGCATGGAAGACAAATGTTAGGACTGGATGATCAGCACGTTAGCCATGGATACAAAGGTAGCGGCTAGGAAGTTTGCCATAAAGTATGGCCACAATGAATCTTAGCCTTTTTTTTTGCTTCTGAAACTGAAGCAGAGCCGATCATTTTCTTCACCCTTGGAAACAGAATTTGATATTTTTTTCTTACATGAATTATACATGAATATCATTTAAAGCAGTGACATGACATTTGAACATCTTTGGTTCGTGAATCAGAATTCCGGGGGGGGGGGGGGGGGGGGAGAGTCTTGAAACAGAGAATTATTGTTTCTATAAGTGCCATATTGAATGATGTAATCCACATGCAGCTATCAATGTTAATGGAAACATGAAGGTCCTAAAGCAGACAAGGTCAGCTGACCCTGATAAAGACAGGTGACAATGGCAAGTTCAGCTGACCCTTATCAGGGTGAGCTGTCCTTGCCAGGGTCAGCTGTCCTTGCCAGGGTCAGCTGTCCTTGCCGGGGTCAGGTGACCTAGTCTGCTCTGGGACTGCTTCATAGGAGGTATTCATATCTGCAGGTTCTCTCTGGTTCCCTCAGCTGTTGGACAATGGAACTGTACCTCTACCTTGATGAGGGCACTTGCACCAGTTAAATTAGTCTTAAGCTTCCAGGTGTAACATATTTTATACCAAACAAATGACATTTTATAAATATGTTTTGCATCTTGCATGTTTAAAAACTTAGGGAATAACTTTTCTTAATCTTTATTCTGTCTCAAGTTGTTGAAATTATCGTATTAGCTCATCTGGTCCTGCATGTCACATACATGTAAGTCTGCCTTCCTTCATGTCAAGTTCCTCGCTGCAACCTAGGTGGCAGCACAGTATTCCATTTCATATACATACCTCCTATTGGTTAGCTTGATTGCCATCAGTGCAGGAGATTTATCTTACCATAATTCTGATACTGATATAGGCTGTGGATATCCAGAGCTATTGGCTGGACAATAGCCAATGAGAGACTGCTACTAGTATATTTTGTTTGGCCAAGAGCTGGAGCTGGTCGTGTTTACCAAATTAAAATTTTGAATACTCTGGTTACCTTAATTGTTGGTAAAACTTGGAACAATTACCTTAGATATATTTGTCAAGCAGACATGAACTGATTAGGTTCCAGGGTGCCTGCAGTGTAATGGACTAATTAGAAATGATGGCTTCTATCAGGATTGTGGTGCCTGGGGTAATGACATGGGACTTTATAATATGGACGATGTACAAAAAAAAAAAAAAACCCTTTCCAGAGCTCCGAGAAAAACCTGAACTGGGAATAACCCTCTGCCCCCCCCTTCCCAACTCCAATGTCATCCTTTTCTAGAACCTGGCCACGTCATTCCTACTTCTCACATTAAGGATGAAGAACAACTCCATGATCATGTTTTTAAACATTTCATTCCGTCAAACCTTGTAAAAATTCCTCATGAATAGACCTTTCATTCAAGTACCAGTATGCCTCTAGTTCCAGAGGAATGTCCTATCAACAGCTTTTCTTGGTGCGCATTGAACAGATTGCGCCCAATGTGCGCCGAGAAAAGCTGTTGACTCTCTAAAATTTGGCACTTAAAGAGTTAATGGGGGGGGGGGGTAATTTTCCCTTTTTTCACATCCTTAGAATAGAAAGTGCATTTTTTTATTTGTCATTCTAAAGCCGTACAGGTTAACCCTCTTTCTGTCAAATTGGTCCACATTGAATGCTAATTTCAAAGGTTATCAGCTTTATAGTCATCTGTTATATTACATACAGTGGTACTTAATTGTCTTGAGAGACCCCTCCAATGAGAGACTGCATCTTTTTGAGACTATCTCAGAACACTGTGCTATCTTTTCCATGTTATCATAACTCTAATGAAAGACCAACTGTTTTGAGAGACCACATTTTGGCCTGCCCTAGTGGTGGTCTCTCAAGACAGGGACCACTGTATTGTAATAAGGGGACCGCCAAAAGCGCGTCGCCTGTAGTGATCGCAGGTTCCATGTGTCCATCTGTCAGGATTGTTTCCACATGATAACTTGAGAAGTTTTTGAGCCAGGGCTTTCATATTACATAGAATTACTGTCCTCTTTAAGGGCTAGGTCAAGTTTAAAGTTGGGTGACTTTGACCCCATTGCCAAGGTCACAGAGACACATTAGTGAATTTGGTGTCCACATGGTAATTTGAGAAAATTCTGAGGTAGGGCTTTGATATTGCATAAAATTATAGCCTCTGGTAAGGGCTAAATCAAGTTTGAAGATGGGTAGCCTTGACTCAATTCTGAAGGGCACAGAGCCACAGTGAATATGGTGTAAGTGTGATTTCCACTTTATGACTTTTTGGAGCTAGGGCTTTCATATATTGCACATCATTATAGTTTTCTATCGGAGCAAGGTGAAGTTTAAACATGAGTGACCTTGACCCAATTTCCAATGTCACACAGCCACTTTTGTGAAATTCAGTGTCTGCACAATAATTTATAAACTTTTTCATTTCTGGGTTTTATATTGAACACGATTATAGTCCTCTATAGGGCCAAGGTCAAGTTTAAACATGAGTGACCCATTTCTCAAGGTCACACAGCTACATACATGTAGTTGCAGGAGACTTCAATATCAACATGCTGTCATCCCTCTTCAGCCATCCAATCACAATGCTACAGACCTATGGATTCAAACAAGTCACTTATAAACCCACCCATCACTCAGGATCACTCCTTGACCATATATGGACTACCAATAACATTTCAGTTTCTTTGGTGTATACAGCAGCAACATACTGTAGTGACCATGCCCAAGTTTTCATTGACATTTCCTAAGGTAAGACACTGTTCCTGCTGAAGTGATTCTCCTTCCACTGAGGCCACCCCAAATGTACTGGAAATGTGACCTTATTAGAGGGGTAAATGTCTAGTATGTAGCAACAGTTGCTGCCCTGAACTGTACCATGTTTGTATACGACAGTCCCCTCAGTGGTATAAGCACCACTATTGCATGTAGTTTCTCAAAATATTTTCAATGAAAACTGCAGGTAAAGGTTCCCAGGATAACATGCCATAGGTCAACAGCTATCCTTGAGGCATCCTTGGTGGTAAGCATCCAGGGTGCAGTGTTAAGAAAAACTGTCGACTTGGTCCAGTATATGACCTTTTAGGGGATAAGGTTTTGATTTGCAGATTGCTCTGGCTTCAAAGTCAGTGCCATTGCCTTCCACTGATCTAAAATAAATGCCTTTAAACTAGTGAGCAGTTTTTCAATTTGCTTGTGTTCCCAAATTAATTAGTTTTGGGGTTACTGAAACATGAACCACGTAATTAAGGATAAGAATGATCCACATGCTCCGTGTCATCATTTTGTGTGCCCGATCCAGTGTAATCTTCGATTTGTACTGATCAAAAGTTGGCTGGAGATAGAACTTGATCTGTTTCATTGTTTGTTGTTCTCATTATAGTGTTCATGAGGAACAAGTCAGATGAAATTTGTGGTGGAGTCCAATCAGAATAGCCTGCTACAGGTCAGCAACTTTCCTAAGCAAAACACCAGGAAAGTTGTTGAGTCAGTTTTAATTTATGGGGTAAAAGGTTAAACACTTGAATGTCACGGAAACATGAGCTGTGTAAAAACACTTTTCATTTTGTTTCACTTCTTAATTAATTTTGGGGTCACTAAGCCCTGAGCTAGCTGTTTGATATTTTTCATTTGCTTGTGCATGGTTTACATGGAATAAATATAGATATTCTATAACACCTTACGGTGAGGAGGTAGAAAGATGCTAGAGTTGGGAGCTCTGATGGTCGTTGTCATGGCAACAAGCATTGTGTAGGCTCTGATCATATCTATTGGGGCTGCACTGTCAGTGCCATTTTAATGCCTCATTGTTTGATCTTCGTATAGATTGCTCTTACCACAGCCGGCTCCTGATTCTACCAATCGCCAATTAAATTTGCAGCATGTTTCGCTAATAGGTATGCTACGTACCTGAGCTGTATCTGTGTATACATATATATCCTTTGAACTAATATATGTGGTGGCGCTCATATATTCAGCTATATCGGAGGAAGCCATATGGTATTTGTCAGTGCATTTACATTTCACTGCCGGTTGTATGATATTACGGCCATAGCATTTTGTTAACTGGAAATTAATTCAGTGAATATATTATGCCTTGCAGGCTACAGTGTATGTGATTGTATGTGCAGATGGTGCCACGTACCTTCTCAGGTATGCCCCATGTGGTTGCAGCAGTGCAGACAAAAATCACGGAATTGTAAACTAGCAGCATTATGATGAATTAACTCTTTCTGTGGAGACAAAAATCACAACATTGTAAACTAGCAGCTTTATGATGAATTAACTCTATCTGTCATACAAAAATCATTTAAGTGTAAACCATAGCAGTGTCATAATGAATAAAATTCAACAACACATACATGTCAATGTGATTTCCTCGATAATAATGGATTGGTGTTACATGTATGAGTTTTAGTGCTACCACTAACAGCTTTATGTATCTGTGATTGGTATCTGAATGTAAATGATTGATAACAGCTGATAAATTCCACACTATTGCATTCTTGAAAATTTTGGTGATAGAACTGTGCTTGCACATTCCTCGTGACTGGAGGCGGCAGTGATAAGCACATATTAACCCTGTCCACACATGATGAGGCTTGAGGGAGCAGGGTTAAACATCAACCAGACAATTGGCTTGAAAGTAAAGGTAATTCAAATTAAACCAATATAGTACGAGTGTACATAAGCAAGAATCCTAAGTAGTTGAAAAATTAACAAGTGCATAAAATCAGATAAAACCGATAAAACAAATTGAGGTCCACAAAATAGTGCCAAGTTTGAGAGGGATATGGCTCAAACTTGGCAAATGACAAGAGCAGGCATCTGTAAATGTATGCATTTTATGTTCAGAACGAGCGAGACTCAAACTACTTGCAACCTTTGGCACCAGTTGTCTAGCAGAAATGGGAAATGCACATATCCACTCAACCAAATCTCCTTTCTTAAAAAAGAAGGGGTCAATAGAGGTAGTTATGTGTGAATGCCATATCAACACGGTTATGCAGTATATGAACTGAGTTGGCATATATTTCCAGAATCAGGGACTTAAATCCACCAGCATTAAGGAAATGCCAAAAATATATTTTATGTTCAGAACAAGTGAGACTCAAACTTGCAACCTTTGGCACCAGTCGCTTAGCTGAAATGGAAAACGTACATATGCACTCAACCAAATCCACATTCTTATAAAAGAATGGCTCAAATTAATGGAGGTAGTTATGTCATGTGTCAATCTTGAACAACCACCAATAAGTCCCACTGTATATGAATGTCAGTCTTGAGCAACCATCAATGAGTCCCTCTGTATATGAACATCAGTCTTGAGCAACCATCAAGGAGTCCTGCTGTATATGAATGTCAGTCTTGAGCAACCATCAATGAGTCCCTCTGTATATGAATATTAATGTCAGTCTTGAGCAACCATCAATGAATCATGCTATATGAATGTCACTATTGAGCAACCATCAATGAGTCCCTCTGTATATGAATGTCAGTCTTGAGCAACCATCAATGAGTCCCTCTGTATATGAATGTCAGTCTTGAGCAACCATCAATGAGTCCCTCTGTATATGAATATTAATGTCAGTCTTGAGCAACCATCAATGAATCATGCTATATGAATGTCACCATTGAGCAACCATCAATGAGTCCCTCTGTATATGAATGTCAGTCTTGAGCAACCATCAATGAATCATGCTATATGGCTCTCAGTTTTGGGCAACCATCAATGAATCATGCCATATATGTCAGTTTTGGGCAAACATCAATGAATCATGCTGCATGTGTCAGCCTTAAGCAAACAACAATGAATCATGCTACATACATGTATGTGAGTCTTGTTCGCCAGACAACTGTTAATGGGTTGTTAATAATTCATTTCTCATGCCTATGCTTACCAGCTAAACCACGCGACAAGTCTTGCACAGATTATGTGGCCAAGCACACAGACTTTGAAGAAAAATTAGTCTATTTTTGGAAAGTAATTTTAAGAGATTTCCATTTTTTCAAGCAAAGTGGCCCAGCGTATAAGGCTATAGTTTGTGAGGAGATCCATCAAAAGCCTTCAGTGCTGGTTTCACTATCAGGGATTTTATATTTGCAGCCAATTTTCCTACGAGCTCTCTTCCTTAAATACTCTTAACTCATAGGATTAGTCTGTGTGAATACAAATATATGTTTGCTCTCTGGGGATGGCCCTGTGGCCTTGGTTTAAATGGCGTTTACCATCAAACAGCACAAAAATGCATTAAAACACTGGCATTTGGTATCTGGACCTGTTGAGAATTCATAGTCCTCTGAATTGAAGAATTCCTAAGCTGATGGAGGCCTGCAATTTTTCCATATAAAGTAGCACAGCTTAAATGAAAGTGCCACTTGGTAATAGGACAAGAAGAGTGCATTCTGCTTATGTACACAGTGACATTTACATCATTTGCCAAGTTTTGAGAATATATTCACAATTGATGCATCAATGACATTACACTTGACTTTAACCTTGACCTCTTGTACACAGCGACTTAAGAAACAACAGAGATAATATATGAAGTGGTTCTTGGCTGACATGTACAGTTAAGCCTATCTAAAACTTAACAACCAAATGCATTTTTCTATCTTGCAAAATGTTGTACTGGTGTTTGTAAAGGTTGCAAAAGGTTCACAAAGGGTTTGTAAACGGTTCACAAAAGGTTAACAAAGGGTTTCCAATGGTTGAAACGATTGCAAACCATTTCAACATTTTAATCAATATGGTGGAGGAAGTGTGTGAAATAGTTGTTAACTATTTTAGAAAGGTTCAAAAGTGTTGAAAAAGGTTTTAATGCATTAAGAAGAAATGGTTTGGAAAGTGTTAGTAATGGGTTTGAAAAAGGTTTGCCTTTCACTCAAAAGGTTGGAAAAAGGTTGCAAAAGGTTGATGCGTTTGGTGACCGTTAACTTTAACACGGGCTCAATTGTACATACATGCTTGATATGGTTGTAATAGTTCAGTTTGCCTGGGTCCTGGAGTTAGTAGTGTTTTTGAGAAAGTAGACAAGCTGTTGACTCAGGCTTAATGCCATGGGGAAACGGTTAAAAGGCTATACTTTCAGGTTAAATTTTGCTTGACTGTACATATACATAGTTTACATGTGTAGTTGCTGCACAAATACAATGGTATTACAGTTAATGACCAAGGTCCTTAAAGTTAAGTAAAAAGAGCCTGGATAAAGTTAATTGTCAAGGAATGGTTCAGCATTTTCATCATTTCAGAAGAGCACAAAGAGCAGACGATCTTCATGACCTCTTCCCATACCCCAGAAAGAGGATTTTTTAACTTTTGAAAATGATGACCACTTGATGCAGCTGTATCACAGAATAACAAAATTCATGACAAATGCATGCTCTATTTTTGGGCGTATATAAAGGTTAAAATGTAGCAACATGACTCACTGGGCTCACATCACCAGTAATGCAAGAGTCGCTTCTGTCAGTATACAATGCAATGCACTAAGATTTTTTGGTGCTTATACTCGGTCATCATTTTATTGCAATTAAAAGTGTACATCACCATGCCCCCCCCCCCCCCCCATACTGGGTATACTGTTGCAGAAACGATGAATATGATGAACCATCTGGAAATAAAATATACTGAAAAAAAGATGGTAAAAAAGTTTTTGCGAATCACTATATTTTTTTATTGAAATTGCCCAGTACAATGTTTTCTACATAGTCAGGCCAAAGTATACTTTCTTATTTCTCTGCATATGTACATGTAGAAACTGACAATGCACTACATCCATAAATAATCACATATTGTGGAATTTTTTATTGATTTATGGGGATAAATGCTGATGCAAAACCTGAGTCAGATACAAAGTAAAGAATGCAAAAAAAAAAAAGAAGAAAAAAAAAAGATGGATGGAGTGGTTGAAATTGTTGTGGGAGCTAGCCCATTAAACAGTTTGTTCACAGCAAAATCTGGCTACAGCCAATATCATCCCAATTAAAAGGGGAAAAAATCCATGGCTGGATGTCTACAGGCTGTCCAAATATGGAATAGCAGGCAGGCCACAATTTAAGGATAGAAAGGCGCAATATGTAATTGGCTTGTGATATGGCATATAATTCCCTGGTTAGATAATGAGCAATTTGATTTTCAAGTTGACCCCCCTAGACATAAGAAGTCCACAGATAGACAAGCCATCAGGACCGCAGCCTCATTATAGAAAGTGATTGACAGGGACCCAAGTTTATAGGCTATAAATAACAGAATTACATGACACTGTAAAGTTTAGAAAGATGATGGTCAATTAAGTTAGGGAGTTGCACGAGTTGTGTCTTTAGGATATAGTGGTTGCGTCAACCCTTCCCACGGCATGTGTTAGTGACCTCAGTGCAGGCAGTTTGCTTGAGCCATGGAAAGATTTCAAGTTGAATCAATTTATAGCAATGCTTGTCGCAAACCAACATAATAAATATTGCATTATGTGCTATTAGCAGCCCAGGCACCCAGAAATTTAAAGGGAAATTTAATTAATGACAAATTTAACCCTGAGGGGCCCAGCAACAATGTATCGGCATGCAACTTTTTCCCTTTAAAAATTACCCACAAATGGTTCAGTGTCATGAAGGACATCAGCTTTGATGTTCTTTTGTGTATGTATATATACATATACATATATATATATATATATATATATATATATATATATATATATATATATATATATATATATACACACACACACATATATATATATATACACACACACACATATATATACACACACACACATATATATATATATATATATATATATATATATATATATATATATATATATATATATATTCAGCAGAGACCTTGCCACTTCATCAACAGCTTCTTCGGTGTTCTGGCCACATTGATCCCTCGAGAGATTTTGCTTTTGACTTGGTTCTGAGAGAAGCAAACAAATGTTCAAGTGAAAGCATTGCCACAGAGACCCTTTCATATATGGATGGTTTTCGAGTTTGGGTATAAAAGGGTGAAATGAACGATGCAGTAATATACACATGTACATGTACATACACATACAAACACATGCACTCACACATATATACCATATTCATCCTAATAGCAGCACATGCCCTAATAGAAGCACGCCCCCCACTTTCAATCCAAGTTGTCTAGATTCAAAATCAAGATTTTTCCTGTAATTTAGTAAAGATGACACTTTATTATGATACTTAAATGTCACTGCAGTATGTTGATGTTTATTTAACACCTAAATGAACTGTGAAGCCTTCAAAAACCTTCAATCAAGAAAAGTACCTATTCCATATTTCCACAAAAACACTGCAAGATCTGGCAAATGTTTGCATTGGCATGACGTGCTACTATTAGAATGAATACGGTGTGTATATATATCTATTATATATATATATGTATATTATATATATATATATATATATATATATATATATATATATATATACATATTTTGTAAGAATTGGCATATGTTGTTGCCCTGTTTGAGTGACAATAGTAGAAGAGACAGATTGACATACTGGAGATAGGAGATATAAAACATACATCAAGATGGAAGCAGTCAGCCAATGCAATGTACTTTAGTTCTCTTACATCTCATACATTTATCAAAATAACGTCAACTTTTGTGTCATCAGGATCCAGGTCCAGGTATTGGACAATGATAATACGTTAATATCACGCTCTTGGCCAGTGTCAATTCTGAAATTGGGAATGGGTTTTCAAAGGTGTCTACAAAGGATTAAGCTTACATGTTGAAAATGTCAACGCATGCAATATATGTTGCGATTTTTCTCATGCTTGCCTTTTTTTAAAGGTCAGGCATTGTACAGATGTTTTCACATTCTCTGTCCACACCGTTGATCTAGTCACTCTGTGATTGCTGCATCTTAAAATTGCCGAGAGGGATTTTATGCCAGATTCTGATGATGATCTCAGCGTGGAGTGTGTGTGAGGCACATCACAACCAAATGAATTAAAGGACACCTGGGGTGTAGATAATCTGTTGCTTTATTTCCTTGCATTTACTTATGCAAATTAGTCTGATAAGGAAAGTCTTATTGCCAATTGGGGAGCTGTTTCTGTGACACAGCTGGTGCACATTTAAATGCAGTTTTCATTTATATGCCTGAGGACATATTTCTCTAAATCAGCAATATGAGGGTCCAACAAAGAGTGTTATACTGCAGGTAAAATAACCATGTGTTTTTTCTTAGTGTAATGCCTGTTTCAAGTCAGGAATATAATAGATTGCTTCAAACAAGTATTATGTACTGAGGACTCAAATTTGGCAAGCCACATGCATGTTGTCATAAATATGGTATTTGAGATGGTATTTTAGCGCTTTCAGTGTCAAATTTTGGACTGAGTCAACAGGGTTTTTTTGGTGTGCATTAGGTGCTATGTGTGCCAGTAAAAGCTGTTGACCTGGGATATATTCTCTGGAACTAGAGGCATACTGGTACTTGAATGAAAGATCTTTTGAATGTATGAGCAATACGAATCTGGGATCCTAATGATAATTCAGACTAGTCTGACTAAAGAAGATTAACTTTCATCCTGATTGGCACTAAAAGAGTTCCATGTAGGTATTTGTACAGTCTGTGCTTACAAAAATTTTAACTGTGCTACATGTATGTGTTCTGGCCTCACTATGTTCAGCTGATTGACCTCTGAGTTGGTCAAACCTATTAAAAAAACATCACCAGCATGGCTGGATGTCTAACTGATTGAGTGATAATCACAACAAATTTACACATAACCTGAGCTTGTCCATGTCCAAAATATGTATTTATTTGTTTCCCTATGTATTTATTTGTTTCCCTATGTTTAATTTGGCATAATCCAATAATATCCTTTTGGAACAATATAGCAACACAATATGGGGATAACAATTGTAATTGATTGAATTATGTAAACTATGATGGAGCAATAGAAACATGGTTTTCCTGCTAAGATATATATTGTCTGAAAAACAAAGAGAAGCCATTTAAAGGAGTGGGTGTTGAGTGCCCTACTGAATAAAGCCAGCAGTTATGAAGCCAGGAAGATACTTTGTAGCTGGCTGTCTTTAGTCACTAGGAACATTGTATATGATCCTACCACAAAGGCAGAGATACACTATTGACAACTGAAGCCAATGAGCTATCAACATGACAGAGAAAACACAGAAAGGGTTAATGATATATGTAACAAAAGGGTCATTCTTAGGAGAGACAGTTATTGAACAGGAAAAGGACCTAAAGTGTTAAGTCAAAGAAAAAGACAGGTATGACAGATTTTAACTAAGGAAGGTAAAGAAAAATAAATCAGAAAATATAGACTCAGAATGTGCTGTGTGATAGAGCTGGGACAAAAGGTACTTCCAAAGTAAGAAATCAGGATTACATACCAAAGGCAAAAGCTCTTCCTGTCAGAAAAAATACTGTAAAGCTGGAAAAAAGACTTTGCAGATTTGTCGGTGAGCAAAGACAATAACCCTGAACAAGATGAGGTTCAAGACTGGATTAAAGGAGTAAAGCATGATACAGTTAAGAAACAGGGAAATACAAGCGGTCCTGCAAAATGAGAGTAAAATATATGACTGTTCAGAAGCAGCAAAATATAGCAACTTATACTGAGAAATAACACAGCATTTTAACCCTTCCTACTCAAGTTAACCATTTTCTGCTCATTTTAACCATTTTCTGCTCTGTTTAACCCTTACTTGCTCAAATCACCCAAAAATGCTTATACATGTAAATTATTGTCTCCGTTACCATTTTTACTTAAATTGTATGTTAATAGATAATCTTCTTGCTGAGTTTTTTAGATAAGATTTATTATTATAGCCTGTGCTGTAGGTCAACAGTTTTTTCATGATGCTTTTCAACCCATGCCAATGAAAGCTATTGACTCAGTTTGGTTGTGACCAGGGTGAGGGTGGGGGTGAGGGTGAGGGTTAGGGTGAAACGAGTCAAGGATGTCTCTGCAGTGACTGAGATCCAACATCGCTGGAACACAATCATTTTAAAAAACCCAAAGTGAGACTTCTGATGCAATGATAAAAGACAGTTTGAAAATAAGTAGACTGTGGCAAAGCCAAGTGTCTGTCCAGAAAGGTCTATTCTTAATATAGAAAAAACAGGACAAATTGGACCACAAACGGTTAAGGCATTTCTTACAAAAGAGAACAAAATCTGTCTTCAAAAATAGGAACAGACCAGGTAATTCTAATCCAGTTAAATTGTTGTAATCATTAATGTGAGGGGGGTTGGGTGAAGTGAGTATAAAATTCTAAACAATGAAATTCCAGTATAGTCTTAGATGTAAAACAGATGGGGAAAGGAGCAACAATTCTAAGCCAATGAAATGATTGTAGCCCTAGACTAGGGATAACTGGGATGACAAGGTTGGGATAGATAGGTGGGGTAAAGATAGGACAGTTCTAAACCAATGAAATCCTTGGAGTATATGATGTAAAAAGATGGGTAACGGAAAGTACATTCTAAACCAATGAAATTCTTGTCTTAGTACCTGTGATATCATGGGGGGGGGGGGCAGTTAAAAATCAGATGGAAAAGAGAAGAAAGTTTTGAATGAGTCAGAAGGACAAGAATGCTCAGAGAATATACATGATGGAGTCAGCATGCTTAAAGATGGAGCACTGTAAAGGCCAGCTTGGGTCATCAATAAGATCTTTACTCTATTCCCTTCTGATGGGTCACTTTGGAACATCTTTACTCCACTCTCTTGTGATTGGTTACTTTGGGACATCTTTACTCCACTCTCTTGTGATTGGTTACTTTGGGACATCTTTACTCCACTCTCTTGTGATTGGTTACTTTGGGACATCTTTACTCCACTCTCTTGTGATTGGTTACTTTGGGACATCTTTACTCCACTCTCTTGTGATTGGTTACTTTGGGACATCTTTACTCCACTCTCTTGTGATTGGTTACTTTGGGACATCTCTACTCTATCCTCTTTTGATGGGTTAATTTGGAATATCCTTACTCTATTCTCTTGTGATTGGTTACTTTGGGACATCTCTACTCTATCCTCTTTTGATGGGTTAATTTGGAATATCCTTACTCTATTCTCTTGTGATTGGTTACTTTGGGACATCTCTACTCTATCCTCTTTTGATGGGTTAATTTGGAATATCCTTACTCTATTTTCTTGTACATGTGATTGGTTGCTTTGGTCATCCTTGTGATTGGTTACTTTGGAACATCTTTACTCTATTCTCTTATGATTGGTTACTTTGGAACATCCTTACTCTATTCTCTTGTGATTGGTTACTTTGGAATATCCTTACTCTATTCTCTTGTGATTGGTTACTTTGGAACATCTTTACTCTATTTTCTTGTGATTGGTTACTTTGGGACATCTTTACTCTATTTTCTTGTGATTGGTTACTTTGGACATCCTTACTCTATTCTCTTGTGATTGGTTACTTTGGAACATATCTACTCTATTTTCTTGTGATTGGTTACTTTGGGACATCTTTACTCTATTTTCTTGTGATTGGTTACTTTGGACATCCTTACTCTATTTTCTTGTGATTGGTTACTTTGGACATCCTTACTCTATTCTCTTGTGATTGGTTACTTTGGAACATCCTTACTCTATTCTCTTGTGATGGGTTATTTTGGCTAATTAATCATATAAGGAGAGTCCTGGTGTTTCAGTTGGGGGCCTGCAGGCCGCTGTGTGCGAGACTCTTCTGATGCTCAATCAATTGCAATATTCAGGCAGCGTCTGGTCATTATATGCCTGAATTTATTAATTGCTTATCAGTACAAGGAGGTTCCCTCAGGCCTATAAATATGGCATGTAAAATGCATAGCTGTTGTTCCAAATTTTAAAGGAACATCTCCGCATGTAGTTGTAAATAAATGAAACTCAAGTGAGTGCAATCACTTAGAGAGCCAAATTATATCAGGCAAACAAAGTCCATTGATAGTTTGCAGCAAACCTCTCACCAGCCACACTAAAAGCCAAATATATGGTAAATGCAGGTCTATTGATAGCTTACTGTATAAACTGTCCGTCAGTTGTACATTGCATCAATTATGCATGGATTGTATGTCAAGAAATTTGAGGATAAATTCGCTGTGTTAACTGTATTTATTTTTACTCATCTGTCGAGAGCAAGGAACTCAGTGTTGACGCAAAGTACACACTGATATGGAATAGATCGATTGAAGACCCTCGCACGCTGACATCTTCAGGTACTATTTGATCTGTGTGGTGTTGTTTAGTGCATTACATACGCATGGGTATGAATAAAGAATGACAGAAAAACAGCAAGGGTCTCAGAGACTAATACCTTCAAATACCATTTGATGTAGTCCATCATTTAGCGTGCTGCATATGCATACAGTGTGCTTTTTCTGTAGAATGTTGTTCACGGGGTTCTCAGAGCAGACTGTCTTATGGCTAAAGAGGGAGCTATGTATACTAATTGCATAAAAAAGGTTGAAATATGGTGGGTATATAGTGTTTACACATCTAATATTATCCCAGTCATCCCAGCTGAACAAATGACAATTTGAGTTTAGTAAGTACTTGTACACCCTGAGATGATACAGACATGATCATTGCTTGCAATGACAGTTCTACGGGTGAGACGTCAGTGCAGTAACAGGAGCTTTGTGGCCTGGAAAAGTTGCTGGATCTTAGATAAGTCTAGGGGCAATATATTGATCTCAACAGTTTGCATGTTAACGTGCAATTGTGTATCAGGTATACATAATTAATAGCCAGATTGATTATGAATTTGCTTTTGTGATACTTCAATAACTGGTTTAGATACAGGTATACAGATTCACAGCTGTTGATACAGCTCAGTCCTTTACTCCAGCCGTCCCGCTTCCCACAGGTTTACTAGGCAAGGAAAAAAATCCTATTTAACCTCCAAAACTGGTCATCAAGGGAATTGCGTTTTACTATTAAGGAAAGAAATTGGATGTGGAGGTGCTGGTGTATACTTTATGTAGTCCATATGTCATAGCTGTGTCTAATGAGTCCATATCTCTGTGGAAATAACTGCATATGTATGGGTCACAGTGCCTTAGATTTATAGGCAAGATGGGCTTACGTGGCAATGTTTCCTTCTTCATGCATAAAAGGACAGATTAGGATCTATTGTTGACTCTGCATGGACTTTCTATTTATAGTCACTCCATACACAGCTTAAACACAGGCTTCCTCCTCTACCTGTCCTATATTTGATTCTATTCAGGAAGATCTCCGAGGCTTTAGGAAGTCTTCTGCATTTCAACCACTCAAAGGTCAAAGGTCGTCGTAGAGCTTGTTGTCTGCAAGCTACTTGCCATGTGCACTGAAAGACATACTGCCTGTGACGTTTATACAGCTGAGGCAAAGCGTATTTATATGTATCTACATTGCCAGCCTAATACACAACATGCATATTAATTTCCCGCCAAAATCCCTAACTCTATCGCTAGGCAACGGTGACAATTGGCCACCGTCATATGGGTATATACTGATACAAAGCTAAGGATGTTACTAACATTTGCGGACTGAAGAAGACCAAAGAATATTCCAAACATATGCCAGCACCTTCTTATATGATGCTGTGGGTGTGCCAAATGCATGGCTATCAATTTTCAAACAGTTAATTTTATTCACCTTGACATTTTAGCAAGAGGGATATATTTGTCATGTTTGATACTTGGGATGTTCCAGTGCATATGGGCACTTCCTTGTTGAATGACATAAGACAAAGCTGGACTGCAGCTAGTATGAATGTCCCATATATGAAGTCCCAAGCCTGCACCTCATATTGAATACTATGGTTACCATATATTTTGTATGGGTAAATTACCCATACAAACTTATAAACTTGCATGATCCTTTTACAGGTATATAAAGTAAAGAAAGTATGTACATACAGACAATAATCAAGAGAATATATATGAGAAAAAAATCAATGTATATTGTTTTATTCAGAGTGTACAGAATCCGTTGTGTAATTAGCACAGAGGTGTAGGGTGAGGTTCTGTAACTTGACACATAAATCAATATGATATAAAGCCTGCTGGGACCACTTGGACAGAGATTATTGTGAATCTTGTACTAATCAGAGAGGATAACAGGATATATATATATATATATATATATATATATATATATATATATATATATATATATATGCTTACAATTGAAGTTGACTGTAAAATAATATTTTGGGAGGAATTGAGTATGCGTATTGTGGCTTGTAAGTTATAAGCATTTCACGATAATCTCTGCAGATCCGCTATGGGGCTGCTGTGACATGGTCAGATGACAAAAATAAACAAAACGAAAAATTGCCAACAAAATCATAAAAATCACTGGGTGTTCTGTGGTTCCGTCTACCAGCTGTATGTCTGCCTCAGTGTTAATAGGATGACACAAAAGCTCAGTGCACCAAGTTCGAGTGCAGTTAGTGGAACCATTTTTTTGTTATTAACATGATTAATATACCATTTTTATCATGGAAGCTTTGGATAGCATATTTTATGCATCTGAATATGCTAAGTATTCCCAAAGTCCTCGATGCATTAATGCCATTCGCTGTAAAAGGTTAAAGCTCTGGTAATTTGGCGCATGCATCACCTGTGCTGATCAACAGATAAACAAGGGTGTATAGGCGTAAATGTTCTACAAACATGTGTTGCTCATTGTGGGATTTTAAAACTGTCTGATGCTCACCTGCACTTTATCTGAAAAATGTCTTAATTTACACATAAACATTACAAAAGCTCAGAAAAAGTGATTTTATGCATAGTGAGAAGATTTCAGAATTTGAAAATTGAGAAGATTTCAGAAAGAGTTGACTTTCTCATAGGCTGGAAAACCTAGAGAGTTGCATGGTCTACTCTGGCTGTTATAAATGCTGATCAAAATGGGGGTGGTTTGGTGCACGTGTGCTGACAAAGTATAGAAAGAGCAACTGATGGAATAAAGGGCCAAATTGACACAGTTAACATGGTAAAGATGTGCATGTCGTCTGCCCACGTATGACATCAGGTCTAGTCCGCACTGAATTTAAACTGGAAATCTACAGGTGTTCAGCGGGGTAGGACAGAAACTCATTGCTAAAGACTTATGATTTGAGCTAGCATTTTGTAGACAGATAGAGAAGTTGTCAGGACCAGGCTAGTCGCGGATATATTCAGTGATCCCATTCTGAAGTGGGGGATCTTCTTGTTTATCCATGCAGATGTATATTTGCATCAGGGGGACTAAACAGAAAGTCTGCCATGTCAAGAGTGCCTTATAATTCAGCACGCATAATGGTTCTTTCATAGTTGCTGGATCAAAATAATCTGTCCCTCGTGGCGTGTTGGCCGGGGACCAGAGACAGTCATGTAGTTTGTCAGTTGTCATGTGCCTGTAACAGAAAGGCTGCCAATCAATAGCATTCCATACATTTACTGCGGTACTGATTGTGCTGCTCTTGGAGAAGTTGGCATGGTGCAAATGATGGTATTCACTGGTATACTTCAGCATCACCTGTGTCTGATGGACATTTACAAAGTGATATTGATTCTACACCGTGTTCTTTTCCACAATGCAGGATGGGAACAAAACCATCAAAGTTTTGCTATTGCTTAAGCAACGTGTTACTTATGTTCTTTGCTCATTGCCCATATGATGATCACTTAATTCCCTGCAGCAACAAAACAGGACTGTGTTGCTATGTCTATCGATTATCTAGGGCTGACACATACAAAAATATAGAACAGTCAAAGAACGAATCCTAGAAAATACTTTGCCCGAAAATGTTGAACCTTTACAGTGCATGGCACAGAGACGTCTAAGCCAAGAGAAACAAGATGCACCAAAGGATGGCACATATGGAAGTAGATAAAAATAGCTGCAGTTGGAATCAGATTGGTTCTTTAAGAAGGCTTAATTTTATTTTGCACAGACTTACAAAGGATTCATCTTGTTATTCTGAGCTTGTCGGCACACTGCGTGGAGGGTCTGCTGGGGGCCATATTGTGGCCAAGTCCCTCTGTTTGCTAGCATCAATACAAGTCCAATTTGTGGCTTCTATGTGTATGTTGCTATTGTCTGTTATACAGCTATATATAGATAATGAAAATTACCTATCAATACATAGTACACTTTTGCCTTACTTTTTTTAAAATTTGTTCTTTATTACTGTGTTATCAAAAGCATGTCATCCATTTTGGTGAATTTACAAAATTAGATTAAACTCAAAACCAGTCTTTCCTTCGATTGAAGTCTGAGGCTTTCATGTTTGAAGCTGCATGTTCATTTTGAGAGAATTTGATGATGCAAGTTAAATGAGATAGAAGCTTGTAGTTGTCCTTTTTATCAGATGTGTTGTAATCTGCCAAAAGTAATCTCTGTGGAAGAAAATGTCTGGGGTTTTTTTTGTTTTTTGTTTTTTTTTAAACGCATTAAAATAAGTGATATAGCAGTATTGAACATGACTGAAATTTATTTTGTATGTCAAACTGGTTTCCATTAATCTTAAATTGTGTCATATGCTTTGGTTCCCCTTTGATTATGAGCAAGTCAGCAGCTTTTGTTGGAATGGGTTTGGTGCCAAGGAAAGCTGTTGACTTGGGGCATGTTATCTTGATAGCTCTCCTCTACAATTCTTGAGAAAATTGGGTTTTTTTTATTTCTATTGAGATTAAATAAAAGCATTGAAACATGCCCTGTGACCGTGGGCCAGTTTTGGTTGGATTACAGGGGAAAGGTCATTAATATAGGATGGTGGAAAAAAATTAATAAATCATCTGAATACAGCAAAAAGATTTGGCATGAAAGCCTACATATGATGTATCCAAAACAGTTGAACTCACTATGTTACAAGAACTAGGACTCCAAAATACAATGTTTGATAATTTAGAGCTTCATTTCATCAGTGGAGATTGAGCCTTTATTGAATGTTTAGCTCTTGCTGCTATAAAGCTAGCTAGCACATGCACATATATATACACATGTATGCCCAGTGACAAGTCCCATACAGACATGTATATACATGTACATGTATACGGTGACAAATCCCAGACAGACATATACATACAGTTACCCAGCAACAAGTTGCATGGTCAGACATGTGAAAACATGTATACCCAGTGACAATGGTCCTATACTGGCATGTATATACATTTACCCAGCAACAAGTCCCATACAGACATACATGTATATACATTTACCCAGCAACAAGTCCCATACAGACATACATGTATATACATTTACCCAGCAACAAGTCCCATGTTCAAACATGTATATACATGTACCTCATATGTGTGTACGTTTGTGATCTAACAGGCCATTTTCTTGTACACAGAAGCTGTACGTGTTACCAAAGAAAATCACTTTTAACAGCCCGGTGAGTTTTTAAACATTTGTTGAAAGCATTGCTCAAAGTATTTCTCTCTCCTTCAGGCGCCTGTGCGATGAAGATGACGAACTCAGCGAAGTTGAGCCCGATGCGGTCCCCAGTGAGGTGCGGGATTGGCTAGCTCTTACCTTTACACGGTCTATGAGCAATATTAAGCGACGTGGGGATGACAAGCCAAAATTCCGCAGCGTTGCCCATGCCATACGGGCTGGCATCATGGTGGATAGGTGAGTGACCTTGACTTTTCACCTTTACCACACACACACACAATATGTTGAAAATATATTTGCCTTCACCAGGTTGTTTGAGTGTAAATTTCCGCCAGAGATGAATGAAACATCCAACAACAAGCGAAATTGTGCGAGTGAATGAATTGGTACCTCAGGGTGAGCTAGAAAGTGTACTTGTTCCAGGAGTGAATATGAATTTGCTGATGCATGGATGGATGAATAAGGAGCAAGATGTCATGGGTGAATATAGAGTAGCAGGCTAAGCTTGAAGAATTTATGAGTGGAATGATTGACAGAAGGGTTGAGAGAAGAACTGACTGTACAAGACAGATCCAGGAACAGGGGGATGGGTATATCAGATTAGTGCAAAGTGAATTTTTGGTCAACCAGTTTGTGAGTTATGGGTGCATGTGGTAAATGTAACATAACAAAGTGAGGAAAGGGAAGGTATATTGGGCGAGGTATGATGTACAGGCAAATGTTTAAGTGAAAAAAATAGCAGAAGAATACAACAAGAAACTGCCAAAAAGCAAAATTGTGGACAAAGGGTGGAGATAAGCAATGACTGACCCCCTCTCTGCTGGCAAAACGAAACGGGTATAAATGCAAGTGGGCTGGTCAACAGACAGCGGCCTGAGACCATTAAGGAATTAAAGGAAATATGGTCAAGATGAGAGCAGTGGAGATAAATGACTATCAGCAGCAATTAACCCTTTGCCATTTGAATTAACTCTCTGACTGCCGAGTTTGGACTGAGTCAGCAGCTTTCCTCGGCATGCTTTGAGTGCATTGCACCCAAAGCATATTAACTTTTTCCCCCTTAAACCGGCCAAAACCGGCTGGTGGTCAAATGTCGTCTGCTTCGGTGTTTTCAACTGATTTCAACAATTATGAAAAACAATTTGACTGAGAAATGTACATCAGACTTATCAAGATCACATGCCCCAGGTCAACAGCTTTCCTTGGCATGGGTTGGGCACTTAATTCAAGGGGGACAGGGTTAAGGAAAGCTGTTGACCCAGTTGATTATATTCCCTGGCACTATAGGTATGCTGGTACTGGAATGAAAGATGTTTTCACAGGGGCCATGGATCTAGTTCTCTTATAATTGAGGGCCGCTAGGTAGTTTGACTTTAGTCACAGTTGGCATTGAAAGAGTTAAAACTGAGTCAACAGCTTTCCTTGACTGATCACCCAACCCTTGCCAAGGAAAGTTGCTGATCTGGGGCATGTTACATTGATAGGTCGCAGCAACAATTCTCATCCCAATTGCTTTTCATTATTGTTAAAATTAAATCAAAAACTTGAAACAGACGACATTTTACCACCACCCACTTTTGGCAATTAACCCTCTCCCCATTGAATTAAGACTAAGTCAACAACTTTCCTCAGCATGGGTCGGGCACTCAGTGCCCAGCCCATTTCAAGGAAAGCTGTTGACTTGGGGTATGTGATGTTGATAGGTCTCAGCTATTCTGATGCAGTCAAATTGTTTTTCATTACTGTTGAAATTACTTGAAACTTCTCCATCAGACATTTGCTAACCAGTTGGTTTGGCTGGTTTAAGGAGTAAAAGTTTAATGATTGATGGATGGACAAGGACTGAGTGAAAGTGACCAGGGACAGGTCTATATCATAGATGAAGACTTTCAGGACATTGTCATGCAGGGCCAGTTGAGGGTATGTTGGAGTTATAAAAATCTGAACAAAATGGCAGGTGATTGTGTATCATTCAATTAGTTTGAGAGATATGAGGAAATGAATTCTTTGGAACGCAGGCAATAGAAATGTGGAAAGTAGAATACTAATTGTGTATTAACACTTGCTGTCAGAACGTTTGACCTCTACAAAGTAAATCTCTTCCTTGATATGGATATGCATTGATGTGTATGTAAGTTAGAGGCCTGCGTTTAGCTTCATGCATATTTAACATTGTGGTGAGATGAACTGTTGAATTGTTGGACAGCCCTGAAATGGCAAGCAAGCTGAATACCCTTTCCATGAAAAATGTGTTCCCCACAGTGAGTCCATTGTCCCTGCTGTGGGATGACCAGATTGACTTATGCTGCAATACGAGTACACCGACTCGCAAATGTCAAAGGTAGCAAGCACTCGTTCATAGAAATAAACTCTAATCGTAAAGACGTCTCCACCATGCAGTGAGTAGAATATACTGCAGAAGCATACATAGACGACAGGAAAACATAGGATTGTCTTACTGTGTCATACAGCAGAGGATAGAATGTCGTGTAACTGTCAGGGAATTGCATGAACCTCCATTTTGTCTTAATTCAGACAGATGTACCTTCATTAAGAGTGCTAATCATGATGTCAGTAGAGAATACGAAGAAGGAAAAAAAAGGCTCAGCTTGTGTGTACGTGAGTGCATTTTCGGAAGGGTCGGCAATGAGTTATAGGCCTGGGTAGGGCCTGTTTGCTTCAGCATTTATTGCCAGGAGCTGATCACTCATTAAATCTCAAGACAAATAAATTATTAGTAATGTCGGCCCCAGAGGATGTCATGCCTGTAAGATTGTTGAAGCAGTTTTTTTTTCTTGTATAGACCAGCAGGTCCCTGGTGCATATGTCTCTTAACATGTAAGCATTCTGTAAGCAAGGACTCACCAATTGTAATGATAAACCCTTTGCTGCCTGGTTAGGTCAACCATTCAGGAAAAAAAAGATGTACCTGTAGTTTTTGACCGTACAAGGATATAGTATTCTTTGATTGTCTTCCCTGCAGGATCATTCAAGTACTTAAAAAAACATAATATTATTTTTTTGTCCGGTTTGTGTGGGATATTAGAACCCTTGACCTTTATTGGCACTGTCATCTAGCCATATGTAAAGTCCAACACAGTGACAAAGTTTAAAAGAAAAGATCTATAAATGTGAGAGACATGTAATAAGGGTCATTTATTATTTGCAGAGAGTTGTTTGAAGTCTTCATGAGCAAATAGCCAAGATTCAGATGAGCTATATTTGATATAAGAGGTACAATATTAATGTAAATATCACCATTGATAGAGAAAAAAATGACACATTTGGAAAGAGTATGAATATAAATGCAGATTTTTACAAAAGATATGTAAGAGAGACTCCAGGTAAGGATTTTTAAAATACACTTTCACCTTGTGATTGAACCTGTAATGTCTGTGAGCTGAGAGAAAGCATTCTGGCTGAAAAACTTACCTGTGCTACAATATGACATGTTGTTTGGAAAATTTGCCATTTTGCATTTTTTTCATGAATTTTTGGTTTTGTGAATTTCTAATCATATACATGTATGAACAATGTGTAAGTGTTTCCAAATTATTATGTATAGCTCTTAATTTTGTGTTTTTTACATGCATGAAAAACTCAGAAATTAAATTCATAATAAGGTAGCCCTATATATATAGTATATAAAAGATGAGCAAAACTGCATGGCCAAGTAGTCGGTAGGGAGAGTTAATAAGGTTCCACCAGTTAGGGAACTCTGTGTTTCTCATCAGGAACTGTAAAAACTGCTGATACCCATGAGGGAAGCAGTGTGACATTGTTGCTACATTACACGGGAGTCGGAATTTACGTACCAACAGCATAATTGAAATCTGGTTCCCATAAAATAAATTGGGTCCAGACAGGGAATTCCCCAACTGGAGCTTTCTCTTTTATTTGTACATGGGTTGGTGTTGATTTTTTTTGTCAGGTTTACCATAAGGGACAACCTGTGCTCAGGTATGCCCTTGCCCAGTGGTAGCATATGCTTTATCTACATTGCAAGACACTATTTTAAATACCCCCCCCCCCCCCCCCCATTTGTGGGGTATACTGTTTTTGGCATAATCCTTGTGAGTACAACATATGATGACTCTGAGCACACATCAAATTCAAATTTACTTGAATTGTTACTTGATATTATTTCTGGACTTTATTACATTTTGGTGACCTTGGCCTGATTATCAAGGTCACAAAACATGTATATGCAAAGCAGGGGGAAGCCATTCTGTTGACAGTGACCATTCTAGCTTGATATATATCTTACAAAAGTTTGTAATTTTTCTTCCCCGTGGTTGCAGGGAACATTAGAAACATGGTCAAAATGAAAAAGATTGATTTAATGGTCCTTAACAAGCTATAAATTATAAGAGGTCAACTCAAATGTAGGAAATATGACCCTTGCTTGAAAATACAAAAGTGTTCTTTACATTTCACATGCAAGGAACTCTTTTAATGATTTATGGATAACCATAAGATCATGTGTGAACCTATTGGCAGATCCTTGTTTGTGATAATAATCCAAATTTGGCAAAAGTTAACAGAGTCTTGACTTTGACTGTCTCAAGAGAGGCATCTGATGAAGGTATGACATGAGGTAGATTTTCTCTAATGCCAAAGCCGGATAGAGCATGAGGGAAACTATATGCAGGTCATTGAGTATTGATGAGTGGTGTTCAAGACAGGAAGCACGGTACCAGTTGATGAACTATAAAGCCCAAGTTCTCCATGTCTATCAGAGATAAAAGACTCCATCCAGCTCACAATCCCTTTCTTGACCAGATACAGCAACTATATATTAAAATAAGGGGTCACTGTAAGACATTGCCATCAGCATTACAAGAAATAAATGAGCCCGTTGGTCACTATAAAGCCATACGTATTGCTACCATTGCAGGGATGAAGGTCTTGAAAAGGCTCAGGTGTGACTTATGTGTCACATTTGACACAGCGGAAATATAATGGAATGGTAATCAAATGTCAGTTACCATGAAATTTTAGGATCAATCTCGGAACTTTTTTGGACCATAACTCAAGCAGTGCAGAGGGTTAATCAGTTAGTAAATTCAGGGAACAGAGAAGTGCTTTCAGAGACAAGGAACCAGTCATTTGCAATTGTGATGTTTAGTGTGGTGTGCTGTGTATGAATTCTGCACACAAAGTCTATAATTTGCTGTGAATGGCTTCCATTATAGAAGTGGTGCCAGCAGATTACAAGAGGAATCAAATCTGCTATGCACCTTTGATAACAGGTCAATGTAGCAAACTGTGAACCAGAGGGCAAAAACCTTGTCCCCATATATATATATATATATATATATTTAGAGGTAGGTGGGGGGATAAAGGCTGTGCTACCCCTTAAATAGTCAAAATGAATCACATTAGCTTGTATAGAAGATACACATTTTTGTTTTTGTCAAGGCTGTTCTAACCAAATACAAAGGCAAACTTAATTTTTTTCAAAATTTTTGTTGTAAGATTGTGAAATTATTTTACACTTCATCTATACAGTGCCCCCCTCCCTTCTTGTAAGGCCCCCCTGATGAGAGGCCACCCCCTCTACAGAGGCCACTGTGATGTCCCATGCATGAAGTATAGTATTTTTATTTGATTTACTCCCTCCATATATGCCCTCTCATAAGGCCAGATTTCTCATAAACTGTGGGGTGGCCTTGTATGAAGGGTATGACTGTATACAGAAACAGCAAATTTACAATGAGAAAAATAAAGTCATGACATCTCCCAGACAATTATTATTTTTCCCTTTTTCTGATTGGCCAAAATCTGATAATAAATTATATCAGCTAGATTATCTAAGTGCTGACTGAGATATAATTTCCCCACTGGTAAATCTGGATGTCAGTAAACCAGTACAGGAATTAGGTTTCATAGAAAATGCGGAATATACAGATGGAGATTCGCAGAGTGATCCTTGAGTACCAGAGAGTCAACAGCAATCGTTAGAGCCTGACCTCTGAACTTTTGTGTACCTCTGAGCATATATCTCAAAGGTATGTTCATTGATACTAGGTAAGGGTTCACTAAGCACCTTTTCTCATGAAGACAATCAGGACTGTCATCTTGCAAAGGTGTGAAATTTGTAAAAAGAAATGTTGATAATTAAAATTTATACCATGGAGCAATTAGATAGTGTATAGATAGAGATAATCTGTATGAAGCTGACTTGGCTGATTGAAGGTTTTAAACACTAAAAGTGAAATTGTCAACAGAGATTTAGCAATCATGAAAGTGTGTTAGATTGATATTATTATCATATTAAGTTCATCATTGTTTCTTAACTGGCTTTAAGAAACATCATTTTCATGTTAATTATATTTCACTGTTGTTTTAAAGCATCCAATCATATAAAAATATTGAAGTAAATCAACAAAGCTACTGGAAAAACCAGAGCAACAATGATTAATTAAAATTTCCACTGATTGGGAAATGTACTATATTTTTTCTTGTTTATTTTAGTTAAACTCTCTCTGTTCCATATACTAATCTATCATTTACTGATAAAACAATGGTTTCGACTCAGATATAGCAATTCTCTCTCTCTCTCTCTCTCTCTCTCTCTCTCTCTCTCTCTCTCTCTCTCTCTCTCTCTCTCTCTCTCTCTCTCTCTCTCTCTCTCTCTCTCTCTCTCTCTCTCTCTCTCTCTCTCTCTCTCTCTCTCTCTCTCTCTCTCTCTCTCTCTCTCTCTCTCTCTCTCTGCCCCCATTCGAAGAAGGCAGGGCGTATCATAAGCTTTGGTCATGTTGGTTGGTTGGAAGAGAGACTTTGGTTTCCGCACCAGAACTCAAGAAATTTTTGAGGTGGGACTTTGGTTGTGCCTAGATATATACTCCAATATAAGGGCTAGGGAAAGTATGAAGGTGGTTGACCTTAACTCTTTTTCCAAGGTCATGGAGGTACTATAGTGAGTTTTGGTTTCTGCATGATAGCTGGAAAACTGTTTATGGTGGGACCTGTATATTACACAGGATTATAGTCCTTATCCAGGGCAAGGTTAAGCTTGAAGATGGGTTACCTTGAACTAAATTCAAAGGTCACAAGGTCATTTAAGTGAAGTTGGTGTCTGCACTGTAACTCCAAAGTTAAGTTATGACTTCAATATTGCATATGGTAATAGTCCGCAATGGTCAGCTTAGAAGATGGATGACCACAACCAAATTCCCAAGGTCACTCCCTAGAGTCCTATTAGAGAACTTGGATTCTGCATGATAACTGAAGATTTTTTTCACATATGGCTTTCATATTGCACAGGAATTTAGCCTTCTATAAGAGCTAGATTACTTTTGGAAATAGGTGACCTTCAGCCAATTCCCAAGGTCACAGAGCCACATTTCTGAATTGGTTTCTGCTTAATAACTGCAGATTTATTTTAGCTAGAACTTTTATTTTGTAGATCTTTCTAGTGTTCTATGAAGGCTAGATCAGCTTCAAAGAAGGGTGACCTTGACCTAATTACCAAGGTCACAGGGCCATTTTAGTGAATTTGGTTTCTACATCCACTTCCCAAGATCATGAGTGCCCCATCTAATACAATCAACATGGTAATGAGAGCAAACAATAATGATGGTGCACTAGAAAAGCCAAAGCGCCAACATTAAAGGCCATCCTCAGCGCTTTTTGCCAAGAAATGCCAAGAAAATTTGTACAAAGATCCTTTTCTTGGCATCTCTTGGTAATTTTGCCATAAAGCGCTGAGAGGATCAAGTTTGTCTGTTTTCTCTCGGCACTCCTCGGCATTTTTGCCGACAAAAGCTGAGGTCTGCTGCAATGCTACTGTCCCCTCGGCATTTCTTGGTATTTTTGCCAAGAAATGCTGAGGTAATGTCTGCAGTGAAAAGCATCTTGGCATTCCTTAGCATTTTTGCCAAGAAATGTCCAGGTATGGATTGGAGACCTTGGCATTTTCCAAAATTCTTGGAAAAAGATATTCAGGTATCGGTGATTCTCATAATTAGTAAAGTACAATCATTTATGTTCTACAATGAACAAATGGTGTTTGTCTTGTTTTGCATTATCCTCAAAAAATGCGGACCAATACTTATGATGAATATCTTCTTCTTTGAGCTTTGGAAAATGCCAAGTTATTCAAGTCTTCAATCCATACCCGGGCATTTCTCTGCAAAAATGCCGAGGAACGTCGAGATGCTTTTCATTGTAGCCCTTACCTCGGCATTTCTCAGTGAAAATGACAAACTTTGTTATCACAGGTCTCATTAGGAACAACTGTAGTCATGAACATGCGGTCAAAAAATAAAATAAAACAAAATAAAAGAATAATCGTGCTATGTTTGTTTCGTAACATGCTATGGTATATTATACATGTGTAGGAAATGTTTCTTAAATAATTAGGTTAGGCATGCAGTTTTCAGGTGCAGTATGTATCTGATTGTATTTTAATTTAAAAACTATATATGAAATTGGTATTATTATATGAATTCAAAACACAGTATATATTGACTCTCGTCAACATTTGCCACGAAAGTGTTAAGAGAGAAGTATGTTGCCAGTGCACAATGTATATGTCATAGTGGAGTGTAATGACGAGAGAAGTATGTTGCCAGTGTACAATGTATATATCACAGTGGAATGTAATGACGAGAGAAGTATGTTGCCAGTGTACAATGTATATATCATAGTGGAATGTAATGACGAGAGAAGTATGTTGCCAGTGTACAATGTATATATCATAGTGGAATGTAATGACGAGAGAAGTATGTTGCCAGTGTACTATGTATTGTCATAGTGGAGTGTAATGACAGCATATGAGGCAAACCAGACAGGAAATGAAAGAATGTTAAATTGAATGTGAAATGATATGTGCCCCTGTTCATGAAACAAAAGCAGTAAAGTTTGCTTTCTGTACTGACACACAGCCGACAGAGCCATTTCATGTTTGTGTAGAAGACTGTCCAGTGGTCGTCTGTCATGTAGCTCAAAGAAAACAGTGGGCAAGAGACAGCATGTATAATAGAGATCATAGGTAATATCACCACTGGGTCAAAGGTCAAGGAAAGTGTCAATAATTTGTCAGTTATTGGGCTGAGCGGACAGCACGCCCACCTGCACTGTGTATGTCGCTGACACCTGCTGATCCTTACAGATGGGATCTGTGTGGATTTTCGCAGTCTTAACCCTCTCAGTACCAAGTTTTTACTGAATCAACAGCTTTCCTTGGTGTACATTGTGCCAAGGAAAGCTGTTGACCTGGACCATTCTTATGGTCTGCCAGTGTTCCTCTACTGTGACCATAGGCATGCTGGTACTTGAATGAAAGGTCAGTCTACAAGGAATGCTAATCTGGTATTTTTGTCTCCATGTAGACAACATTGTTGTTTGCGAAATTTTGCTCTTAAAGAGTTAAACCTCCAACAGCTATTAACTCTTTAAGTGCCAAATTTTGGACAGAGTCAACAGCTTTTCCCAGCGCACATTGAGTGCAGTGCGCCCAATGCGCGAGAAAAGCAGTTGACCTGGGATACTTTCTCTGGAACTAGAGACATACTGCTACTTGAATGAAAGGTCTTTTTACAAGGAATATGAATCTGAGATCCTTCAGATAATTCAGACTAGTTTCATTTTAGTAGATTGACTTTAGACGTGATTGGCACTGAAACAGTTAACAGATATAGCCAAAGCCTTGCGTGATGTGTCGAAAATTGCATTTGTGTCCAGCTGCTAATGTGCATGAGTCTATATACAAGGGAGAAACAGCCAGGAAAGTTAGAATAATTAAATACATTCATGTTGTGAGGGTATATGGTTTGTGTAGTGGTGGCATGGTCTCTATAGGCCCAAACCAACCTTATCATGCACACCATGCTTCTGGTAAATTATCCGCCAAATTTTGCCGAGGTATAAATCTTCTTCACGTTTGCATCTGAGTACATCAGTCTGATGCAGTAGGAGCGTAAGATTGTGAGTCCTGTATTTGCCACAACGTGGACCCTGATAGGGCCAGCTTTAGACAGGATACTAAAAGACAGAAATTATTAATTTCCTCTCTAAAACAGCAACATATTATCACTAAGGTGCAGGCGGAGCATGTTTAGATTAATTATGACCTTCGACTTTGGCCAGACTATACCATACAAGTCAAATGTGGGCTTGTGTGTTGCATGTGTTCACCTATATATGTTGCTAGCTGTTGGTGTAGGTATATCAAAACCAAATCACAATTAACATTTTTATGTGTTTTTGGGCTGAATACACAACCCAATACACAAAATTCTTGTGGGCTGGAGATGCGTATTCCCATAAAATTCTATGTTCAAGCATCATTCAGTGTATTGAATAGTTTTGCAGCAAAATTTATCAACTTGACAGGAACATTTTAACTATATATATATATGTACAATGAGCAATATAGTTGGTGTTTCTGGCTGGTGGTCAAATGTCAGCTGCATCAATGTATTTATTTGAATTTCAACAGTAATGAAAATTAATTGAAATGAGAACTGTAGGGGAGAGCTACCAAGATATGCTCCAGGTCAACATCTTGCCCTGGTGTGGGTAGGGCACTGCAGTGCACAACCCACACCGAGGAAAGATGTTGACTCAGTCTTGATTCAGGCGGGGATTAAAGTTACATGGGTGCAAATTACAATGGAAACTCATGAAAATACACATACCTAGCCTGCCGACCTACAGAGCGCTCTACTGAGAACCCACATGAACCAGTTGCCCCTGACCTTATATATTGTAACTGGTATGCAGCCTGTTAATTGTCCAAAAACAATTTCTGGATAAACATGTATAAAGTTTAAACAGGCACATTTGGCTGCCCTCTGCCAGTAGATGTATGCCTGTAACATATACATATATATATATGATATCAATATTGTACTTCACTAGGATTTCATCAGTTTAAGGCGTAATGATGAGTAATGTTATGATATCAACTACATTATAATTACCATCACTAGTAACTTGTTTCGGTGTTAGTGGGTGTGTTTTGGCATTTCAGGGCGGTTCCCAGCGTTACACAGCGTTTGCCAGCGTGAGACGGCGTTTGCTGGCGTTTGCCGGCGTTACAAACGCTGGGAAAGGCCAAAATCCAATTAAGCCTTTTGGGGCTCGGCGTTAGCCAGTGTTGGTCGGCGTTTGCCAGCGTTAGTGGGCATTTGCCAGCGTTTGACACCCTTTCAACACTAGTAAACGCTGTGAAACGCTGACTAATGCCGGCTACTGCTGGTAAATGCTCTGTAGTCCTCTCAACTAGCAAACTAAATGGGATACATGTAAAATTTGAATTCAGTTGAACTGGGATGAGAAGTATCCATGGAAATTTGTGTCTTGTACTTGTACCAATCATTAATACACTGTTATCTTTTATACTCATGGGCAATACGCCGGCAAATGCCGTCTCACGCTGGCAAACGCTGAGTAACGCCGGGAACCACCCTGAAACGCCGAAATGCACCCACTAATGCCAAAACAAGTTTCTAGTGCATGACACTTCAGGTCATGTGCTCTGTAGGCATGGCTCACAGATCAAAGTGGCTACCGTCACCGGTTCAATTAAAGAATATTAGCACTGGGTAATTTATCTTTAAGGCAGAGTTCTTTGTGAAAAAACATCAAAAATGATCAGAATATTAACTATCATGCTACAAGGGTGGATCTTAGAGCCACTTTCATTTGAAAGAAGTGTCAGGGTTATCACTTATTGTATCCCAACCTCAATCGAAAGTTATACTGTTTTCAGTTTATGTAACTGTCCAAGAGTCTGTCCATAGCCAACTCCAAATGAGCTTAATTTTATTATTATATCTTGGTGACTTCAATTTCAAGGTCATAGGAGCCATGACCACGGTCATGGGAGCCATGATCAAGGTCATGGGAGCCTTGATCAAGGTCATGGGAGCCATGATCAAGGTCATGGGAGCCATGATCAAGGTCATGGGAGCCATGTTTGTGCAAAGCCAGGAGTATCCAGTCTGTCAGAGATAACTGTTCTGGCTGTTTAGGTTGCAAGAAAACTATTTTCCTAAGAGGTAGAGAGAATATAAGTGTTACATTTGAATGTAAAAGATATTTTCTGTTACTGGACAGCCGGGTGGACATAAAGCTGCCTGTCCCCTCTAATAAACTGTAAAGTGACATGCCCCTGCAGTATAGAGAATCAGCTGTAGCAGAACGCTCACAATTAACCCTTTCACTGATATATTAATTTACATGCAAAGAGTATGGTGAAACACACATAAGAATATTTTTATTTTGTATTTGTAACCACAAGGCCAACATCTCCCTATGAGAGACAACCTAATGGAAAGATGAGCACTGATTATCAGGACAATTTGGACAGTGATTCTGATTCAGACAATGGTCCAGGGGAGAAAAAAATTTTGCAAATCATCGAGCAAATCACTAAAGTGGTTGTCAGTGGTAAAGAAAGCTGACATAAAGGTAAAAATAATGGACAAAAAGTTATTTGTTCAAAGTGCTCCAATGCAAAATGAGAAGGCCAGACAGTGAAAAACAATTGTGCAAGCAATTTTGGCAATACAAATTTTTGGAAAAGCACACTACGGGGACAGCAGATTGAGCCCAAGTGAGAGCAGGGGAGATTGGTACAAATACAAATGTTCTTATGTGTGTTTTTGCTGTACTGTTTGTATATAAATCAGTGACAAATCTAGTGGGAAACTTGAAAAAAGCCATTTTACCGATTTTTATTGCACACAATTTCACAACATGATCTAAGACATGTAGCATGTTTGTATTTGTGTCTTTTTGTCCAAAACCACTTCCTAGTAGTCATTACCCTATTCCGTAGTCCGAACTCTTTACTCTCCATAAGCTAACCTGTCCCTGTCTAACTTATATACATAGAAGTTCTATTGTCCATATTGCACACATTCCTCTGTAAAATTTTGACATAGGCTGTATTAGCCCAAATAAATTAAAGGGTCTTCAGCGGGTAACTACTCAACATGTTTCGGAGCCTTTTACCCGTACATGTCTCTCTGAGTAGCGGCTCCTTGTCTAAGCTAAATATTCAGCAAAGACAACCCACATAATAATGAATAAATATGAACGTGGCAATTGATGAATTAGCTAAATATGTGAAACCAATGAAAAATTTCCATTGGAACTATATGTTGCATGTTGTTCTTCATATTTTAAATTTACAACAGGACTTTCAGTGCAGTAATCAGTATTCACTTTTTATCAAGAACTCTAATGATATTGTCAGTGACAGTCCCTACTTATTACTGTGAGAATTTCTCAGAAATCTGATGTAGCATATTTTGAATGTCTAAGGCTATATCCTGAGTATCTGAAGCCAGCTTTTAATTAGTTTGTGCCATAAAGTATAACTGTTTATGACACTCAGCTAATGTTGTCAGCAACATTACCCCTGCGTCTATAGGCAGTGGTTCATGGTGCCCCAACTGCCACTGATGAGAATCGCTTGATTCAAAACCAGTCTGGCACCCTCTCTGAAGTTTTTTTGTCTTGCGTGGTCTTTTGATTTATTATAATAGGAGCCTAATGAAATCTTAATTCTCCCTTTTATCACTTTAAAATGACGATCGTGCACATGACTGAATTCAGAGTTATGCTGGTCTGCTGTCACCAAGTGGGACCTTCTGTCGTGACCACAGCAGAGGCTTAACTGTGAAACTGTGGAACGTAACCCCACACATCCGTGGACATTTGTCAAGATTCAATAATTTTGTATCAGTGCTACAGCCTGGTACCTTGCAATTTTACACAGGCATATTTCAGGCACTGTACAGCTTTAACTTGATCAAAATTATTCTTTCAAACTTCCCCATTTTCTTCAGGTCTGCACACTTTGATATGGCTGTGGACCTGTAATGTCCTGGAGAAGCCTGCAGTCACCTTACAGCGACTTGAATAAACAGCAGCAGAAATTGAATATATTATAAATGCTTCTCTCTCATGTCAGATCTGCAATGCTGCAATCGTGGAAAGAAAAAATCTGTACAGTTAAAATATTACATGTAACCTGGGAGTGGATTTATTGCCTGATAACTGCAGAATTATTAATGGGGTGAAATTTTTGGTTTACTGTTATCACTGGTTATCTATATATATTAAATATTAAGACATTGGCCAATTAAACTACTGAAGAGCAATCTAGTAAAGCTAACTGGAAAGAACTGGAAGAAACCAAGCCAAGCTTTGTTGAAAAGCCATTCCACATTCCCCAGTAACCATTCATTCTGCCAGTAACCATTCATTCTGTCAAAGTAGTTGGCTAATTGCATTGTTCTGGTATTGTTGCAGACTGTACATAGTTTTACATCTCAGTTTGGTTTGCTGTGGTGAGTTCACTTATCAAACCAGAAAGAGGCTGGAACTACTTTCCTGCTACTATATTACATAGAAATGTCGTCTGCTCTGCACTACAGGCAAGACCACACCAAATGGCAAAGGTCAGGGAAGGTAATCTTGTGGTGTTTCAGGATCAAATCACCATTATCACTGGTCAATGGACTGTTTTCATAAGCCAGAAGCATTCCTGGCAGACCAGATAATATTGCAGATACTTGTCAATAGATGGTGCCACAAATTACGACATATCTTGCATAGAAAATAGAGGATTAATGCCAATCGGTTTTATTTCTGGTTGTGGCACAGTAATTCATTCATGGCCTTAACATGCTAGATATCATTATGGAGACCTTCCATCAACTTCACAACAACATTTGAACATTAAAAGGTAAAATTCTGTGTAAAATAAGAACTTTTCCTATGATCCCATGAGGGTTAAAAATTGCAGGCAAAACTGAATTGTAGTGGAAGACAGAAAGAGACGTACTGTTTATACTCCCAGGCATGTTCTCAATGTGCCTGAAAAGTACTTACTTGTACTTACTCAGTACATTCCAGTACAAGTGAAGGTACTTGCTCTAACTTTAACCATTGTTCATTAGTGCCACTCAGTTAAATCAAGAAGATAAAACCTGAAAGTCAGTCAAAAAGGTACATTTCAGTACTTTTTTGGGCTCCCAGTGAGATGATTAAAAACACCCAGTGATGTGGACTTTCTTCAGAAAGTTGAAGGGAATTTAAAGTTCCTTAGAGAAATATCAGTGTACCAGAACCATTTTGGATTCATTGGCCAATAGTTTGATTAACTGCAGCTCTGATGTGAGCCAGGGGAGACCATGCTGAGGCATGTTTCATCTGAAGCACACATATAGAAGTAAGCTAGATATCAGAATCATCTTGGGTCTCATAAACTCTGGTCTGCATGTCACCCAAGCCATCAGTATTCTCTTTGATGTCATCATAAATCATAATTAATTACAAAGTGGCTTTTAGGCTTACAGTTTGAGTTCATTGGACTGTTGAACAAACTGAGTACATCCAGACCATTTGCGAGTCATCTATGTGCAGTATATTACCAAGATTTAAGACTACTTTCATTTTAAGTCTCAAAAAGAGTTTTGATTTAAGTACTGACATACCTGGTAACAAAGCCTTTAATTTCATTATTGTGTCTTAACTCTTTCAATGCCAATCACATCTAAAGTCGATCTACTTAAGTTAAACTAGTCTGAATTATCATTATGGTTTCTGAGGCTGTCCTCAGAAACCAGGATTTGGTTTACCCTGGGGTGGTCTGTGAAGGTGTGACCCTGTGGTAAAAAAAAACAAACAAAAACAAACAAACAAACAAACAAAAAACAATAACACAAAGAAACAGTGCCATAACCCTGACAGTCACAGAAAAAATTATTGCGCTTTGTAGAAAGAGACGGCTATACAAATAGCCCAGTTTATGTCCTGGGAAATCATTTCCCGAGAGTTCCACAAGGGGACACCAAGAAACAGTGCCATAACCCTGACAGTCACAGAAAAAAATTATTGCGCTTTGTAGAAAGACCATATGTATACACAACAGGTCAGGTCCATGTGCGGTTTACGAAACCAAGTGCTACCCCATTAGCTTACAGGTACAAAGGATACAGATCTAGAAGATAGTACAAGATAGTATTTCCCAGCAGGTGTAGCTAAGAGTATCTTTAATAGCCAGTTCTCAAAATTTCAAAGATACATGGCTGGGTTTTTTTGATTGGTTGATAAATAGGTTATTCCAACTATTATAGCTTAGAGTCCCTTGTAATCAATTACCCATGACCTTTCCAAGATAATTGGCTTAGCATTTTTGATTGGTTGATAAATAGGTCTCCGTAAAAGTTTTAAATTAGAGTCATGTGCATGTGTAAATGAGTTAATTGAATTAAATAAGTTATGATTAATGCTATAAACACCTTGTGGTGTCTGTACGCCTGGGCATTAGACTCCTGATTTGTCCAATTTTCTGTACTTAAGGAGAAAGGCACAGACAACTTGAGCACACCTATGCACTTTCATCTACTTGATATATATGGTGCAAACATGAATGGGTGTGCCATGTGCGTGCATGTGTGTGCATGCATGTGTGTGTGTGTGTGCGTGTGTTTGTTGCTAAAATATTTGGACTGCTTTGTTTCATTGTCTACAAGTCCCCATGGAAAGATATGTATGTTATTATTTGCAGTGGATGGCTTTTCATTCATGTTTTACATGAAGGAATCGTAAATTGTAAACTTGTATTCAATACAGTGGGCCACACAGATTGTACATCTTTGGCTTTTATACTATGAATGCTGGGCAGTCAATTTGCTGTCCCTCACATGTTAACTCTTTCAGTACCAATCATATCTAAAGTCGATCTAAAGTGAAAGTAGTCTGAATTATCATTAGGATCCCAGATTCATATTCCTTGTAAAAAGACGTTTCATTCAAGTACCAGCATGCCTCTAGTTCCAGAGAAAATATCCCAGGTCAACGGCGTTTCTTTGTGTGCAATATACAGGCCCCATTGTGCATAAAGTGGGCGCATTGTGCATGAATGCATGCTGAGAAAACCTGTTGACTCAGTCCAAAAATTTGGCATTTAAAGAGTTAAATTTGTCACCTCAAGCTTTTCAGTAAATCTTATTTTGCATATTTGTTGATCTTTAATTTATATACTTTGCTAGTTTATTTTAAGGTTCATTTCTTTTTTCATTAAGTGAACATGAAACAACCTTGACATAACGTCAGTTTTGCCCACTCAGACCCTGTCACACACGTGCAAGCACACATATACATACAGAGAAGAAAGACAAGGTGCATATGCTTAAGTTTCTCTACATATTTATTGAGTCATTATGGTTCCTGTATGGCCTGTATCTGCTTACAACAGATTGGAAACGTTTGAATGAAGTCATTCATTTGACAGCTAGATTGTAATATAAGTTGATATCCATGTAGCATGGGCGAGTGAAGCTGTGGTTATAAGCTTTTAAGTTACATTTGTATGTGTTTTAGAAAAGTTGCTGTCACTGATGCCAGTATTAGCCTAGAAAAGTCGGCATAGATGTGTTAATAAGTAGTGTTTAGCAGACAAAGTGCTGTTGCAAGCAGAGATAAATTGCCCACAATAAACTTACGCCTCGTATCGTCATGACACATTGTCTTCACTTGACATTTACATAATTGGCAAACTTTCTAATGGATGAGAACTGTCCGTAAACAGTTTGCAATGTGAAATTTGTGGAGGTTTAATTAGAGAGATGACGGTGTTTTCTCAGGTGCTGACTTGATTAGTCTCCCATCTTTTTACTGCGGTAAAGTACCTGTAGGAAGCTGATTTAACCCGTTCTATACTATCTGATTATTTCTGTGCATTGTTTGGCCTGGATTTAGTATGAAGAGTGCAGCTTCATATTCTTTATTGCAAGAGTTTTCAGTCTGCGTAAGAGCATGTAATAGGCCTGAGGTCAGTGGTTTCTGCATTGCCTGACAATATCATATAAGCTTAAGTGATGCCCCAGCTGTTATATTAAATTTAATATAGCAGCTAACAAAAACTACTGATCAAGGCCTTCAGTACTGTGGCATAGTCAGGGTTAAGCTGCGGCATGGTTAGGGTTAAGCTGCGGCTTGGTTAGGATTAAGCTGGGGCATGGTTAGGACTAAGCTGGGGCATGGTTAGGACTAAGCTGGGGCATGGTTAGGATTCAGCTAGGGCTTGGTTAGGGTTAAGCTGTGGCATGGTTAGGATTAAGCTGCAGCATGGTTAGGATTCAGCTGTGGCGTGGTTAGGGTTAAACTGTGGCATGGCTAGGGTTAATCCTCTCATGTTTCCATGTACAACTTCACTGTCTGCTTGTACTTTTTTTCTATAACTACATGTAGCTGTAATGAAATATGGGGGGGGCTCCTGTGCCACTCTTTTAGTGCCAAGTTTTGGGCTGAGTCAACAGCTTTCCTTGGCACACTTTGGGTGCAATGCAACCTGGATCATTATATTCTCTGGGATTATAGGCATATTGGTACCTGAGGGAAAAGTCTTCCCACAGGGAACACGAGTCTAGCATCCTTATCGTCATTAAGAGCAGTTTGTCTTACGTGGTTGCACTATAGTCACAGTTGGCACTGAAAGAGTTAACATATATGATATGTACAAAGGCACTGTCATGGATGATAGTGCTTCTAGTCTGGTAAAGAGCAACAAGATATAACAAAGTTCTGTTGAGGAGCTACTAGCTGTAATCATGTGGCAAAAGTTTGACTCTTTCAGTGCCAATTGTGATTCAAGTTGAACTGCTGAAAACGAACTGATCTGAATTATAAAAAGGGTGCTAGATTCATATTCCTTGTAAACAGCCATTTCATTCAAGTACTAGCAGCACCGTAGTGGCAGAAAAGATAATAATTTAGGTCAACAGCTTTACTCAGCAGGCTTTGGGTGCAATGTGCCCAAAGCATGCTGGGGAAAGTTGTTTACTCAGTCCAAAATGTGGGACTTAAAGAGTTAATGGAGTCAGTGGTTTTGTCATAGCTGGCCTAATAATTAAATCATGCTCATGAAAACTAATGCACAGAACTTTTCAAATGAATGCAAAAACCATTCGTGTAGGAATCTGTACATGTTACTCAGTACAGTCAAAAATCAGTTAAGCCTCTCCCCCTTAAGCCGGCCAAAACCGGCTGGTGGTCAAATGTCATCTGCTTTGAAAGTGTTTTCAACTCATTTCAACAAAAATGAAAAACAATTTTGACTGAGAATTGTAGTCAAAAACCTTTCTTGGCATGAGTTGGGCAACTCATGGCAAGGAAAGTTGCTGACTCAAGTGTCGATTCGGGGGGAAGGGTTAAATGGACTTGAAAGCTGAGAGACATCTATTGATTGTGTGGTGATTTGATTCTTAAACATTACGATTTTTTTTTATTTGGGGATGATAGGAGCCTGTTACAATATTTATTCCAATTGTACCACATGCCCTAATGAAAGCATACCCCTACTTTTTAATCTTGGGGTTTTTTATTAAAAATTCAGTACTTTTCAATATTTTTTTTAAAAAATTAACAGCTGATGATGAAAGAAGAGGGCTCATTGTTGTCATTTTATGCCATTTAGAGTCTACAATAAGTGTAGTTGCTTGTGCTATTGTAAATTTAAACATATCATTTTCACAAAACACAAAAAGTATGTCTGCTGCAGGAAATCTGTACATTATCACAGTGTACTACTATTGGAATGAATACGATAAGTCGAATTGTCCTCTAAGCTGGTGCATGTTGAACAGACTTCTTACTGTGCTTGAATGAAATCTCGAACTTACAGAAAAAAATGATAAAAAATTTAATATGCATTTCTCCTATAAAAGCATGAAGGCATATAGGTAACAATTGAGAGTTCTTACTGTGCAAAATTTGAATGTGTGTAATTATCATGTAATACAGAACATTTCTATTGACTGAGGTACTGCATTGGGCCATATCACTCAACCAGAAAGTACCAAAATGTGGGGGTAGATGTTTAAGTATCAAACAGGGCAAAATGCATTGCTCTTGCAGAACTAGCAACTTGGAAATAATTATCTGCTTAAAAAGTCAGAGGAATCGTCATCTGTTTGCAATAAGTTCAGTCTTTTTTACTGCTAATGTTAGTAACAGCCTTGGTGTGTCCATCAATTTGCCTGTGTCATAGTGTATGATTGTCATCATTGGTTCCTTTACTGACAGGGTCAGAGAGTTCAGCAGGAAATTAATATATTTGTTATTCATTCAATCATGAGTGTCCCACCAGGTCACAATGTAGTGCAATGTTAAGTTGTTTGTAGTGATAAATTACAAGTTGTCTGAAAGAACTGGCTTTATTGTGTGAGGACTCTAGTGGTGGTATTATATTTTAATGTGTGAGGATACTTGTGATGGTATACTTTAATGTAGGAGGATACTTGTGGTGGTATTACACTTTATTGTGTGAGGATACTTGTGGTAATATACTTAATTGTGTGAGGATACTTGTGGTGATGTATACTTTAATGCATGAGGATGCTTGTGGTGGTATTATACTTTAGTGTGTGAGGATACTTGTGGTATTATATCTTAATGTGTGAGGATACTTGTGGTATTATATCTTGATGTGTGAGGATACTTGTGGCATTATATTTTAGTGTGTGAGGATACTTGTGGTGATATATACTTTAATGCATGAGGATGTTTGTGATAGTATTATACTTTAATGTTTGGAGAAAGTCATGACAACACTGAAGTCAATCTATATAAACTTATTTAACATATACCGGTAGTTTCTTGTGCTGTTAAGCAGCCAAGACTGTTGTAGGAAATGTCTATACAGCGGAGATGTAAGGTGAGATTTTGTACTGACCTGAAAAGTGACAGTTTTAGGGGATAGTTATAGCCATTCTGAATTTTAGCATAAAAAAATTGATATCAGTTTGCACATTTGTAAACTTTGTGTCTTGAGAGTAAATAACTATGTAATGTTTGCAAAATCTACAACTCAATGAACTGCATTTTGAGATTTTCTTTGAAATTTTAGACACAATTTTGTCAATGCTGGTTTTAACCATAATGGGTAAATCCATTGGTTAAATTGTGAATATACATGAATTAAGTCATGTCAATGCAGCCACAGACTTCAAGGAAATGAAGTCGACACATTCTACAATGGGGAAAAAAATCATCACAAAGGATCAAAGTGAGACGCGTGAATAAATGATATTTTTCAGAGATAAATTTACACATTCCAAGAGAAAAAATATTGAGTGCTAAATTTAGACAGTCATTAAAAAAAGAATCATTGGAGAGTGATGAATGTGTATTTAATGAGAGCACACAGCCCTGATTACAGTGCCATGGCCCCTGACAGGAGGGTGCTGGGAATGCATGTGGCAGGCCGGTATAGCTATCACGACCACCTGTCCAATTAGCTAGCGTGTCTTCATTGGACTTGGCTTATAGCTCATCACTTGTCCCTTGGCTCCTCAGTAGTAAGCACGTGCCATGAAAAGCTACATCGTCCCAACCCTTGGCCTCCCATGGTGGACAGTTTTTGTGCCATTTCATGCAACAAAATATTAAAGAATGTGGGAGTAAGTCATATTGTATGAAATAACAGACCTCATGGCAGGCACAGCCTACCTTGGCACACAGCGCAAAAAGCCCCGACTTCACCCGCTTTGAATTAAAACTGATTTATAGTATGAGTCAACAGCTTTCATTAGCGACTGTTGAAGCCTTAATGAGGGTCTCCTGACCACTGTTATCACATATGTATAGAATCTTATATTGTATATTTTCAGTCAAATAAAGGAGTCTTGAGTCTGAGTCTGAATCTGATTCTGGTTTGGGCACTAAGCTGTTGGGACATGTCTGGAGAGGTCTCAGCTGTAATTCTCGTTCAAATTGTTCATGACTGTTGCAATGGGTGAGAAAGATTGAAGCAGATTATATTTATTCACCAGCCAGCTTTGGCAAAAAGGGAAAAAGGGTTAAGAAAAGCAATGCTAGTACTTGAGTTAAAAACACTTTTTGTGTGGAATTTTAAAATGTCAAATTTCAATTCCCTTATTTAAGCAGTGTATTTACAAAAAAAAAATTGACAGCAGAATTTATTATCAAGGGGCCCTAGTCAGCTGAGCAAGATAATAATCAGCACAATATTGTATCTGCTGCTGCCCCCTGGGGATTTGGGGTGTGATGCAAATTTCTCCATTAAGTTTGTGGAATTAACCCCCTCACTGGTCAAATTTCCCCCACAGCACCTAGATCTTAATTGGCTCTGCTTCAATGTTCATCTGCCTTTTACTGCAATTTCATGTCCGTAGACAGCCTTTTTACCAAAAAGACCAATTGTGATGGCAAATGGCAGGTCACTAGCATGCTGTGTGCATGCTGTGTGCATGCTCTGTGCATGCTGTGTGCATGCTGTGTGCACTCTCTGTGCATGCTGAGTAAAGCTGTTGACCCAGCTGTATCCTGACAGAGAAGGACCGAAGTAAAATGATTGCATAGTCAGAGGCTTTGTGTCAGCGGGTTTCCCTCAAGTACCAAAATAGCTGCATGTGGGTGAATGTCCCTAGGTTTTTTTTTTGACCTGGTAAATCTCTCTTTGGTAGCAAGTAGGACAGGTGGAGCTTATTTCTATATCAGTAATATACTGGAGTTTGCAGTGGGACATACATATTAACACTTAAAATGCTAATCACTGCTATAGTTTCTTGCATAACTGTTAAACATATACGATATTCGAATTCCTCACAAAGATACCTTTCATTCAAATACCAGCAAGCCGAGTCTAAAGCAAAAAGTAGTATTAGTCAATATAAAGTAGTCTTAGTCAACAAAAGTAGTCTTAGTCAACAGATTTCCTCGGGGTAAGTTGACTGACCCTATCACAATGGAATGTTGACCATCAGTTGCCATGATACCAACTACAGGTGGGAGACCAAGGTGTTATGGTGAATTTTTAGGAATAAAGAATGCTTAATCAAGACACTCTGGTTCCTTCTCAGGACCAGAATTTGGCAAAATTTTGCGAGAATCTATTTGGATTTTTGTCAATTAGTTTTCTTTTTAAAGAGAGACAAGTTTAGGAGAATCTTCACGAGAATGGATTCTCAGATTCTTGCCGAAATTCTGTCCTTGCTTCTTACATCAAGTTCAGTGTGTGCTTGGAGCACGTGTCTATATCTTTGTGAACAGTTAATTTTCTGTAGGTTGCCCTTTTGATAAGAGCAAGGTAATGAGCCCCAGCAGCACCGCAGCTATTATGAATGTCCCCTATAAGATTTTATGCTGAGCCAATTTAGCCATCAAAAAGAGGTTGTGTGATGATATGTAGGCAAGTGAGCCTGGTAAAACATGAAGACAATAAGCTGGAAGTGCTATTTCGTACCATGTTCCTTTCATTTTTAAAATTATGGATTAAAGATTGAGTCAAGGTTAAAAGCTCACAAAATTAGAAATAAGGGATATGTTTGTTGGCCTTCACAATGTGTCATAATGCATCCTGGGGCTTTATAAGGTTTTGTAATGGATTCCTCCTCACCCCCATAAAAATTAAATACAGTAATACAATGATTTAACATCGTGCAACCTGCCTGTGACAGCGGAAGCCGGGGACAAATTTATGATGTTCTTGAGGAAAAGTGAGAAAAAAGCAGACCACATTCACTGCTCTTGGGCGTGCTGGGAATTTCAGGCAAGTTAAAGTTAAGCAAAAATGCTGCATTAAGAAATTTTTAACCCTTTATTGTCCAATGAGGTATAGTTATCATCTGATGTCTGGCCGTGCATGCGTTTGAGTCTAACCGTCCATCCATCACCGCGGTTGATGCAGTTACTTTTGAAAAAAATTGAATCATTATCATGAAAATTGAACTGCAGAAGCTTCTCATTGGAAGCTTTAAACTTGACATTCAGCAACCATGACTTAACGTTTTCAAGGTCACCAGAGGTCATCGCTGGCCAAGGAGGTCTTAAGGTTGTTCTATTTGTTCTTTCCATTTTTCAAAACTGCTCAATTCAGTGGGCTTCATTTTTTTAAACTGGTGCAATCAGTAGTTCTGACATTAGAATTTACTGCTTTTATGTTTTATTATTAAAATCTATAGTTTAAGACTGCATTAATCATTAATTCTCTCCAATGAAACAATCCTAAACAATGGACCAAAATTTTTATATGACACTTTTTTTTTTTTCCTTTTTGCTGGTGGGATTAATTAATGTCTGGTGAGTTTGGAATATTTTGAAGCAGGTTCCACAAAACTCATCTCATTTGCCTGATTGTTAATGGAAGAACAATGGGAATGCAGCAGTGATACTGTATAATCATTCATATTCTGGAGAATAAAATTTCCGGAATTAGCCTCAAAAGAGATTTTCATGAGTTTTATTTTCCAGAATCGGCACCACAAAAAGTAGTAATCATATTAGACCTCCCACAGTTTTTTATATTTTAGTTAAAGTGCTATGTGAAAGATGTTTTTATGTTGTGACTTTATTAAATTTAATCTGCCAAAATTTTCACGAGTTTAATATTCCCGAGCAGGGTCTACTCAGGAAAATTCGGGAATATTCATCCTTTGCAAAAATTTATGATTATACAATAGTTTCTGTTGGTGAAAAATGGTATTTTAATTTCTTGAATATTTTAAAACCAAATGCTGAGGAGAAACTGTTTTGTTTTTTGTTTTTTTCTGGCTTGGAATGGTAACTTAGTCCGGTAATAAACTGCAGGGGTACCACATGTGCCTCCATTGTCAAAGTGTCCCAGTTTGCCAGTAGTAATTGGAACAATGAGGATGGCTGGGAGAGTCCTTGCATGACAGATTGATTCATTACAGTAGTCTCAATGCTATCTTCTAACACTGATCAGCGTATCTTGACATCCTGAGCACTGAAGGCCTTAATCGCCTTGTTTATCATCCCAGTGACATGAATTTGTGGGGAAATGATTGTGTTCCATGAGAAACAGCCGCCAGTTAGTCTACTCCATCCACTGCTCACGGTTTGCTATTGTTTTCTATTAATGGGGGTAAGCTGGGTAAAGCCTGATAGTGCCAAGGCACACACACTTGTTGTGAAGGGGGGCACAGGGTATTTTCATTTTTCCTATTTTGCTGTTTCTAATATTCTGTATCATTTAATCAGTAAACATTATTTTTTTTCTTGTATGCAATTCAATCCAACTAAAATACACAAAAGCAGAAAGTTTATAAGTAAAATATACTTTTTGGTTGACATTTGATTGTTTGCTGCTCCAGCAGTAATTGCCCAAACCCCCCCTCTCTGGTAGACGCTGTTCCTGCTGCAAATATATCTTGTGGATTCCAGATGACAGCAAATTTCCTGGAGAGAGTGTGGTGATGCAGAGACTTGCAGCTGAGAACACTGTATCTATGGAGAGGGTTCAGTATATGTGGGAATCATCAGCAGGCAGCAATGACTTGTCTATTGCTTGTAAATGCTTGCCCACTGTAGCATGCATTAGCCCATGCTGCTGCATATGGTGACGTGAATGGAATTGACAAACATGGAAATTCTAGGCTCTTTTGTAAATATATAAGCAGTAGGGTATAGATACTGGCCTGTCAGCCAGCCTGCCTTCATTCTTGTGGTGATGGGCAGGCAGTGGTGATTATGACAGGCACAAATAGTGGTTTTTGTGGTGGGGAGTGCCTTGTGGTTAGCTTTAGGCTCTGCATATTGTGTGGCACGGCACCATATTACGGCGTGACCACCTCGCATAATGCTGCTTCACAAGTGATGTTGTCATCCTTCGACTTGTCTTGTCTTTTCCTCAAATTGCTTCCAATAAATTCCTAGATGAGGCCACTGACATTTAGATTGTTTCTCATTTTGGGGACCTAAGGTCAGGGTTCCAGTTTTGTACATGGGCACCGTCTTCTTAAGGAAGCATTTGAGCCAAAGCACAAGGAGATAAGATCAGCCGAGGTCACCCAGGTGTTTGTAAGCAAATAGAAATTACCGCTTTCCTCATGCAGTGTATCCGCAGAATGTATCCAGATATCACATCATAACAACTTGAATTCCCGTACTTTGTGGCCAGAGTATCCGCATGGCTAAACACCACTCAGTTTAGCAATGTCCCAAAAAAAATCTTAACGAGTATTTGTCAGCAGTTTTGAAGAAAGTCCATTCAATACTAAGCTTTATATTAATGGGTACTGTGCCCCCCCTTATAAGGCCCCTTTCACCAGAACCCACTCCTCTTGAAAGACCAGCTTTTTTGTGCAGAAAGTATGGTATTTCACTACTGTATTACCCCTTTGCCCCTGCCCTCTTAAGCACCCCTCCCCTTTCCTCACCAAAAAAACACTCTGAATTATTGGTACATTTTCTTCATTTTACAATAATTTTCATCATGATACTGGATTAATATTCCAAATATAGGTTGACAGCAGGGTTTCACTTTAGGAAAATTTCTTAAGCACCCAGGGCACCTAAAAGGGATAATACGGTATATTCTTTGCCTCAAGAGAGGCCATCCCTCTTATAATGCCACTTTTTGGCTGCATTTGGGGTGGCCTTATAAGAGAGGTACAGTGGTACCTGCTTTTTAAGACCACCCTTAAAGCCAGACAAAAGTGGTCACATATGGCAGGTGGTCTTTCACTGCAGGTAAGCTTACAAAGAAATTAAAGGCCATTGTCTTGAAATGGTGGTCTTAAAAACAAGTGCGGTCTTTCATGAGAGGTGGTCTTTCGAGCAGGTACCACTGTACCAATGTATTGGGCAATTCTTTTTCTGTCTATTCATGTTTAACTCTTTTAGTATTGAATTCTCGGGAACTATTGGCATGCTGGTACTTGCATGAAAGCTCTGTTCACAAGGATTATGAATCCAGCATCCTTACTATAATTGACAGCAGTTTGTTTTAAGTAGTTTGACTTGAGTGGCAGTTGATACTGAAAGAGGTAAAATGTCCTTGGAGGAAGTGGAGGGAGACTGGTGATGAAAGCAGCACCAAAGCAACTGATTTGAGACCATGCATGCTCATGTCAGCACTTGAAACATAGCAAGCTCTTATTGTGATGAGTTTGATTATTCAATAAAGAGGTCTATATGGCCTGCTGTACTTCTAATCATTTGTAACTGTTTGTCTCTCCCCACTGCTCGACTTCTTGAAGCCCAGCAGGCCAATGACAAACAGTTATGAATTATCAGTGAACTTTTAACCAAATTTAAAAGATATAAATTGTTAAAGGATGATCTCCAACTCTCCAGTTCCAGTAGTGATAGTATTGATTACAGAGGGAACTTGTTCATATTTTTCCATTTAATTTTGTAGAGCTCTCTATTTCCATGATATCTATGGAGCACCAAACAATTTTACTGATTTTCTTACAGTAATCGCACAATAGAATTTCAAATGGGAAAAAATCTTGATTTAGCACAAGTCATGTGACATAGTAAGGGGGACTTATAGAACCAGAACAGATACATTATGACGTTCTAACAGTTACATAAGTGGGAACCTCAATTTCAATGTGACCCCGTGAAAAATAAAAACCAGTCAGAGCCTCCATTCCGCTGAGGAAGACCGTTTGTTGGATTGAAATGTCGCGGGAGGTTCTAACACATTTATTTTTCCATACATATCTCTTGAATCTCTTTAGTTGGAGCTTCTATTGGTGATTGGTTGTTTTTTTTTTTGACACTGGCTAGAGGATCCCTTGCATCGCTGTTGTCGATCGTACTTCAGGTTCAGTCCAAATCCGTTTTGGTCTGCCTCAGATCCTCTTTTTTAATATGAGTGTCTTAGTTGCACTTAAAAACAGGACTTTGATGCTAAAAGGCAGGACATTGATGCTTAAAAACAGGACATTGATGCTTAAAAGTAGGACATTGATGCTAAAAAACAAGACATTGATGCTTAAAAACAGGACATTGATGCTTAAAAGTAGGACATTGATGCTAAAAAACAAGACATTGATGCTTAAAAACAGGACATTGATGCTTAAAAGTAGGACAATGATGCTAAAAAACAAGACATTGATGCTTAAAAACAGGACATTGATGCTTGTTGACCCTTTGACTGCCACATTTTGTACTGAATTAACAACTTCTCTCAGCACACTTTGGGCACGATGTGCCCAAACTGTGCTGAGGAAAGCTGTCCACCTGGACTATTATACTCTATGTTACTACAGACATACTGGTTCTTGAAAAAAGGTCTTTTTACAAGGGACATGAATTTACCACCCAAATTATAATTCAGAGCAGTTCATTCTAAATAGTTCGACTTCAGTCATAGTTGGCAGTGGAACAGTTAACCATTACAAACCTTAAGCCATGTATCTGCATGCAACTTTTCCCCATTAAATCCCCCCAGAGCTCCTTTAGTGTCATAAATGCAGTCTTTCATTTTGAATTAAGATTGATATAGGTAATTAGTGAGCAGTTTATAATTCACGGAATGTCGAGAGTCTACAGTGTGCCCAGACTGTGCCAGGAAAAGCTGATGGCACAGTGCTCAGAGGGTCAAAGAAAATAAATGGCCCTCAAAGTGGTGTTTAATGGTGATATCTGATCTTTTAAATTTTTAACTTGGCTCAAAAATCTTTCATATTGTGATTATGAAGAAATAGGTCAATTCCTCATTAAAAACTGACAACCCATATTTGGCATCAATTGGCTGCATAGAATTTCTTGACTTACCACCAAAGTGTACAGGCTAGTTGTTACAAAGGACATACCCCTAAGAATCCATTATTTATATTGTCATTTAACTCATTCCATACCAGTCCCTGATTTTTGCGTATATTTACCTGATTTAAGACGACAATTGCATATTTAAATTCTTCATGAAAAGAGCTTTCCTTCAAGTACCAACATGCCTATAGTCTTAAGTCAGTGGTTCTGGCACTGCCTGGCACTGCCTGGCACTGCCTGGCAAGTCACCATAGTATGGAATGAGTTAACTCTTTCAATGCCACATTTTGGACTGAGTCAACAGCAGTGCATCCAAAGTGTGTCAGGAAAAGCTGTTGACCTGAACTTTTATATTCAGTGTAACTACAGGCATGTTGGTACATGAATGAAAGGTCTTTTCACAAGGAAAATGAATGTAGGATTATAATTTAGAGCTGTTGATCTTTATTAAAGTAGTTTGACTTGAGTCACAGTTGGCGCTGAAAGAGCTAAGGACAGTAGACAAGTGGTTAAAGAAGCAGGAGAAACAAAGGGTGCGCAATGAGAAGCCTGATTGTCTGGTCCTTACAATTTTTTTTATATGGGGAAAACGACAAAATAAATCATTCTAGGCCAAACAAAAGGAGTGGCTTCTAACCATCCTACACTATACAAACATCAGAGACATTATGGCCAGTTTGATGGTAATACATTGTCACAAACCCAACTGGTTTTGGCATTTGGCAGCCTTCTCCTAGACTTCCCAGTAGATCTGTCTATCAAACAAGCTTTGTGTTCTTCATTTTGCTGTTTTTTTCTGCATTTCATCTTAACTGTTGTCTTTTTTGTATCTTGTTCAAATGATTTACAGGCAAAGATTATATATAAATATCAATGTCTACTTGGTGTTGGTTCCTTTCTCAGTTGCTGGAGCAGATGGAGGGCAGTGGATCCAGGTTCATACTGTCATTGACAAGGGCTTCCCACTCTGCGAATTAACCCGGAAAGTGCTAATCGCTGCTATTGTCGTTTTCTCAGTACCGTTAAACATGTAAAGGCTAAAAGATTCCTCGTGAAGATACCTTTCATTCAAATACCAGCAAGCATAGTCTAAAGCAAAAAGTAGTCTTAGTCAATAACTTTCCTTGGGACACCTTGTGTGCAAAGTGTCCCAAGGAAAGTTATTGACTCGGTCTTAAATCAGCGCTTTAAGGGTTAAAAGGGAGGAACAACTGTTGTGGCCCAAACATGACTTATTACATGTATGTATAAATATTAAGATTAAAAATAGAGAAAAGATGCTGAGATGGCGATCATTTTGGCCAGTGCCTTATGACACCTGTCGTGTGGCAGCAGTAAAACGCTGACTGTCAACACGGTGTGTCTGACTTCACTCTTTCTGTACCAATCACGTCTAAAGTGGATCTTCTAAAGTGCAACTAGTCTCAATTATCATTAGGACCTCAGATTCATTTTCCTCGTAAAAAGACCTTTCATTCAAGTAACAGCATGCCTTCAGTTGCAGAGAAAATAACCCAGGTCAACAGCTTTGCACACAATGCACGCAAAACATCCTGAGGAAAGCTGTTGACTAAGACAACTTTTTTCTTTAGACTAGGCTTGTTGGTATTTACATGAAAGGAATCTTCATGAGGAATTGGAATCTTTTAACCATTATATGTTTAATGGCAATGAGAAAACAACAGTGATTAGCACTTTAAGGATAATATTGAAATCAAATACATGTCTCATCATTGATGCTGGTACAGTCAGCCACTATGCCCTCAGTCTCCCCCACAGACAGTTGGCAGCTCCATGGTCTGGAACTATTAGCAGCAATTAGCAGTGTTAATTATGCAATGGATCCCTAAGATCTGTTTATTTTAGGTGGGGGAGTAAGGTGGTTTCAGTACTGGCGTGCTGGGCATTTTTATTTGCCGTACTTATTTTTAATAACGTACTGGAAGCCTTTTTAATATCTATACTTTGTACCAACCATTATTTGTACATTTTTGTATTTGCCATACTTTGCACTAGGGCAAAATTATTACTTATACCAGTGTACTAGCCCCCCTTAAGCCCCATCCTATGTACATCAGCAATAATTTAGTCCAGAGGAATTTCATTAAAAGGTCCAAAAATGCTGTAATGCCAGTTGATGATGTTTGCCTCTACTATACCAGTAGAGCTCCAGTTTGGGATTGGCAGAAATGGAAGCTGTAAATGAAAAGGTATAATTAACCCTTTGCATGTTATTTGGCTGCAATGAGTTAATGGTAGGCATGAAATTTCCAGGTGGGGAAGTTTGCTAATATATGATCATAAAGTATGCAAAAACGCTGTCTTGCAAAGATTGTATTCAAGCTTTCATCTGTGACATCCCAGCTGTGGCATGAGAAAAATCACTTACAGCAGCCTAATAAGCCCACATAATTAGCCCAGGAATCACAATGGATTCAACCGCATTAGCTCACAGCAGTGCATGAAATATGTTAAATCGTGCATATATCATGTCATTTTAATGAATAACTGTACACATATTTTACCAGGTTGTGTGTTTCACACATATGAACACGGAAAATGAGATCAGTCATTACATCTGGAGCTGAACCACGTTGTAGCAGGTTTACCCTACAGTTGATGGTTCAAAGAGAATTAATGAAACATTAATTACATTTAAACGAAAAACCGCAAATGGCTAATTACAATGACATAACAACTCATCTTGCTGTCTTTATACTAAAGCTTCTTCTTTAACATCTCCTTGTCCTTGCTACAATGCCAGAATTATGGCTTGTGTACACAAGATGTCACAATACATAAGTGTTTGTCTTGGAATAACCCTTTCCTGATCAGAGTACGAGTGAGTCCAGTCTGGGTTGGTAATGGGTCAATAGCTTTCCTCAGCAATAGTGGAAGCCAATCTGCAGCAGGAAAAGCTATAGACGTCAGGCGTGCCATCATGATAGGTTTGATCTGCAAAAGTTTTCTATCAATATGAAATTGATGTTAAAATATGAAAGTGGAAAATTTACAGCCAGTCACTTTTGCCTGATTTGAGCAAGAAAGGGTTATGTCTTTTCTGCAGAAATGCTGTAGGCCTGTCAGTCAGTGTCAGGCATTACTCCATGTATAGTCACGGCCTCATTCAGTGCCTGTACAGGTCCTGCTGTGCTTGTAGCAAATGCAGACACACAGATCAAACTGCTGTGTTTTATCACAAATTCTCACTGTCAACATGGTAGCCAATGGACTGTGTCAACCTTTGCATCTTGATCATTTACATTAGGTGTGTGCTCTAAAATGCCCATTTCACATGAGTATTTTTTTAAACCAAATTCTGTGATTGAAGTCAAATAAAAAGAGATTTATAGTAAAATTTCTCTAGAGCAAAAGCCTATCGGGATTTTCTAAGATATGATCATTTTTTTGTATGTGTATCTGCATGAAAAATGAAGAGTTCCACAAACTTTATTGATTTTACAAGAACAGCCATTTTCCAATTTGTGTATATAATTGTTGTGAACAAATAGATACAGTTATGAAAAATCACTGATTTTTGGTGGTGGGGGTGGGGGGGATGGGGGTTGCAGGTATATGTGTTGAGATTATACTAACACAAATTTGATCATTCACCTTGGAATATTTTTCAATGAATGTCCAAACTTTTACAAAAACCACATATCTACCCAGAATGCTTGTGTTTATACAAGAACATGAAATTTTGAGTTCATTATACCATAACACCTTCACCTACCAAATTTGGTGGGTGGATACTTCATGGGGCAGGAGTGTGTCACACACCATAATTGGGTCAATGTGACCTTGACCTTTCACCCCCATAAAGATTTAGCTTGTCTAGGCTATATTTCCTGTACTATAACACCTACAGCTACCAAATTTGGTGGGTGGATACTTCATGGGGCAGGAGTGTGTCACACACCATAATTGGGTCAATGTGACCTTGACCTTTCACCCCCATAAAGATTTAGCTTGTCTAGGCTATATTTCCTGTACTATAACACCTACAGCTACCAAATTTGGTGGGTGGATGCTTCATAGGATACGGCTGTGTTATGCATCAAAATTGGGTCACTGTGACCTTTGACCTTCCTTTAAGTTTTATATTAGCTTGTCTGGGCCATCTTCATATACCATTACACCTACAACTACCAAATTTATTAAGTGAATACTTTATGGGGTCGGAGCATATCGTGCAACAAAATTGGGTCACTGTGACCTTGACCTTTGACCCCCATAAATATTTAGCTTTTCTAGGCTATATTTCCTGTACCATAACACCTACAGCTACCAAATTTGGTGTGTGGACATTCTCTGGCAGCTAGGGGATTTTTGTATGGCTATGCAAAACAAGTTACCCAGAGCTCTGATCTTCGCCTGAACTACTTAATTTATGCCAACACCCTGTAGTGTGAAGTGTTGTAAAATATTTTATTCTGCCATTAAAATGTCAAATTCTGCAAATGTTTAGGAAGGAATAAAAATTGAATATTCTGAGAGACATATATAATGTGTCAATCTTCTATGTCATTATCTACTCCCTAAGTTTAAGCCCTTTGTATCAATTAGGAAATACAGAGTCGTTCATACAAAATGACCAGAAATGTGTCATGGTGATATCATGCATATATGATATGAAACGCTAATATGGTAAAGCCTACCTGTGATACGTATCATAATTTATTGAATAATAGTTGGAATTATGGTCCAGTTACATGTATATGCACAAAAAGGTATAATTTTAATGGAAAGGGACTAGTTGTGTCAGGTTGTGTTTTTTTCAGGGCATTTGTAGTACGGGGGTACACAGCTTGTATATGTTTAGTATACACCAGCCTGGTTACACTGAAAATTAATTCATTGCATGATAAACCTTTGCCAATTACAACACAGGTTGCCAGCTGTGATAATTGTGTTTAAGAATGGATTCTCTGCCGGTGTATTTACCTAGTTCTAGCTTTAATTATGACACATCATTACAGCTTAATTAGTCCATGGTCGAGTATGACCCATTTGCATGACGTTTATCTGCAGTACATTGAGAAGTTGAAATGGTGAAATCGGCAGTGTGAACGTATGAGGAAAACTCATCTGATAGCTTGCATACCTGAAGAATATTCTACATATATATATATATACATACAAGTCATGATATTCATTCATTGTAAAAAGTGTGGCATATTACTTTCCTGAAGTCGTTCTGGTGGGCACATGTATTGATGAGTGAATTCATATTACTGGGATAGTTTGTAGAAGTAACTTAACCTAGTAAGGCTGAATTGTTGTTAAAAATGTCAATTTAAAAAGGAAACTGTCTCGTATTGCAGAACTTGAAATGTTATGTACAGACAAAATATATAATCCGTGATATAGGCTGCCACTATACACAGGTGCCTATTGTGAGAGACGTCCCACTCCAAGATAATACCACCTGGCCTTAAAGACCACCTTACTGGATATTTTGCCTTAAGTACCCCTCATGTTAGGTATGTCTATAGCCAACCAGTTTGGAGAGACCACAGTTTGGTTCTCATTAAGCGTGGTCTTTCAGACAGGTTTCGCTACATCCAAGGACATGCTTATTGCTACTCACAGTTCATCCAATCTGCTATATGTTTAAAAATGCACAATGAGCAATTAGAAAACAAAGGTTTTGTAATCAGTTGCAATTATCACTTTGTCTAGTAACTTGTTTTGGCATTAGTAGGTGCGTTTTGCCATTTCATGGCGGTTCCCGGCATTACACAGCGTCTGCCAGCGTGAGACAGCGTTAGCCAGTGGTACAAATGCTGGGAAACGCCGACTAACGCTGGGAAATTCCAAAAGCCAATTAAGCGTTTGTAATGCTGGCAAATGCTGTGTAATGCCGGGAACAGCCCTGAAAGACCGAAATGCACCTACTAACAGCGAAACAAGCTTCTAGTGTATGCTAAAATCCACCCGTAAAGGGCCTGGGTGAAGATGTTTAAGGCATTTTAAGTTCATGCAGCAGATCACTTGCCAGCTCATCAGTCACTTTTTGTGATGATGTTTGAGGCATTTGCTGCCCAGATGGCAGCACTGCATGACTTCTGGTAGGAAGTGGTGAAGTGTGGCTTATATCTCAAAAAGCATTTAAAATATAAAATATGAATTATAATATATAGAAAAATGGTTGAAACTATGCAGAAAATGTAGCTGGCAAACTAAGTTGTACTTCAAGAGATATTAGCCACAATGCACTCCCTTCCATTGTAACTTGTGTATGATTGCCAACCAGGAACAGTGCTGCCCTCAAGTGACCAGTCACATTACTGACCCTCATTACATTGTGTTAATTGAGAATTAGAATGGAGCAAATAATATGCTTTATATGTGTACATGTGTGCGTAGGCACTTCTGTACTAATGCCTTGAGACAATCACAATATTTCCATCATTTTCAGAAATCTCACCCCAGTAAAGCACACAGTGAAGGTTCAGATTAGCCAGAATAATGACATGTTTGTGGTCCTACCAGATTAATTCTAAAAATAAGATGACCATCAGTGTGTACATTATAACTGTTATGTGAGAAGGAATACTAGCTGGGATCAGCCGCCATCATGAGGTCTGCCTGACTCTCAATACTAAGGAAAAGTGCAGAGAAATCTGAGGCCATTGACCTGAGTGGAAGATAAGCCAAGAGTTGACAATGTTGATTGCGGTCTTGTAGGATTGTCATTCCTCTGTCTTAGTAATTTGATGCCTATATAGTTTGTTGAAGTTATATTTGTGAAGTTGATTTCCTTCTTGTTGGACAGCCGTTCCACTGTCTTAGTAATATGATGCATATGGTTTGTTGAAGTTATATATTTGTGAAATCAGAGTATGTGGAAGGAGAAGGGTTTATACTGATGGATCTGTTGAGAAGACAGGACATACAATGATTGCGGCAGGATGAGGGGGGAGGAGGGGAGTCCGTACTTGCATCTGTATACAGTGACTGACAGAGGTGATGCAGTGTGTAAATAGCAGGTTCACATGGTATCAGTGTTACACTGGCTTCACATTGCACAAAGCCTCTCAACCTTGCCCACACACTATCCCACTCTGTATGCATTGTACAGGTCATTGTACCTAACTTCAGGGTGCCAGGGAGCAGTCATTTTTCATCAGCATTCACTAGTTCACAAAATCATATTTCAGTGATCATATTTGCAGTTTGTGATGTATTGCCAATAGCTGATGTTAACAGTTCTATTCTTATGTTCTCTCAAACTATCATCTTCAGAGGCCCACCTGATATTATCTCTTTACAAATGGAATATTGTTCTCAAACCATTGCAGCGTATCCATTATGCTGTGTGTATGTGTAATTATGAGCCAGCGATATTTTGCCATATGTGGGATATGATTATGAGAGACTGGTTCATATATAATTTCATGGGTTCCATATGTATTGTTAGTTCATGATTTTAAGAAAATAGCAAGTTATCAGCTGGCGGTGAGCCCCTGATGTTAGGTTTAACTGCTGTGTGAAGATGCTAGAAGCATTGAAGATGAATGTCTGTTTTATTAACATGCCATATTGAAATAACTCCCATGAAGGAACATTAGCGGTATAATAATGGGAGAAGACCATGAGTTCTAGCCATTAAATTGCCTTTAATGAGCACACCTAAGATGGCCATTAATCCAAAGGGTTAGTAATAAATTACAATCAGTTATTCAAAGACCATCAAATTAATGTGTGAAATCATTATGTAAATGTTCCACAAAATTGCATAAATAGACGTCAAATTTTGAAAATTCCTTTTTTTCCAAAAAGACCACCCTCAATGGAAAAAAAAAAAAACCTTTATGATCATGACCATGATCTCACAGTCTTGATCATGATTTCACTACCATGAATCACCCTCAATCAAAAATACTTGCGTTTGGTTAACCTGGTATATACATCTTAGATATATATATGAATTGATGGCCATGAAAGGTCAACTTACTACACTTTATTAAATATCAATATATTAATGACCATAAATGATCAGGTAATTACACTTTAGATATTAATTAATATATCAGCTCTTTCAATGCCAAATGCAACTAAAGTTGACCACTAAGGACAATCTGGTCTCAATTATAATAAGGATGCCAGATTCATATTCCTTATAAAAAGACCTTATATTCAAGTACAGTGGTACCTGCTTTTTAAGACCACCCTTAAAGCCAGACAAAAGTGGTCACATATGGCAGGTGGTCTTTCACTGCAGGTAAGCTTACAAAGAAATTAAAGGCCATTGTCTTGAAATGGTGGTCTTAAAAACTAGTGTGGTCTTTCATGAGAGGTGGTCTTTCAAGCAGGTACCCCTGTACCAGCATGCCTATAGTACCAGAGAATACAGTGATCCGAGTCAGCAGCTTTTTAGCATGCTTTGTGTTCATTGGGCCCAAAGTGTGCCAAAAAGCTGTTGACTGAGTACAAAACTTGGCAGTGAAAGAGTTAATGGCCTTGAATGATCAGATAATTACACCCTGTTAGATATCAATACATTCATGGCCATCAATGATCAGGCATTTACTCCTTAAATACCAATATGTTAATGGTCATGAGTGATAAGGTAATTACACTTGAAATATCAATGAATAAGCTTTGAAAACAACAGATTCATTAAAATCAAATGCCAGTATTGGACTAATTAAGGGTTGGTTCAATATTTTCACAAAAGACTATTGAGCAATCTCCCAGTCTCGATCCTCTCTTTTTTCTTCAGAATGCTTGTTCTGCAACATAAAAAATGACTCCAGTTTCAGCTGACAAGGAAAATGTTTACAACATATGTTGAGATTTAGAGAAACGCATGTTGTTCATACATGTGATTTTTTTTACTGACTATGAATATGCCATTACTTTGCCAGAGAGCTGTTCATTCTCCACTCCTAGGATTGTGTTATATGATATGTTGTGTAATAAATAGGACCCTGCCATAGCCAGCTGCTACTTTTCAATGAAGGGCTATTTAAGGCACATGGGTCTTATGTTTAAAAGATAATCCATGGCCATTAATTGAAGTTGCACATGATTAAAAATGATTATTAGCAATCAAAAAAGAAATTATGGCTCAATAAGTGAAAGCCGCTCATAAATGAATATTCAATGTGCAATTCTTAGTCATTGAATGACACATTGTTCCACCAGTAATACAGGATGAATAGCATTAATATTCGAGGCAATTCCAAAACATGCATGAATTTTATTTTTCTCTTCGTTTATCCGACAGCCAAGTGTCCAATTGCATCTTCTGTATCATCAATACTGGGTATTTGTCAATCAGCTCCTCTAGTGACCCTGTCTCGCACTGCCTGCTTCAAAAATACAAATAAAAATAGCAGTACCGGTCAGAAAGATTTAGGATTTTAATTTTTTTTGTCCTAACATGTTCAAGAAGCAATTTGGGTAAAAAAGCCATGTCAGCATTGAAGGTAACCATGGGTGTTAAGTAGGTAACTAAGGTAACCATGGCAGTTCAGTAGGTAACTAAGGTAACTATGGTTCTTAAGTAGGTAACTAAGGTAACTATGGGTGTTAAGTAGGTAGCTAAGGTAACCATGGGTGTTAAGTAGGTAGCTGATGTAACCATGGGTGTCAAGTAGGTAACTAAGGTAGCCATGGGTGTTAAGTAGGTAACTAATGTAACATGGGTGTTAAGTAGGTAACTAAGGTAACCATTGGTTTTAAGTAGGTAACTAAGGGTGTTAGGTAGGTAACTAAGGTACCCATGGGTGTTCAGTAGGTAAATAAGGTACATGTAACCCTGGATGTTAAATAGGTAACTAACAGAGCAGGTTTTGCAGCCTGAATGCAACTGGACATAAGCTCCAAATATCTCAGCTCAATATTTAACCAAGACAGTTTGATTCTTATGGTGAATCAAGCCCCTAGATTTAGACCGTGGAGAGAAAAGTCTTTTATGCCTCTGGGTGACTTACACTTCATTGAAAAAATGATAAAACTATTCAGCAGATAATGAAAGTGACAGTGTGTTCATGCATGTAGTTTGATGTTGACATATCATGTGAGTGAATGCTAATTTAACTCATTTTATGTCCGTGACAGGACAGGTTTCATGTATATTCAGATAGATCAGAATTAAAATAACTTTACTCTCTGCGTAACAATCTAAAAAATTCAACTGGGTTTTGCAATGTACCTGTCTGTCACATACCATCCGTGGACTGAGGGTTAAGACATGTTGACATAAAGTAGCATCAGTGAACTGAGGGTTAAGACATGTTGATATAAAGTAGCATCAGTGAACTGAGGGTTAAGACATGTTGATATAAAGTAGCGTCAGTGGACTGTGGGTTAAGACATGTTGATATAAAAGTAGCATCATTGGACTGAGGGTTAAGGCATATTGATATAAAGTATCGTCAGTGAACTGAGGGTTAAGACATGTTGCTATAAATTTAAAGTAGCAGCAGTGGATTGAGGGTTAAGACATGTTGATATAAAGTAGCATCAGTGGACTGAGGGTTAAGACATGTTGATATAAAGTAGCATCAGTGGACTGAGGGTTAAGACATGTTGATATAAATTAGCATCAGTGGACTGAGGGTTAGGACATGTTGATATAAAGTAGCATCCGTGAACTGAGGGTTAAGACATGTTGATATAAAAGTAGCATCAGTGGACTGTGGGTTAAGACATGTTGCTATAAATTTAAAGTAGCAGCAGTGGTTTGAGGGTTAAGACATGTTGATATAAAGTAGCATCAGTGGACTGAGGGTTAAGACATGTTGATATAAAGTAGCGTCAGTGGACTGAGGGTTAAGACATGTTGATATAAAAGTAGCATCATTGGACTGAGGGTTAAGGCATATTGATATATATAGTATCATCAGTGAACTGAGGGTTAAGACATGTTGCTATAAAGTAGCAGCAGTGGATTGAGGATTTAGACATGTTGATATAAAGTAGCATCAGTGGACTGAGGGTTAAGACATGTTGATATAAAGTAGCGTCAGTGGACTGAGGGTTAAGACATGTTGATATAAAGTAGCGTCAGTGGACTGAGGGTTAAGACATGTTGATATAAAAGTAGCATCATTGGACTGAGGGTTAAGGCATATTGATATATATAGTATCATCAGTGAACTGAGGGTTAAGACATGTTGATATAAATTAGCATCAGTGGACTGAAGGTTAAGACATCTTGATATAAAGTAGCATTAATGGACTGAGGATTAGGACATGTTAATATCAAGTTAGCGTCAGTGTACTGACAGTAAGTTTAAGTAATTCATGACTTGGGCCTTTCCTTCAATTTAAAAAAAGGAAGACTTTTACAGAGAGAAAAGTTTTCACAGAAATGATTTTTTTGATGCTGCAGATGTGGTGCTTGTTTATACACATATCTCATTTGTCACAGTTTAGCATGGAAACTGGCCAGGACATGAGTCACAGTTAAGAAGATTCTGGGCTTAACTAGCAGGATTGTGGACATTTTCTTTCTTTCAGTTTGCAACTCGGAAAAGCAATAAAACATTGGAAAGGGACTGATATAGGGACCTCATAGCACCCCTTATGCCAACCATGAATTAAACCAAAGGTCAATATATCAGATTCTGTATTTTTTAAAATTACATTTCAGCATCAAGGTGATGCTGGCAGGCTGTAATATTGAAGAGGGGGCAAGGGGGGTTTATCATATTCTGCAAAAAAGGATTATTTGTTTTCTTATTTTACACAGTAAATGCATGTATTGTAATAGAAATATCACCATGCTTGTAGAAATTGGCTTCAGCCATCAAAGGTTATGAACAAAACAATGACAGGAGATATATCAAGTAAAAATATGAAAAAAAATCACGAAAACACACTCCTGACCTCCCCCTTCTTCACATGATGCCGCTGATCTCATGGACATGACCTCTGCAGATATTTGTTCAGGTCATAAGCACCAAGATGAAACTAGAGATAGAACTGACACTTGCTGTCAATATGAGACCCATGCTTTCTCCTGCATTGATATTCTCCCACATTGTAATTTCATATGTGTAGCAATCTAAAAAATCCCAGCCACTGTGTAATTGGCATGTGCTGAAACCAGATTTTGAGCCTTATGTTAAAGTCAATACCCCAGGTAAAAATGTGTGGATGTGGTGAATAATAATTTTACGAATTACATAATTATTCTGTTTAACTCTTTAGTGTCATATTTTAGGCTGTCAACAGCTTGTCTTGGTGCATCTGGGGTGCATTGTGCCCAAAGTGCACCAAGGAAAGCTGTTGACCTGGACTGTCATATTCTCTGTAACTACAGGCACACTGGTACTTGAATGGAGGGTCTTTTTACGAGGAACACGAATCTACCATCCATATCATAATTCAGAGCTGTTCGCTTTAAGTAGTTCAACTTTAGTTGCATTTGGCCCTGAAAGAGTTAAAATCAATAAATGTATGACCCTATTATCTGTTGCTCATAGGAAAGTGCTGCGTCATACAATGAAGGCAGAAATTAATATCAGTCTCATCACTTTCCTCATGCACCAGTCTTTCATCCATACAAAGTCTTAACCACTATTCTCTAAATTATATATTAGCATATTAACTTCCTTTATGTTTCTGTCCTATTTTTCTCCTGTGATAGGACAACATCACCAGCCACACATGTATCTGTCTCTTTCCAAATGAGCTCAAGTCCACAGTGGTTCTCAAAACTAGCAAAAGCAAGCTATATCAATTTGTATGGCAGGTAGACACTGTGTGCTGTCATGGTACAGTGTACTCAGTCCCTTGTGTACCTAATGATAGTACTGAGGCCAGGGACATGTGGCACACTGGCTGCTTATTCATACTCAGCCCACGGCAGTCAGCCTTGCGACGTACAACAGGACTGTAGCTCTCAGACATCAATGTACTGTTGCAACATGCTGCCAAATGCTGGTCTTTGCGTGCACAAAAACTGAGCATTTCTAAATGATATGTTGAAAACCAATATTCTAAAATGTGAGTTCTAGTAATTATAAAATAGCAAGGAAAAAGGTTTGACATCAAATTATTTATGGTCACACAAAAGTAGGTCACTAAGTCACATTTAGGTCACAGTACTACATTAAATAAAAAAACGGCGTCAACACAATATCTAAAAATTATTGAATGTAGCTTCACCAATTATTTATGACAATTGGTCCTAAGGATGCCTCTGCCTATCAAAAACTAGGTCACTGGGTCACATATTTAGGTAACAGTGCTGCATTAAAGAAAAATGGCAGTACCATGATATCTTCAAATCTTAATTTTCTCATTGTAGCTGCAATAATTATTTATGACAGTTGGTCCTAAGGATGCCTCAGACACGTGGTGAGAACTGGGTCATTGGGTCACATATTTAGGTTACAGTGCTGCATTGAAGAAAAATGGCCTTGCCATGATATCTGTGTATTGCATTTACACCAAAGCTTTGTCATTAGGTCAAACAGAAGTAACCTGTGCATCCATGTGTCTGTCTGTCCATCTATTTGAGCCGAGGGTTTTTTCAGTCACTGCATGACCGTCTTGTAGTTTAATCATATTTAAATGGAAAAGCTTGAGGCCAAAGGTCAAGGGCACCGGGTGATTCTTATTTTTATAGGGTATTCCTTAATTATATTATACCTCTGCCCCCTATTGACTACTTATATTCTGTTTGAGTGCAGATAATCATGGATTTGGAGAATTGTTTTTCACATGAATGTGGATGATCTTCAGTCTATAGGTGAAGGTCACACAGACCTCAAAAAGTTGATTGGTTAACTGTAACTATATAAATTCATTGATATAAGTCAGGTAACCATGCATCGGTGCTTGTCATGTATCCCAATGCACAAGTCTTATAAAAATGCTGCAAGTATTTACATTTTTCTCGGGGGATGCATAATGTTTTTCGCAACAAAAACTCGCTTCGAGTTTAAAAGTGTATTGTGAATTTAAAGTATTTGGGGTTCCCAGAATCTCCAAGCAAAAACAGGGCCTGGGTTCACAGCGTTTAAACATGTTTTGGCCCAATTGGAAACTTTGAGTCAATACATGCCTTATAGATGACAATTTAGAAACCAAAAAATGAACATTAACAAAACAAAAGACAAATTAGTCCAATCTGGGGACCTGATTGCAGTTGAATTAACCTCAAAATAATTTGATTTAGGAGAATTATTCTACCACATTGTCTTCACAAGACTTGAACTCTGCGTGACAGATGTAGTCCTCATTTATAACATAATTCTGTGTCCAATATTTATGAATGGATATAATTTTTCAGTAATGTGGCTCCATAAAAGAATGTTGCAGCCACTTTGGACAAACTGTTGTACATGGAAGTGCTTCTATCTACTTTCCAAATAAATTAGATACATATATATTTGTTCTGATCAATATTTGTGGGAAGAAAAACAGCAGGCAATGTGTGAACCACTAACCATGAAAACCAACAGGCAATATGTAAACAATTACCATGAAAAACAACAGGTGATGTGTAAACAGTGACCATGAAAAACAGCAGGCAATGTGTAAACAGTGACCAAGAAAAACAGCAGGCAATGTGTAAACAGTGACCATGAAAAACAGCAGGCAATGTGTAAACAGTGACCATGAAAAACAGCAGGCAATGTGTAAACAGTGACCATGAAAAACAGCAGGCAATGTGTAAAACATGACCATGAAAAAACAAGAGGCAATGTGTAAACCATGACCATGAAAAACAGCAGGCAATGTGTAAACAGTGACCATGAAAAACAGCAGGCAATGTGTAAACAGTGACCATGAAAAACAGCAGGCAATGTGTAAACCATGACCATGAAAAACAACAGGCAATGTGTAAACCATGACCATGAAAAACAACAGACAATGTGTAAAACATGACCATGAAAAACAAGAGGCAATGTGTAAACCATGACCATGAAAAACAACAGGCAATGTGTTAACAGTGATCATGAAAAACAAGAGGCAATGTGTAAACCATGACCATGAAAAACAACAGGCAATGTGTTAACAGTGATCATGAAAAACAAGAGGCAATTTGTAAACCATGACCATGAAAAACAACAGGCAATGCGTTAACCATGACCATGAAAAACAAAAGGCAAGGCATTAACCATGACCATGAAAAACAAGAGGCAATGTGTAAACCATGACCATGAAAAACAACAGGCAATGTGTTAACAGTGATCATGAAAAACAAGAGGCAATTTGTAAACCATGACCATGAAAAACAACAGGCAATGCGTTAACCATGACCATGAAAAACAAAAGGCAAGGCATTAACCATGACCATGAAAAACAAGAGGCAATGTGTAAACCATGACCATGAAAAACAACAGGCAATGTGTAAACCATGACCATGAAAAACAACAGTCAATGCGTTAACCATGACCATGAAAAACAACAGGCAATGCGTTAACCATGACCATGAAAAACAACAGGCAATGTGTAAACCATGACCATGAAAAACGACAGGCAATGTGTTAACCATGACCATGAAAAACAAGAGGCAATGTGTTAACCATGACCATGAAAAACAACAGGCAATGCATTAACCATGACCATGAAAAACAAAAGGCAAGGCATTAACCATGACCATGAAAAACAAGAGGCAATGTGTAAACCATGACCATGAAAAACGACAGGCAATGTGTTAACCATGACCATGAAAAACAAGAGGCAATGTGTAAACCATGACCATGAAAAACAACAGGCAATGCGTTAACCATGACCATGAAAAACAAAAGGCAAGGCATTAACCATGACCATGAAAAACAAGAGGCAATGTGTAAACCATGACCATGAAAAACAACAGGCAATGTGTAAACCATGACCATGAAAAACAACAGTCAATGCGTTAACCATGACCATGAAAAACAACAGGCAATGCGTTAACCATGACCATGAAAAACAACAGGCAATGTGTAAACCATGACCATGAAAAACGACAGGCAATGTGTTAACCATGACCATGAAAAACAAGAGGCAATGTGTTAATCATGACCATGAAAAACAACAGGCAATGCGTAGACCACTGACAAGGTCATTATCCTTGCAGTTGTTGATCACTTCATGGAGATCAATGACGTCTTCTCAGAAAGTCCTCCAAATTCTTCAATAAAGTACATTTGTATGGAAATAAGTCCAAGTCGTCAAAGCAGACGAAATTTGTGGGATGGACAGTCTGGCTGGTTCGGGCTGGTTTGGGCTGGTTTAAGTGGGTAAAGGGTAAAACAAAAGCAATAGTAATGTTCCCTTTAGGGAAAGTAGATCCTTATGGTATACAGCTGACAAAGACGTTGAAAGTAGACTGTATCATGTTTGACTTACTTTGAGAACAGTGGGAACTGGCAGCGATGATTGGTTTCTTCTTGAGATTTGCCAGAGCCAGAAGACCTGTGGGTAAGACTGACCTTCATCTGGAGACAACTGGTAAAAGGCAGAAGATCCTAGCAGATGAAAAGCCAACTGTGGCACCATTGGGGCCGAGATTAAGCTTTCATCTATCCCAAGATATATGCATTATACCTGTTATGCTGATAAGAACTGCTATAAGCTGCCCACTATACCCAAATGATAGACAAAAGAAAATAATTAATAGCCACTGTTACCTGGCACTCTGGTCATTAATTAAATGTCTCCCCATCGTAGCTGTCAACTCGCTTGTTTTCACTCAGAGACTCCCATTTGGCAGACTTAAAAAGTTCTTAAAATGACAGGGATATTGAGGCAAAATTGACTATTTTCTTTGATTTCATGCCCTTTGTACAAGAGCCTCCCAGTGAGGCAGCTTTGGGGGTTGACACCTATGCTCCTTGTAGCTGTTTATTAGTAAAAACTGGGACCAGCTTGCTATGTGTCTGCCCATAACTGTACCTGGTATGGCCACATCCAAGTGGAAAACTAGATACACCTGGTGAACTTGGCATTTGGCACAAGTGTTTTTAAGAGAAAACAGTCAACCATCAATAACAATGGTCAGGTGATGGTTGTTGCAATAATTATGCTCAACAGAACAGTGTGAGCTACCTGATACAATATTTCTGTGAGCACAGTGTGAGCTGCCTGATAAAGATATTTTTGTGAACACAGTGTGAGCTTCCTGATAACAATATTTTTGTGAACACAGAGTGAGCTTCTTGATAACGATATTTTTGTGAACACAGAGTGAGCTTCCTGATAACAATATTTTTGTGAGTACAGTGTAAGCTTCCTGATAACATTTTTGTGAACACAGAGTGAGCTTCCTGATAACAATATTTTTGTGAGTACAGTGTGAGCTTCCTGATAACAATATTTTAGTTAGTACAGTGTGAACTTCCTGTTAATGATATCTGTGTGAGCTAACATTGGACCCTGATTCCTTGTAGCCAGTGGAAATATTAAAATGAGACGTTGTATCTCTCACCTGACCTCTTTAATTGTAACCACCACAACTCCCTTATAGTATTGAAACTGAAACTCACAGCAGTCCATATAAAAGCTATTTATAGCACATAGTGGAATAATGCGAGGAATAGAATTGAAGCCATAGTGATGGTAGAGTTTAATAGCAAACATTCCATGACTGGCTATGTACACTGTATGTGACATTGCCATATCTGTGTAGTATCTATGCCACTTGAATGATTTCTGTGACATGAGGATTGCGATCTGTAAATACCTGTGGATGTTTTTACGTAGCATGGCTGCCAGCAGACCACATATAAATCTTGCATGGCATGTCCACATGCACAGTCAGCTACAGGCTTTCATGTGCTTGGATGCTACATGAGATAATTGTATAGGGGACCAGGTGCTCTGGGCGCACTAGACAAGCAACATGCATTCATTCATAATACCATTAAGACCCATTTCAAATTCCTTGCTGTTTGCACGCATACAGTTAAACAGAGCTCACATAACAGTGTCCAATTGTGAGACTAGAAGTGGACCCTTCTAGTGAAGCCTGCATGTTGATCATTGTCAACCTAGTTTGGCTATTGACCAATGAAATATCAGTATGTGTGACACCAGGTGGCACTGTAATTTGAGAAAAATTGTTGGCCCCTTTTCCTAGCCTGTAGCTGTAGGTTTGAGAGAAGAGGAAAATTATTTTTATGTGATAAACAAGATTGTTCACAGTTCTTCTGTAAGGCACTTACAGACCCAAGCTGACCATATAGACATGTCTATAGAATATGGTTATGACACCAGCAAATTTATAAATGGTGACAAGATATTCTATAAGATATTTAGATGTGGCATGGTAATACTTGCACAAGGAATATGAATCTAGCATCTTTGTTATAATGGAGAGCAGTTTGTCGTATGTAGTTCAACTGAAGTCACAACTGGCTTTGAAACATTGAATTCATGTCTGCCCATATTAAGTAATATCCAAATGGATGTACTTTTTACCCTTGCTGTTACCTTTGTACTGCCCAGATGCACCTTCCAGGAGGAGCAGAAATTGTACTATGTGTCACCAGAAATCCTGAGGTAAACATCTGAATGATGACAGTGTGTCAAGTTAGCTTTCACTTTTAACAAGGTCCTAGATTCCTTATCCAATAAATGGGTGTGTGCTATGCACATGAGGTATAGGACTGTTGAGACAAATTCTTAGTCTGGTGGGTTGTTAATCGTCTGAACAACATATCAGATGTTTACTTATTTTGAGAGGTTTTCAGTGGTCTAAGCTGCAAGTCAAATGTTTACTAATTCTGACAGGTTATTAGTGGTCTAAACTACAGGTCAAATGTTTACTTATTTTGACAGGTTATTAGTGGTCTAAACTACAGGTCAAATGTTTACTTATTTTGACAGGTTATTAGTGGTCTAAACTACAGGTCAAATGTTTACTTATTCTGACAGGTTATTAGTAGTCTAAGCTACAGGTCAAATGTTTACTTATTTTGACAGGTTAGTAGTGGTCTAAACTACAGGTCAAATGTTTACTTATTTTGACAGGTTATTAGTTGTCTAAACTACAGGTCAAATGTTTACTTATTCTGACAGGTTATTAGTAGTCTAAGCTACAGGTCAAATGTTTACTTATTTTGACAGGTTAGTAGTGGTCTAAACTACAGGTCAAATGTTTACTTATTTTGGCAAGTTATTAGTTGTCTAAACTACAGGACAAATGTTTACTTATTTTGAGAGGTTATTAGTAGTCTAAACTACAGGTCAAATGTTAACTTATTTTGACAGGTTATTAGTTGTCTAAAATACAGGTCAAATGTTTACTTATTTTGACAGGTCATTAGTAATCTAAACTACAGGTCAAATGTTTACTTATTTTGGCAGGTTGTTAGTGGTCTAAACTACAAGTAGAATTTTCACTTATTTGACAGGTCATTAGTAGTCTAAACTACAGGTCAAATGTTTACTTATTTGACAGGTCATTAGTGGTCTAAACTACAGGTCAAATGTTTACTTATTTTGGCAGGTTATTAGTGGTATAAACTACAGGTCAAATATACACTTATAATGCCAGGGTATTAGCAGTTCAAACTACATGTCTGATGTCTACATATTTTGACAGGCTAGTAGTGGGCCAAACTGTACATGTCAAATGTTTAGTTATTTTGACAGATTTATAGTAGTCAAACCTACTGCGAAATGATCACTTATTTTTAAAAGGATATTAGTTGTTTAAACTGGAAATGAACATGTCAAATGTTTATTTATTTGGACAGATTCATAGTGGTTATTAATGGTCCAAGCTACATTTGAAATGTATACTTCTTGTAAAAGGCTATTAGAGGTCCAAACTACATGTCAAATGTTATTCAATGCAGCAACATGAAAACCTGACGTGCAGATTGCTACAAATCTCTTGTGGCATCAACTTGAACGTAAAGACAAAAAGCCATCTGCTCCCTCCTAACTGATCAATGTCTATATCGATCATCGGTTGGTTTTGCCTTTCAATGATGATGCAATCGTAACTGATTCCAACCCTAAGTGGAAGGATAAAGGCTGAGGGTAGAAATGAAATACCAACATTACACTTTCAATCCATTTTGTTGACAGCAGTTGGTTGATGATGGTCTTGCTGAGGGCCAATGTGAACTTCCCTTTTCTTGTTCTAAAAGTGTGGGTGTTATTGGACATACCATCAGAGCCACCTGGTGAGTGCCACAGAGACTGTGATGGCGGAAGTTTCTGTAACTGCAAATACGTTTTTGCCAAGATGGCTGTCTCCATGACGGACATCCGTGCGATGCTTCTTTAACACCTTCAGTGCTAACTGTCATTTAACTCATTCCATACCAGTCCCTGATTTTTCCGTATATTTACCTAGATTTAAAATGACAATTGCATATTTAAATTCATGAAAAGAGCTTTCACTTAAGTACCAACATGCCTATAGTCTTAAGTCAGTGGCTATGGTACTGCCTGGCAAGTCATGCTGCAGCTGCCGCAAGGGCAGCTGCAGCATGACTTGCCAGGCAGTTCAAGAACCACTGACCAAGGCCTGTGACCATAGTATGGAATGAGTTAAGTCAAACTATGAAAAGAGAACTGTCCTCAATTATAATAAGGGCGCTAGATTTGTGTTTCTTGTGCCCAGAGTGCACCAAGGAAAGCTGTTGACTCCGTACTAAATATGACACTGAAAGAGGGAACACCTCGAGTTGGTTCCTTTCATTATTGCATCTACATTTTGCTTACAGCGATGAATTTCCATTCCATGTGTCTTTTCTATTCAAGTATATTTTTGCACGGTGTAATTCAACTTTAAAGCTTTATTCTTGTGTGTATTAATAAATAAATGAAGGGGCATCAATAAATGTAAATATTAGTCTGGACAGATATATTGTTCAGTAAAATTTGAAAGCATGTTTCGGATAGACACAGAAGTCTTAGTCCACGGAATGTGTTACATTATCAGAAAAAATAAAATATCAAAGCGAGGGCTTTGTTGCTACTAAAAACTCTCACATGCCAATCATAATCTACACTGCTGCCAATTCTACTGCATGATTATATTGACGGATAGGTCAGAGGTTAATAGGATATTTGTTTGGTTGACCTCGTATGACGAGGGAGTATAAATGAAGCAAAGATTCAGCCATGCACAGATAAGTATAAATGTCAATGGTGTTGTTAGATGGGACGGCAACAGAGGATGTCTCGCAGGCTACCAATGAGGGGATTATCCACTGGCACCTCCAAAGAGCCACGTAATTGACAAGAAAGATCACCACGGGGCAAGCCTGTGGCGTTCTTCTGTGCAGACTGTGTGAGGAATCCAGGGTGAGCTAAGAGGAATAGTTAATGAAAAATAAACAGGTGAAGGGGATGTCTTGTGTATTGATATTGCCTCTATAGAGTGCAGACAAGTGGTATATAACTTGATACACAATTGCTGAGAAATATTAGGCCCCGCAGTGCCAATGTAATAACAAACTCTGATTGGTTGTGGCCAGTTGGGAACAAGTAGTCTGAGACATTGAGCCCTTGCTCCGCCTACAACCTGTTCAAACACATATGAGGCCCAATATGACACATTGACAGGTCCTATAGAGTGCCTCTGAGTGATTGCAGACATGTTGTTAGGGATCCTGTGTGATTCACAGGCAGTCAGTATCTATGCATTGAAGTCCGTTTCATCTGCAGGTTCAAAATGTTATCATTATTCAGGTCTGTATAAGAGGGTGATGTGACTGGAATGCCAAAGACGGACACATGTCCTGTGTCAGGGGTAGACCTGCGGCCGGCCACTGTGGCTTGATTGCCAAACATGTCACAATATCGGCTGTGTCTGGTAATATAGCCAGAAGATCAATGCCCTGCATTTGTTTTGGCATTGAGGGCCTTTAGTGTCACTGCTCGGCAAAAGAGCTTGCTTAAAGCCATGTAATTTAGGTCATTTCCAATTGCAAAAGTCCACAGCTCTAATTGGATATCTCTACTTGTACGGTCCCAACACCACAGATAGAAATCCATACAATGTTTATAATTACTGGCCCTCCATGTTCGCATGTATGTAACTGTTACCAGAAATAGTTACATTGACACACAAATATGGGCATAAGATACAAAGTATGGAGGCCTAATGTATGGTACCATTTCAATCCATGCGTCTCTCGTAAGGGCACATCACGGCAAATTGAGTTATTTCTGAAAGACTTGCATTAGAATGGCCTTGGTGTAGGTATTTAGAGGCAATGCATCACATTTGGCTTGGAGAAAATTATATCCTGGGTGATCGCGTCCATGTGAAAGAGTCTCTAGAGCAAGCTGAGTCTTGTCAGACTTGGGAGGAGAATTTACAAAGCGCAGAGTCGTCTTTCACTCAGTGTAACCCTTGATTCTTCAGTGTAACCCTTGCTTCCTCAGAAGTTTCATTACCCAGAACTTGTTTTATGGCCTGATCAATGAGCCAATCAGAGTAAGGCTATGGTGATCAACAGGTTCCCTCTACATTATCCTACCAGAGGCTCCTAGTCTCACCCCTTGGCGGGAGATGTCTTGCTTTTTGGTACTTCTACAAAGTCTCCTGCTCTCCTGCTTTTTATAAAATGTCTCCCACTTTTTGTAATTTTTTTTTAAAGTAGCATTATTCCATCGATGGCTGTAAAGTTGTACTGTTTTGCCATGTTCTTGTACTCTATACCCATGAAATATGTCTATGGTGGTGCCTAAAATGGTCAAAATGCAGGAAATGAAGGTGCAAATTTCAAACTTTTCCTGGGGAAGCATGCCTCCAGAACCTCCTAGCTATGCTTCTCACCTTCAGGGCTCACCCTCCACTTTTCAGTACCTGCAGGAGGGACATCTCCCACTTTTAACATCTAGGCAAGCTTGGACGCTCTGTACTGAGGCATAATAGACTTTATTGCTTATCCAGGAGTCATTTCCTTAGCATTATACTATATGGTGTTATAGACTTTATTGCTCATCCAAGAGTCATTTCCTTAGCATTCTACTATGGTGTTATGGACTTTACTGCTCATCCAAGAGTCATTGCATGCAGGCACATCCACTGACCTTGGATTGACCTGGACCTCAACCTAATGGTCAATGGCAATCTGAGGTTGACTGAGGTGAACGGCAATCTGGGGTCCATGGATGTATCAGGGATGACTACAGGAAGAGTAGAAAAGTCTTCTATCATGTTCAAACGTAGTTTGCTTTCAGTTTTGTCTGCCAGTGTTTCCTCATAGACATATACTGCATGAAGTTGTTGATGAAATTCCAGGTCATGGATGTCTCACTACGACCTGTGATTCTGTTTTTTCATTGGCTAAGGGCCCCTGGCAAAATAAAAAAAAAAACAAACAAACATAATAGAATAGGGAACAAATGATAACATGCATTTGCATCACTTAGTTCTCAGCTTGATGTGGCAAATCTTGAGCGAACAAACTCCAGGCTATCTGAAATTCCTGTTCAAAACTTGCCCTCATGTATTGACCCCCAAAATTGAGAGTTTGACAGTCGTAAATTAATGTTATCATTAGGGTAATAAGTTTTGAATTAACAATCCCAGAAAGGAACACAATTAGATTATTATAATGGTATCTTCAGGCAAATGGTGTCTGCACTAGAAGATAGTCTCTATGTTGAGAAATGTCCCCTCTGGTAGGGTCTGACAGCAGACTCTCAAACAAAGTGATCCAGCGACAGGTAAAGTGCTGCTGGTATGTCTTTTACCATATCCACTGGTGGGTCATATGCTGGTACCCACATAGTAATTAAAGTCTAACCCTAGCACTATGTATACCCAGATGTGAACCACTGGCTGCCAGACTGGTACCAGCTGTCCATGGCATAATGGAAATCAAATTTCCCTGGTGGTCCACCCTAAGCAATCCTCAGGTAAAGTACCTGTGGCAGACCACTTGAGTGGACCGCCTGGGGACCACTTGAAAATGGCTGTAAGACTTTTGGCCAGAACCATGGAGACCTATTTAAAACTGGGCACTGGGGCATGGGATAGTACATATGCATGTATGATCACAGGGAACCAGACTAGTGTGGTGTCACAACAAGGATTATTGCTACATGCTGCCAATATATTTTCAGTACAGAAACTGTGTCTAGAGAAGTCTGCCACTCTACCATGCAGAGCACATTTTGGTCAAGTTTGTCAGATCATTGTTTATTGAGTTGTAATTATAAATATTATGAATTTTTCCCTACTCAGAGTCTGCATATATTAAAAAACATCTCTCTGTACATAAGTGATGATAAGTCCAGACAGTCTGTTCAATTCAGAGGTTCTCAAACATACAATGTAGTACTGTGCCACAAAGCTGGAGTAGAATATTGATTGACCACTGTTGCCTTTGATCATGTGCGGTTCCTCAAAATGCATTTTCTAGTGGATGCAGTACTGATTAGTTGGAAAAGGGTCACACACCACCAAACAAAACACAGAAGTAAAGGTAACAGACATTTGAAACTACAAGAAAGGAAATGATCAGCATAATATGACTGAAATATTTCAAGCCAGGCTGAACTGTTTACAAAGTTGCCATTTTGGTCAGACATGAAATTGTTGGATCATGTCTCTCAAACACAGTTACCCTTTCGAAACATTTATGTTCAATATTTTTCAATATATTGACCTTGTTTGGTGCTGGATACTATAAAGTTTTTGTGGTTTATCTCCTGGCATTCATATGTGTTAATGTGATTAGAATTGTGAGATTTACAGGAAGTTATAAACTTTCAAGCAATTATACTGATTGGCCACCTGGCAGAGTATATTAATTGTGTACACAGTGAAAGCTTGCCGCAAAATGCTAGTGGATGATAAGATAGTGTAGCGTATAATTGCTTTGCGCCTGACGTGAATGTGTTAATGATGAGTAAAGTAGTCTTTAAGTCATCACTGTTAAATGTCAAAAGTTGAAAGAGGAATCACTAAATTGTGTTTCCAAAAGGTTGATGCAATCAATTTGTTACATATGTATGTAATGTGAAAGAGAAAACCATATTTTCAAATGTCAAACGTGAAGCAATAATTGACAACATTAGAAGGACATGATGAGCAGTGTTGTTGCAGGAAATTAATGACAAAAGGGATGAAAGGCACCATTTGACTCTTTCAATACCAGCTGTGACTTAAGTCGAACTACTTAAGACTAAATGCTCTCAATTATAATAAGAATCTTAAATTCATATTGCTTGTGAAAAGACTTTTCATTCAAGTAGCAGTATTCTTGTAGTTCCAGAGAACGTAAGGGAGTGAGTCAATAGCTTTCCTCGGTACACTTTGGCCACAATGCGCCCGCCCAAAGTACACTGAGGGAAGCTCTTCAGTCAGGCCACAATTTGGCACTGAAAGAGTTAAAAGTAATGCTGTTTACAGCCAAAACATTGGCTGCATGGAGCTGTGGAATTGAATGGCTGGCCTCTGGCAAGATAAACGTTATGATAAAAAATATTGTGGTGTTAAATTTTCGGCAGGAATATCTGATTCTGTGCAGCCGGACAGCAGTCTACAAAGTTAATATGTTTTATCGCTCTAAAGTAAGGCGGTAAAAATAAGGCGGTATTTGTTGTATTTCTGCATGTGAGCCCATCAAATGATAGACACCAGAACAGTTGGTTTGAACAATTTATGAAGTGTTTATATATATATATATATATATATATATATATATATATATATATATATATATATATATATATATATATATATATATATATATATATATATATATATATATATATATATATATATATATATATATTATATATTATAAAAAATCAGCAAAAAGGACACAGTAACTACTTATTATAAAGTGGAGCAAACCAAATTGTGAGGTTAAAAATTTCAAATAACCGCCCTCAAAGTCCATGTAAAATCCATGTACAGTGAAAGGTCAATACAACGACACTCAGATATCTGACATATTCAATTGGTGACACAAATTTTCATGGGAAAAGGTTTATTTATTTATTTTTTGTTTGTTTTTGTTTTTGTTATCTGACTCATTTATCTGACATATTCAGTTATCCGACACAATTCTTAGGGGACAGATGGTGTCATTATTAGGAGTTTTCACTGTATTATGAAAAAATAGCATATATACACTGTAGTTACAATGTATTCAGATAAAGAAATTCCACTCCCACTTATAATTTTGAACACAAAGCCATGCAGATCAGCCTCCGTAAATGCAGTAATGGAATTATGATGAGGAAGTGCATGTTATAAGATGATTACTTAAGCATCAGCAGTAAGTGTTTGTTTTTCAGATTTAAAAAAAAGATCCTCTCCTGCTGACAGCTATCATAATTTAAAAGTGTTATTGTTACAAACAAATAATAATTCCAATAGGCCTTTAAGTATGAATGTGTAGCCTAAAAATTGCATATTGCAGCAAAATTAATATAAAAAGATGTCAACAGTCTAAATATTCAGCTATCTTTTTGTAGTATTTGTCTCAAAGTCCAAAATAGGATAAAATACATTTTAATACATGAAATTTTTCCTCCGAGTTTGGCTGAGGTCTGTCTTACTTAACCTTTATTACAGATGGAGAGCATCAGCACTTAGAGCAACATCCATCAGTTAATGATATGTACAAATCAACTCATTCCCTGTGTGTACTATGGGATGTAATATCAGCCATTGTCAGTACTTTTGCTTTGCTTTGGAAGAGGATTTTAAGTTTCCTCAGATAGAGAGGTGAAAAAGTACTTCTCTACTAAGCAGCATGTAACATCCATTTTATTTTCCATACTAGCATACAGGGAGCCCTCTTGTATTCTGTACTTGGTATTTGTCATTATTTTGCAATATTGTTATTGTCTGTATACAATATATACAGGGCAAAATGGTCTCCTCTACCATTGAGAGGAGCCCTGCTTCACCCCCCTGTCTTTGAGGTATGTAAACACAGCGCTTGCAAGAACCAGTCACTTCATACATGTACTTGGCATTTTGGTACTAAAGTGAAAGCCTGTGGTGTGCGGAATTCGAATTTGATGTTATTAATGCAACAGGATCTGGAGAGACGCGAGTCTGGTATGAAAAAGGTTAAATTATATGCATAGGTCTATTGATGTTGTGCCATGAGCGGCTTTCATCTGCCGCCAGTGCCTAGAGTTCAATGTCCTGCAAATTTTTGTTCCAGCTTCTCAGCAAAGAGGGTTCATAAAACTGAGGCTTTTGACATATTCCATCTAAATGATGCTTTTTCCCGCCTATGTCTAAATGTCGTCTGCTCATTGTGTTTTACTAATTCAGGGATAATTTTTCAAAATTTTAGATGAAACTTGCATGGAAGATCATTCCAAATTATATGCCCATGGTCAACAGCTTTCCTTCATGCGCTCTGGGCACAATGTGCCCAGAGCGCATGAAGGAAAGCTGTTGACTCGGTCTATCAGGGTGGAATGAGTTGACTCATTGTGCTGATTGCAACATATTTAATGCCAACATGGGATGTATCATTAGTTTTCTGCTACGATCTATAAAAATTGTGATTTGAAATAAAAATACGAAACGTGTGCAGAGTTTGAAAGTTGATGCTGAATTGAACAACTTTTATAGTTTTTCAATGTGACTGTTGAATAATAAAGTGATGACTTGGTGAGGTAAGTATAGTTTATTTGACAGGCTAAGGGTTTATTCCAACAAGGACTGAGCAATTTTGCGGGTGGCTTAGTTACTCTGGCAGTTAGTTCAGTGGCTTGACCCCATTGTCTCTGTGTTGATTCACAAGTTTAATAAAGAATAACAAAATTATCCCCCACGGGGGAAATTACAGTTCAGTAAAGCAACTCATGTAGATCCCAGAGGCATACGTTAGAGGAACATAATTATGCCTCTGTTTTAAGTCTAATATCCTGGGAAGTTGGAGGCTTATGTATGTAAATTAATGTATGTTTTGAGTGTTTCCACTGAAGATAGCAAAAAATGAATTAAAGAATATCCACACAACAGGTTACAGGCTGGTGTCAGCTGCTATATGTACAGGCTGGTGTCAGCTGCTATGTACAGGCTGGTGTCAGCTGCTATATGTACAGACTGGTGTCAGCTGCTATGTACAGGCTGGTGTCAGCTGCTATATGTACAGGCTTGTGTCAGCTGCTATGTACAGGCTTGTGTCAGCTGCTATGTACAGGCTGGTGTCAGCTGCTATATGTACAGGCTGGTGTCAGCTGCTATGTACAGGCTGGTGTCAGCTGCTATATGTACAGGCTTGTGTCAGCTGCTATGTACAGGCTGGTGTCAGCTGCTATATGTCCAGGCTGGTGTCAGCTGCTATGTACTGGCTGGTGTCAGCTGCTGCAAGTTGGTGTCAGCTGCTATGTACAGGCTGGTGTCAGCTGCTATATGTACAGGCAGGTGTCAGCTGCTGCAAGTTGGTGTCAGCTGCTATATGTACAGGCTGGTGTCAGCTGCTGCAAGTTGATGTCAGCTGCTATGTACAGGCTGGTGTCAGCTGCTGCAAGTTGGTGTCAGCTGCTATGTACAGGCTGGTGTCAACTGCTGCAAATTGCTGACAGCTGCTGTGTACAGGCTGGTGTCAGCTGCTATGGACAGGCTGGCGCCAGCTGTTATCAGAGGTTGCAAGTTATTTTCTTCCATTACAGGAGATGTTCCTGATTTATCAGTAGGATTGAGGAGATAGGGCAGACAATGTGGGAGGGCTCTGGAGGGGGTATGCCCCTTGCCAAGAGAGACATTTTTGTAAATATACAGTTAAAATGGTGCATTGTGGTGGTTTACAATTCCTAAATCAGCTAAGAAAGGGGATAGGAAAACACATTTAAAATGCTGTTAACCACAGTCAGCAGCAGTCAATACACAAAAACACTGTCACAACACAAACAATTTATGCAAAATAACAACAATTAATGGAGAAAATTGATAACTCAGAAGTTTTTTCACTATCTGGGAGACCAGGAGACTCTAAAGAGATGAGTTAAGTTTCGGGAGATCTCCCAAAAATTCAGGAGTTTTGGAAGCTCTGTGCTATGTACAGGCTGGTGTCAGCTGCTGAAGGCTACTGCCTATAGCCAGAATGTGCCAATGGCTGCTGAACAGTCTCACTGGTGATACACGGAAGAAAACTCGAGGGAATAGATCTTGACATTGGTTGACCATTGAAGTGCTTAAGTTGAGTCTTAGGTGGTAAAATCTCTGAGATACAGGTGTAAAATGCTGAAGGATTTCCTGTGAGGTAAAGACAAGTTTACTCTAATCTGTTTTCATGAAGTGGATTGGACCATATTGAACTCCAGTTCAAGATATCTATTTAATTTGTGATCAACACAGTTAAAATGAAAGCTCATTTGCATATCAGTATAAAATAAAAGTTAAGCACCTCTCACTTCATATGCTGTAGGGTTGACAGTTTTTGCACATCCTATGATTTTCTTCAGATCCCTTAACTCATTCCACCCTGATGACGTTTTCTCCCCGCTAATATCTAAATGTCGTCTGCTAATTGTATTTTACTAATTTAGGGATTATTTTTCAATATTTTGGATGAAACTTGCATGGAAGATCATTCCAAATTATATGCCCATGGTCAACAGCTTTCCTTGGCGCGCTCTGGGCGCATTGCGCCCAGAGCGCGCCAAGGAAAGCTGTTGACTCAGTCTTCTACCAGGGTGGAATGAGTTAAGCCCAGATCAGCTAAATTGATTGTACAGTAGGAACTTATTATAACGACACTCAGGTGTCTGACATACTCACTTAACGACACTGGTTTTGAAGGACTTAAAGTTGGATTCCTTTGTTATGGGACTCATTTATCTGACATATTCAGATATCTGGCATATTTTGCAGGAAACAAAGGGTGTCATTGGAATGAAGTTTCACTGTATTTCAATACAATCAATTTAGCTGATTTTCTTATGTACACACACACATGTATATATACATATATATGTATATACATGTGCATATAATTATTTGAGAAACAGATTTCTAAGAAATGACCAGTGGACCATATTGAGATTGTGTTCATATGTCACTCAGAAACCATTGTGACTAGACAGTTACAAGACTTTATCACATTAACCCTTTCTTCCTTAAACCGGCTGGTGGTCAAATGTCTGCTTCAGTGTTTTTAACGAATTTCAACACTGATGACGAACAATTTGACTTAGAAATGTACATGAGACTTATCACGATCACATGCCCCAGGTCAACAGCTTTCCTTGGTTTGGGTTGGGCACTTAGTGCCCAACCCAAACCAAGGAAAGCTGTTGACTCAGTCTTTAATTCAAGGGGCAAAGGGTTAATACCCCTTTTCTGGCCAGAGTGAGAGGGAGTCAATAGGTTTCCTTGGCACAGGTTGGGCCCATTATTTCTAATGTAAGAAACGCAATTGATCATGAAACCCCAGTGTCACCTAAATGATCATGATAAAACGCCACTATTCTAGGACTAAGGGCCGTGTTACCATGTTGGCTAGCGGAGACAAAGAATATGGCAGTTTAAGAAAGGACATCTGTCTCTTGTGATCCATTGAAGTTATGACAAGCCACATGTATGGTTCCATCTGATGGTTGACAGATTCCCATGATGACTTCCGTCCATACATTCCTAGTTGTGTTTAATAATGGTAAGGTTACCTGGACAACTGATTCATGATAATGTCAACAATCAGGCAGATATCCACATAGGATGGGAAGAGTGTGCCTTGATGGGCCTTCTACCCTACAAAAACCCATATTAAAGCTGTCTTGCTTTTCATCTTAACGGACCATTAGTTTATAACATTTATATAATTGCACGTTGAAAATTTATATAATTTATATAATGGCACTGTGAAAATTTATATAATGGCACTGTGAAAATTTATATAATTTATATAATAGCACTGTGAAAATCTATGTAATTCATATAATGGCGCTGTGAAAATTCATGTAATTTATATAATGGCACTGTGAAAATTCATATAATTTATATAATGGCACTGTGAAAATTTATATAATTTATATAATGGCACTGTCAAAATACAGTAAAACCTCCCTGTACCGAACACACTTGGGACAGGAAAAAAGTGTTCGGTATATTAAGGTGTTCGGTATAGCTAGGTTTGCTTCTATTGGAAGTATGTATTTTATTTGGGACCGAGAAATAGTGTTCAGTATAGAGAGGTGTTCGGTATACGCAGGTGTTCGGTTAGAGAAGTTTTACTGTATGGGTTTCTGACTTTCTGGTGTCAAGAATGGATGAAAAGGGGATATGAAAATGCTAAAATTCAGATATGTCTGGGAGTCTCACTGCTAGACCAGCTAGGAAGCCACAATTTCAGCAACCTTACCAGTAAATATCTAGATCAGCCAGTGTGGGAAAAAAGCCAAGATGGAAAAAAATACCAGCAAACCCTATAAGTACACACACAAAGTTAATCATCAGTTTGTGGGGGGAAATAAATAAATATGGGCGGAACATTAGTGCACCATGATGGGATGGGGAACAAATATTCATGGGTGGGAATGAATATTCAATCCCCCTGGGGAAAACATACTTGCCGAATATTTGTTGCTGGGGGAACAAATATTCTGGTGGACAAATATTCCTATACAACAGCAATATCTTAGAAACTAAAAAAAAAAAAAAAAATGTGAATGTAGAGCTTAAAATGCTATGTGATATATTGATGGACAATCTCCTTCCACCTATATGTATGCTGTATACAGCATTAAACTGGCTGACTACAGTGATAAAGAAGTGATTACATAGCTGTATGGGTTTGTTCACTGCAGGCATACCTGGCATGGCCAAGTGCTTCCATGGGATTAGAGAGTGAAGCCAAGCATCCTGTCAAGACATGACAAACCAACCACCTGTTGTAGTTTCTACAGCCCAGACAAAACTAAATGATCACCATTGTCAACTGGTATATTGGCAACATGTGGTTCCTTTAAATTTAAGGTAGACACAAGTCGCTTCATGCCTCTCTCAGATGAAAACATAACTGTGTTTATTTATTTCATGCCTCTCTCAGATGAAAACAAAATGTGTTTATTTATTTCATGTTCGCGTACATGTAGCAGGTATAAACACCAGCTGTACCATGAGTCGTATCATCGTGTATATCTTTATTCAGATATATTGAATTGTGCCTCAGTGGAATCATACAGCCCAGCCACATAATCAACATCATGCAAATGTATTTCTTGTTTTAATCACCGGGACAACCCAGCATATGGCATTCCAGTGCGTGTGGTGTTGTAAATTGTGCCGGCCCATGTACAGTCTCCATCACTTTGTCTCTGGACGGGTGGACCGAGCTCCCGAACTGCACAACCAATGTCCTGTACGTAATGTTGGCATACCACTGTTAAGAACATCAATTCTTATACCAGAATATATCAAAAATTGCGCACAATGGTTGTGTTTACCTGATGCTGCCCCGAATGAAAGTTGGCAAACTGGCCAGACCAATCCTCTTCCAATTTGCTGTGAGGCCTTGTCCTGGTATTTTTGATCTCACAGATAAACTAAACACTGCATGCATGTAGGGAGTTGTCCCTTAAGTATCAAGGGAATGAGATTGCCTCATGGATTATTGGATTTATAAAACTACTGGTGACCTAACACCATTAATTTGACTCAGTTGATAGAGGCCATTATTTGACAGTACAGTGATATTTGTCCTCGAAGACCACCCCTAGGACTAAATTATGGTCTCTCAAGACAGGTGGTCTCTCATAAGAGGTATAAATAACATAAAAAGTATTAAGAAAAACATCCTGAAATGTTTGTCTTTTGAGACAGGGGTCTGCTACTTGATTGACTTTTAAACTAGGGACTGTACCTCTAGCCATGTAAGTCAGTTTGGTTTTTGCTTATTTTTGTGTGGGGATGACAACATACTGTGGCAGGCGTGATGGTGGCAAGGAGATGGCAAGATGGCTTGTCGGCACATGTGCCATATTTGAAAAGCTTCAGCATGTGTAGGTGACAATGTGGTCCTTGCAGACCTTGTGATGGCGTGTTTATTAGTATAAACATAATGGTTGCTTGTTGTTGTCTGTGTGGGGCTGTAGTCAACAACAAAGTACATTCTGATGTGTAAACTTGCAGGCTACAATATATGTTTACCATGACAGTTTGTAAGTGAAAAACTTGTACCTGTGAGAAGGTATGGTCAACATGTGATATGATAGTCTGGGCTGGGTTAAGATATTTTGTTGAGGTTTACACAGGGATATGGTACTGTGTGGGAGAGAATATTGCATGGCAAAGCATTTAGCACATGAGCTGGACCTCTAGTAGTATTTTTTGGTTTTTAGCAAGGTCTGATTAAGCTTTTGATGATTCTGTCACGAAATTTCGCAATTAAAATTGAACTTAGTTTTACTTTCAAACTAGACTGTAAAATCAATCTTTATCTCCATGGAAGTGCCCTTTAGAATTCGGTGGCCACCCAGACAGCGGCTTAATGGCCTTATGGGAGGTCTCCCCTAACAATATTTTAGTATAAACGATACATGGTATTTTTTCCATATGTTTGAGATATGTATGAGACATTGTTGAAATAAAATGAATCTTGATCTTGATCTGTTAGAACTGATTGAAAACAGGAAAATGACCGGTGTGTCCCAACACACACCAATATGTGGAGAGGCATACGAGATATTTTTGCTTGCATACTTATTTTTGGCATACTTTATCACCAAAATGGGTTTTGAAGTGCTCTGAAGTGACAGAAGATTCCCATTGACGTAATCTTGGGAGGCTGACTTTCATAAACATGAACTTTCAGTCATACACCCAAACTTCAAATAGGCACCTTACTCCATGTTCTTATGAATGGCATTCCATGTAAGTCACGTGACTACTACAGTTTTATTACGTAGAGTAGTCCCCGGCAAACATGATTGGACACTTCTAGGACACAAGCCACACCTTTTAACCCTTTCCCCCTCAAACCGGCCAAAACTGGTTGGTGGTCAAATGTTGTCTGCTTCAGTGTTTTCAACTAATTTCAACAGTTATGAAAAACAATTTGACTGAGAAATGTACATGAGACTTATCAAGATCACATGCCGCAGGTCAACAGCTTTCCTTGGCTCGGGTTGGGCACTTAGTGCCCAACCCGTGCCAAGGAAAGCTGTTGACTCAGTCTTAAGTCAAGGGGGAAAGGGTTAAGGCTCTCTCATGTGGACAGGGAGCAATTTAAACTGGCTAGGCAGCAATACATGAGATGTGAGACTGAACTCAAAATCACAGGCTTAAAATGCTGCAGGTTTTGTGAGAAAAACTTCTCCGGCTTGCGTTAAAGAACGAGACAATGGCTGCCCTTGGTTCATGTAAGTGTTGGGTGCTAAACGCCTAACCAAGGCCAAGTTCAGCTGTTGACTTGGGCGTGTCAGCTTGATGGGTATCATATACATGTTATTTATTGATGAACACATCATTCGTAAAAAATAATGATGCTAAGGCCATTAGGCCGACGGCTCATCATTGTCTACAAATGATGTTGCTCAAAGGTCAGTAACTGACTCAAAATGCATTTTTGACATTCATGAAATATTGCAATGGCAATTGACTTCGAAATTTAAAACTTTCATTGTATAAAAACATTGCACATCCACTACAACCCTGAATTCATGGAAAATATAAATAAGAGCAATACATGTGCAGTGACTTTCAATGAATTTTAACAACAATTATCATCCAAATGATTTTTCGTAACAGTTAGTATAGACACTTTTGTTTTACATGGATTAATGTGAAAGAAGTCAAGCATTGACTTATCGAGTCACTCTCCATGGCACAGATGTTGGCGTATACTTCCTACCTTGTCTAGTGGAGGAAACTAAAGAACTCGGAGAAAACCACTGTGCAACATTAAAGTGGTAGGAACTTTTTCCACATGCTGCCCAGGAGAAGAATTGAACCTGGGTCACAGAGGTGAAAGGCGAGCGTCTTTCCATGTTTCTTGAATGTAAATACAAGAATAGATTCAGAATAACCTTTTAATTGTATTCCTAATTGTGTGATATCAACTTGATGAGAGGCATTTCTACATGACACTAAAAATGCCCCTCATGAAGTTGCAATCATCTGCTGATAAATACAATTGAAAGATTCAATTCCTAAATATGCTTCAACTGTAAAGACTTCCTACTCTTGTCCTAAGGTTGCCTGGTAATAGTGCTATGTTCTTCTACACTGACTATAAGGCCAAAACTTCTACAGGGTCTGAATAAGGTCTGAGTAGCAGTACAGAGCCATGTAATTCTACAGGGTGTGAGTAGCAGTACAGAGTCATGTAATTCTACAGGGTGTGAGTAGCAGTACAGAGCCATGTAATTCTACAGGGTGTGAGTAGCAGTACAGAGCCATGTAATTCTACAGGGTGTGAGTAGCAGTACAGAGTCATGTAATTCTACAGGGTGTGAGTAGCAGTACAGAGCCATGTAATTCTACAGGGTGTGAGTAGCAGTACAGAGCCATGTAATTCTACAGGGTGTGAGTCACAGTACAGAGCCATGTAATTCTACGGGGCCTGAGTAGCAGTACAGAGCCATGTAATTCTACAGGGTGTGAGTAGCAGCACAGAGCCATGTAATTCTACAGGGTGTGAGTAGCAGTACAGAGCCATGTAATTCTACAGGGTGTGAGTCACAGTACAGAGCCATGTAATTCTACAGGGTCTGAGTAGCAGTACAGAGCCATGTAATTCTACAGGGTGTGAGTAGCAGCACAGAGCCATGTAATTCTACAGGGTGTGAGTAGCAGCACAGAGCCATGTAATTCTACAGGGTGTGAGTAGCAGCACAGAGCCATGTAATTCTACAGGGTGTGAGTCACAGTACAGAGCCATGTAATTCTACAGGGTCTGAGTAGCAGTACAGAGCCATGTAATTCTACAGGGTGTGAGTCACAGTACAGAGCCATGTAATTCTACAGGGTCTGAGTAGCAGTACAGAGTCATGTAATTCTACAGGGTGTGAGTAGCAGCACAGAGCCATGTAATTCTACAGGGTGTGAGTAGCAGCACAGAGCCATGTAATTCTACGGGGTCTGAGTCACAGTACAGAGCCATATACATGTACATGTAAGCCCACAGGGTCTGAGTAGCAGTACAGAGCCAAATGTAACTCTACAGGGTCAGAGCAGCAGTACAGTGTTATGTAATCCAGTGGGGTCATGAGTAGCAGTAAAGGACATATGTACTTCAACAGAGTTGAGCACTATAGAACTTATATACCTCCACAGGATTTGAATAGCATTACAGTGGTCTCCCTCTTATTAGGCCAACCCAAATGCAGCCAAAAAGTTGCTTTATAAGCGGGGCGGCCTCTCTTGAGGGGGATAATATAATGGAAACACCATATTGTCTGCACGAGAATGCTGGCCTTTCAAGAGGGGTCGCCTATGGTGAAAGGGGCCTTATAAGAAAAGGACCACTGTATAGTACCATGTATATATACTGCTACATGGTCTATATGGTAGTTTAGGGCCATGAACTTCAATTTATACACCTGGAGAATTCCCTGCTTCAGGTTGTTTTGTCCCACATTGGCAATGAAATTTTTTTGCGACGATTATTTTGAGTGCACTAAAGGTGCAGGCTTACTTGTGCAAAGAGAAGGAATGCAGGAGGAAAGGACTTGGTTCAGACGGATATGAAGATGCGATGCTTCTGTTGATGAAAACAGTTGCTCTGTGCTATTGTTGGGCCTGAACAGGGATTTCTTGCGATCCTGACATTCATGTAATGGTCGCTACCACAGAGAAATGAAGCTAGATGGGATTTCCCTTTTCCGGCAAAACACATGCACTTGCACCCTAAAGTGGCTATCAATAGGATGTATTTATATTTAAATGCGGTCCTACTCTAACACCTATTGAGCAAAAGAGGGAGCCACCTGCATCAGGGCAGATCCATGTAAATAGCATGGTCAAAAGTACTTTCTCAATAAAATAAACAACACGAACACAGAATAATCTAAAGAAAATGTATTCACAGATATTTGAAACATAAAGGACGCCTAAATTGATTAGACATTGGCTCTCTTTTTGTTGAAAAGGTGTTATTTATGGATGTTTGTATAGTATATAATACAAGTCTGCCCTGATCACGGTTGAAGCATCAGCCTGTTGCCCTGGCAACACAGGAAGTGAGCAGGGTCACAATTAAATATGAATGTTTCCTATTGCAGATACTTCAATTCTGTAGTCTCCCAATCCATTCCATCACTGCCTTTTTTTTTAGTATATGTATATCTTTTTGTCAGAGAATGTTGTCTATTATTTATAGCTTTATAAGTTAAAGTAGGGGCTTATATTAGAACCCTGTATCAAGTGATACCTGTTACACCATTTTCAAGTTCTAAATTGTGCATGTCAGTTGTCTTGGTAACATACTAAGTTATCTAAAATATACATGTCTAGGTATTTAGGGCTTTGAAACCATTTGTATTATGACCTCTTTTAGGCTGATATGGACAGCCTTAAATAATAGAGAATGTTCACTGATAAAAATATATGCATATACATGTACATGTATTAGAACTTGAAAACGGTGTAATAGGTTTCAATTGGTACACAGGTTATTGCGTGTAAAACTAATGTACATTACATAACATACTTTAATTGAAAGTGTAATATATTTAAGACTTAAGTAACCCATCCATTACATGGAGATTTTGGGAGATATATTGTCTTTGTTATACAACTGTTCTGGAGCCTAAGGTGATAATTCTCTATGTGTTACGTGGCGTCACAGCCTCAAAAGTTACCATCTGGCAAGAGGGCATTATGATGAAAGCTAGTTAATACCAGTTATGACCACCAGGTGGCCTTTGATCTTTAATTTGTATCGATCCTCATGGTCAGTTGGCATCTTAGCTCTCCACCCAGGCTTGTGGGCTATAGAGCTTTTGCTTCAGAGTTTATCGGTAATGAGCAGATCGGTGGGACGTTGGAGGAAGGTGCCAGTATATATTGTGCAAGTGATGTGTCCCATATGGTGTAGACAGTTGTACTGTCGTGGTGAATGATGTGTATATTAAACAGGAAATTATTTAATTGTGCACAAGTTTATGTAAAGGCGGCGCTTTCAGCTTCAGCAAAATCAATTCCTCATTATCAACAAAATGGTGAACTCTTTGCTGGCCACTATGACACTAAGTCAACAGCTTTCCTTGGCACAGTTTGGCTGGAATGAGCCAAGCTGCTTGCTAATGATACATCTCATCTGCATTTCTCACTGAAATATTTTTCCATTTACATCAAATTTAATGAAAAGGAGTTAATTAAGCAGATGATGATTTACTTCCCGGCACTTTTGGGTGATGTGAGTGACAAAGGGTTAAGTTGCCTGTGGAATGGCTTTCACTTTGAGCAACCATGCAAAATTACAGGAACACAAGCCACGGCACATACTACTACTGCGGCTGGGAGGAAATGTGCTGCATCTGCATACATAAAACACAAAACTAGAGTTTTTTTTGCTTTTTAAATTGCATAAAGATGGTAAAGTAGATTTAGCAAATAAATATTGTCTGTATTGAGTCACGATTAAACAGTGCTGTAAATTTGTTTCTCCAATTCCCATAAATGTTCACATTTTCCACATTCTGTGCCTTACGGGGATAATGTGGTAGTGAAATTTGAATTTGATGATCTGATATTTGGGGGGGGGGGGGGCGGGAGGAGGGGCGAGATGTTGGTACTCAGCTGAACTTATCCTCATGATCATACCATGAGTTATATCTTTTGAAATTTTACTTTTAGTAGGCAGAGCTGACATTGTGCAGACAGCTTTACAGAGACTCCTCACAGTAGGTAAAACATTGATAATGGAGTCGGAATTCTGAGGCTTTGCAGAAATCAAACTGGCCAGGGAAACTTGTCTCTGTGCACAGAGCATTATGGGTAATGAAAAAGTGTGTATGGAACCTTTGTGTACTAATTAATGGGAAGAATGAATGGAGGTATACAGGTGCCTTGTAGAAACTAAGATGAATTCCAAAAAGAGCAAAAAAAAAAAAAAAAAAGGAAATAATTAAAATGCTAAACTGGGATGGTAAAAATCAGACAGCAGATATGGTGTAGATAACAAGTAAAGAAATGTGAGACGGCTGATAATTATCTAAGTTGGAAGCTGTGTGACTCGTATGTCAACAGATGGAGCCAGTTAACAGAGGGCTGATTGAAACAGGAGAAATGTATAATCATTTACAAGAGGAAGCGTACGTGTATGTACTATTGACAGATACATTGGTCTATGTAATAAGCTTCTGGCATTTCGTTATGTTTTCTTTGGTATTTTTGGTAATAAAAGTCACAGTCCACAAATGGCGTATTTGTAATGTGAGTGTGGGGTGTACAGATGACATTTGGAGACTGCATGTCTGGCGTGGGACCATGCTGCTATACACAAGATTAATGTCACCTTATATGTGGCAGCATGGGTTAGTGTAGTCTACGTGACAGAAGCAACACGTACATGATACAGGTGTCAAAATGATTTTTCACAGAGTAAAGAGTGTTTTAGGTTATTCTACGCAAAGAGTGCCTTGGATTTTCCCAAGAGAAGGTGTCTTGATTTACTCACAAGAGAGCGAGAGAGATCCTTGCATTATTTTCAAAATATGATTCAGTCTTTGTTTTCGTTTGTGTGTGTGTGTGTGTGTGTGTGTGTGTGTGTGTGTGTGTGTGTGTGTGTGTGAGAGAGAGAGAGAGAGAGAGAGAGAGAGAGAGAGAGAGAGAGAGAGAGTGTCTTGGTTTATACATCAGAAATTGAGTGCATTCAAACCCTTCTTATGACTTGTTATGTAACCTGAACTAACTTAATCTATTCCCCAAACTATTTGCAACTTTTCATTTGCTAAGTTAGATCTTTTGGACTCTATACAAACGGTTGCAATATTCCTCTTCAGTTGACACAAGCCCATCACAACTAAATGCACACAGAGGCAGCAACAAGTTAAGAACAAAAATATTGTGACACTTATTGAAAGTCAAAATCCTTCAAAATGAGGAAATTTATTGCTTGTCAACATGTGACAAAAAGACTGCAACTTATTGCAAATAAAGGAGACCAAAAAAAGATGGGCTGTCACATTGTAATACATGATCAAGTATCAAAGTGACACAGCTCACCCGCTAAGTCCAAAATACTATTGTATGCCAATCTAATATACCACTCACAATATGCAATTTTCTAAAGGTCGTAGCAGGTCAACCACAACAAGGGAAGAATTGTTAAAGGTATATTAAGAGTCCAGTTCATGGACTTTATCCAATTTTATTTAACATAGAGCTCTGCAGATTTCTTTCAAGCTAGAATACACTAAATAAACTGAACTGTTTGGCAGAACTACATGTAGCTGTCAGTGCAGGACATGGGTTGCAAACAAAAGTGCTCAACCTTTCTGATTAACAAGTGGAGGGAGGATTTTCGGGTGGTCTAATCCAGAATGTAAAATATTTTCTAGTACTGAGCACTTTAAGTAAAAATTGAAGAAAATTTAACTTTTTTGAGTAGGCAAGTGGTAATACGGAGAAGATAAAAGTTGAATATTGAGTGTTGTATTTTGGATGGACAAGGGTTGATGTGTTCAGGGCAGGTGGAAATTAAGCCACCAGACCAGACCTTTGTGCTGTTTTTAATAAACTCTGTGCAATGTGAGGAGGTTGACATTGGTGGCGCCACAATAGCCTGCCAGTCCTGGTGATTGTACAGCTGCTGCGATGAAGTTGCTGTCTCTGTGCGTGTACCCAACATGTCCTCCTCTGTTGTGCATTGGTCCATCCAAATGTCAGAATATTTGCTTTTGCTGCAACATAACCAGAAAAGTCTGCGTTATTCAGTTTAACTCCCTGGAGATTTAGTGGCCAGCTGCCCCCAGACACTGTCACAGTGTCCACAGGCTGGCCAGCAAAGTGCAGCACACTCAACTGATCACATGTAAATATCGTAAAGACAAAACATCAAACAGACCACATTTACAGACATGAGACCCTTGCTGCTAATTTTGATTGAGAAACAATTGTGTACTGATACATCAGCATTTCTGTCTCCTGTGGTTAATCCCTGATCAACAACATTTCCCGTATATGCCAATTTAAGCCAAAATATGACCCATGTATTTTCTAGAGATTTAAACCAGGCATGAGTTAATGTTGCATGGTGCTTTTAATCCATGATGAATGGTAGTGACCCATCACCCAGCATTTCAAGGCAAACACAGGGCAGAGAGGGGGGGCTTCAATGACTGTATGTGCAAGTAAACCAGATAAGACATGTACTCCCATCGGGATGCTGGCAGGAGGCCTTGTTCCTGTCCAAAGAGAAAGCAGTTTTTGTGGACCAATACTGGATCAGATGAAGGAAGTTAGGCCATGAGTGGCAATACTGCACTGCACATGTGCAGACTGCCAGAAATCCTTTTCACAGCATCATCCTGCTAGACAGCAGTAGCATCATTTTTACCCAAATTTGGGGTCAAATAAGAATTTTACGTCAGCATCATTTGAGTTTATGTGTTTAACTTTTCCAATATATGTACGCATGCATTGACAAGGTGAGCTTCAGTGTACCATATTTCTCACGCGTGTAAAGCATGTCCAATAGTACACATGCGCGGAATACCAGAACCCGTTCTGTTCACAGAGCATTCCCTTTTGCGGTTAAGGTTTCATGGTTAGAAAATGGAAGTCCCACAAACTTGGAAATTTATCTTCACCTTGAGGTCAATTTCCTTCTTAAAGGAGACTCGTCTTTCTTGTCAGGATAACGGAGGCATCTTAGTGTAGCTAGCTATCAAATCATTTCCATAAATGTTATTACTATGAGACAGCATCAGGATGTCCTATAGGAATAACATCACAAACCACCACCAGTTCCTTTGCAATCATTAGCTTCTCACCAGCTGTTTGTGGTAGATCATATTAGTCACTGTCCTACTAAAGCATACCATTTTTATCGGTTAATGTCAGGAAAGGGAGTTATGTATGCTAGATAATAATAAAAGATAATAAACAAAATAAATTCAATTCTTATAGCATATTGGACTATACTTTTAAGAAAATCATCCAAATTTTTTCCATGTTATCCTAATATAATACATGCATATTGATTTCCCTCCAAACTCTGTGACATGGCAATATATAGACGACAGTGACAATCAGCCCCTCCCCCCCCCCCCCATATATACAGGTGGACTGAAGGAAAACTACAGGTACAGGTACAGTGAGATCATGTTGGTTGAGTATACATGACCACTTGTTAACCCATTATCATCTAAGCTCTGATCAAATGACAACAGATTTTTACTTGGCACAAGCTCTTGACCTTATGTATAATACTATGTATTCAGTTTCATCTATGCTTCTCTCCAGATTTTTTTTCCTCATTTATGAGAAAAAGAAGCTAAAACTTTAAAGTGTACTATTTCACATTCATTCTCAATTCAGCCAGAACAAGACATACATGTTAGGGGTCAAAGTTGGTATATAGTTATACATGCGTCAGAGCCTGTATGTACGTACATGTATTGTGTCAGGAGTACTCCAATCCAATTGATGCTGAATGCAATCAGATATAGGTATTGATCGTCAACATAAATAATACAGCCCACAATCAATGTCTACAGGTTTATATCCAGTTCCAGCTTCTTACCGTTTTGTCCACTAAAAAAAAAAACAAAACAAAAACAAAAAAACAACAAAAAAAACTGTCATGTTTTTTTGCCGTAACCCCATCTCCCCAGGGTGAAGACCACTGTATCAGTAAGTTAGGCAGCAAGTGCTGCCCTGGCCGAGGCATTTTACATTGATATGTGTCTTTTCATTTTCAATTTAACCCTTTCTGTGCCACGCTTTGACTGAGTCAACAGCTTTCCTCAGCTTGCTTTGGGCACACTGTATTCAAAGTGTGCCAAGGAATTCTCTTGACCTGGACCATTTTTTTATGGTCTGTGCAACTGTAGGCATGCTGGTACCTGCATGAAAGGTTAATGTCAAACAATATGAATCCAGTATCATTACATGTCAATTCAGAAGACATCCTCTTTTGTCCAGATTGGCCATGAAAGAGTCAAAATGTTTGAAACCAATGATGTTTGGCCTGCAGTCAGTTTTGGCCAGTTTGGATGGAAAGGGTTCAATAATAATTGCTACATTTGTGCCTGTGGCATCAGAACTGTTGGTCTTCATGCAACTGTTGAGTGCAGCAACAATGATAAAAGCTGCATCCAGTGTGTTGTGCAGCCAGATAGAGCCACAGTATGGTATGGCCTGCCTCTACATCACCACATCTACCAGAGAAACTCCTCTGTGCCGAACAGTAGACAAACATCTCTAAGCTAAAACAAAAACAGAAACTGCACTGGGTTTAAAAGTGTTACAGAAACAAAATGAAACAAAAAGAAAGTTGATAAGGATTAAAATTGTTAAAAGAGCAGCCTTAATTTGTGTGTAGCATTTGTGATCTGTATACGTGTAACATTGTAACATTTATAGCATTTTACATAGATAATTACTGTGTTTCAATATTTATGCTTTAATCTAATTTGAATTACCCTTTCAATCAAGACATTTTTAAATCAATGCCTATTAAGCCTCATTACAAAAACAAATTTTGTTTTTTTTAGTCCAAAGCATATGTGCCTCATGATTAACTCTTTCAGTGCCAATCACGTCTAAAGTCAATCTAGTCTAAGTTATCATTAGGATCTCAGTTCGCATTCCTCGTAAAAAGACCTTTCATTCAAGTACCATCATGCCTCTAGTTCCAGAGAAAATATTACAGCAATGTGCATTGCACCCAATGCGCGTCAAAAAAAGCTGTTGACTCAATCCAAAATTTGGCACTTAAAGAGTTAAAAAATGTTTTGTTTGAAGCCATTGAGATCTTTACATTGTCATTTTATTATATTTATATTATCTCTGCATATTTATCAGTGCTTAAGCTTTAATTTAATGTTAGTTACCTTCGAGTGAAGACAGTCTCAGATATATTCCTAACTGGCCAGGACTGCACTGGCCAGTCATATCTGTCCTTAGTTTATGAACAATGTACAAACCCAATGTGCCTCAGGATGAAAGAAATTTTGTGCAACAAATTCATCCTCACATCAACAGCACAAAAATCATGGACTCATCAATTCAAAGCACAAACCGTCTTTCAATTGTTTTCATGCAGCCACACATGTACAAAGTGATTTTTTCATCAGTATTTTACCTTCTTTGGAAGCTATTGAAACTGAAACTTCTTATAATATGTTATTTTCTCCTTTACATGTATGTTCTGAAAGTGAAACAAACTTATCATTAAACAGAGATTCCAAGGTCATTCATGCATGCTGTAAACAGCATGCTCAAAGCAGAGAGCCAGAAAAGTGCTTGTCTTGCTATGTAAAGGTTATTGCCATAGGACGTCCTAATCCTGTTAAATAATAATAATATTCATGGAAATGATTTGATAGATATACATGTACTAAGATGCTTCCACAACCTGACAAGAGAGAAAACTGCCTTGTCTGTAGGGCAAGAACAAAGCCTACAGCCAGTATACCCTGCCCGTCTTATCTCATTAATTAGCTTGTGCACACAGCAGGCAGCACATCAAAGTCTCCCTCTCTGCCCTGGGTTTGCCCTGAAACCCAGGGTGAAGAGTCAGCGCTATTTATTAGGGATTGGAGCCATCGTGTTTGATTATGTAAAAGTTTTTTTTTTTGTTTTGGTACCTTTAGCTTGAGGTGTTAACAGTCAAAGAACCTTTGCATAATGCATACCTACAGATGCTGCAAGCCTACACTAGTCTTCCAAATATGGTATACCAAGTTATGCTGTACCTCACCTCTGCATATTGCATACCAAGTTATGCAACACCTACCCTTTGCATATCACAGAGCACACTATGCTATGGCTGCTATTGTGGCAGCTGCAGCATTACTTGTTTATCTGTGCTAAACGCTATGGATTTAAGCCGAATTTGGCTGTTGCATTTGGCTGTTGCTACATGAGTGAAACTAAGCTCTTTTAGGAGAGATTTGATCACAAATCGCTTTATAATTCCACATAAAATATATGGGAAAAAAAGGCATTGCCAGTAAATGACCCAAGAGGTAAAGGACTTAATGTGGTCACTGCAGAGATTTATGTTCCTCATTTTTTAAGGTAAAGCAATAAGTCTGTATAACTGTGGAACCAGAAGCGTTGCCTTTGATGTTTGAGGCACAGCATTTAGTCTTCTGCAGGCGAGAGGCAGTTGGTCCTTTAATGTGAAATCTTGATGAGACATTTTATAGAATCCAGGGGCTGTTTTTTTATCTTTTTTTTTTCTTTTTTTTTTTTAAGGAGTTAGCAAAAAGACATTTTCTGGAAAGTATATTTCATATTATTAAGAAAATAATTGAGTGATTTAAAGAAACATTGAATGTAATTGATTTTTTTTTTCAATCCAATAGACATGGTTTCCATTGTCCTAATTTATAATGATAAACTGAATGATAACAAGTATACCCAGGTCAAAAGTGACAAACAAGTTTGCTTGCATTGACATGCTGGCATCATTGCATAAAGTGGCAATAGCGTGAGTCATTAACCCTAGAAATATTTTTCACAATTTTTCATCCCAATTGAAAAGATATCAAAGAAAACAGCAGTGGGTTGATATATTTCAATATGGACACAAATATCAATGCAAGGGAAGTTTTCTACACTTTGAAGTCAAGTAGCTTATGGCTGGCTGGCTGGCTGGCTGGCTGGCTGGCTGGCTGGCTGCCTGGCTGGCTGGCTGGCTGGCTCAGTAGGTGGATGGATGGATGGATGGGTGAGAGAAGATGGAAGGATTGATGGGTTGTTGGATAAATGGATGTTTGTGTGAATAGGTAGATGGACACATATAAGGAACAGTATGGATGGATTGATAGATGGATGGCTGGATTATATTATATGTAGCATTACAGTCATCACTGGGTGAGTACACGTCTTTGTCCTCTGTTATTAAGACCATATATACTTCCTGAAGATACTGCAGATTTCAAATTCTTAATAGTTCTGAGTCTTAAAGTTCCATATGTAAGCAACACTTATGTTTATTTTTCATTTTTAAATTTATTTTATTCATTTAGTTTACTAAAGATAATATATATATATATATATATATATATATATATATATATATATATATATATATATATATATATCAACTCATGTCCTGGGTGAAAAGTCCATTTGTAAATACTAATAATTTCCTTTTTCTTCTTGAGTATACTTTGTACAGTTGTTTCATGACTGTTGGCAATTTTGTAATAGGTTCTTTTAAAGAATTAAGTACTGGAAATTTTTATGTAAGTAAATTATATAAGTGTTAACTTTTATCTTGTTCCTATTGCAAGCATATAAATATTCATTATGTATATATACACATATATATTTATATATGTATATATATATATATATATATATATATATGTATATATATATATATATATATATATATATATATATATATATATATTTGCGCAAATCACAGCCTGTTTTTGTGTGCATTTTGAAAAGAAAATTAAGATATTATTTTTTTTCGATATTGCAGAATTTACCGACGTATGTCAAGTACTGTTGGACTTCATGTGCCACCAAATGTTCTCTTGCTTCTGAAGGTAAGAAATGACAGCCTGTACAACCCATGAATAGTGAGTGTTAAGTTGCCCTGCATACAAGATGGGAGCTCAAGAAAAAATGTAAAAAGCGAGATTCCTGTTATTTTATGACTGAACAGACACACACACAAAAGTGAAAGATGGACAAATTTATTTGATTTATATTATTAGAAAATTCAGACATCTGTCCCTAAATCAGGAGACTTGGCACCTCCATGAATACAAGTACATGTACATATGCCTTTTAGGAACAGCCACTTGCCCCCTAAAATAGAATCCATTCATAGAGGTCGTACAGTGCTGCAGTCAAGTTGGGAGGCATTTTATGAAGAGTTTTGTTGGAGACATAAATAGTAGCAGAGGGTAAAATGAAATTCAACAAAATGTGAAAAATGTCCAGTGTCCATGTGAATAGTAGATTGCTTAATGATTTACAAACAGGTAGGTAAGTCTCTGAGCAGCACCCAGTCCTCCCATTTACGTCAAACTAGCAATGAGTTGTTGGAGTTTATTTTGCCATCCACATGATTCATTAACCCAGACATCACTGTTTACCCGATTGTGAGCATCTAGTTCGTTTTCCTGCTGATTCACAGACAACTGCATGTATATGGTACAGCTATGAGACACTCCCTGCCTCAAAAGTACCTGCATGTAAAATGTTATCTACTTCAGTGTTTTTGCGTGAATCTTTTTCTCAGAAGAATGTGTTTGAATGAGAATATAACAGAGAACGTATTTGGGTAACATCCCAATGTGCATTGTTCCATATTTGACTTTAAATCAGTCAGGAAATGGTTAAGGCCCACCCAACTTGACCCCTTTGTTACCTATGTCAACTAAACTAGATGTGCTTTGAATTTACAGAACAGCAGGTTCATATTGCTTGTAAACCGACTTTCAGTCAAGTGCCGGTATATGTCTGTACTTGTAGACAGCGTACAAAACTCAAGGGCCAGATCAACAACTTTCTTCACCACACTTTGGACAGAATGCCCCCAAAGCACACTGAAACAAGCTGTGGACTCAGTCAAAACTGCTGTCTTCAACCCACTCTCCTGTTTTGGTTTTTATTTTTAGACCCATAAAACTATATAAATTCTTGTTGCTTGGGATCTTTGCATTATATATTTTACTGCATAATAATATAGAAATCTGTAGTGTTTTTGCTCAATCAAAGCTTAAATATGGTCTTCTGCAAAAAAACTTTTTTCTGTGCAATTGAGATAAAGTGAAGTCTATTGAAAGTTACTGGAGTGTGTGAAAACTAAGTATATTTTTGAGCATGATGATAGAGTTCAGGCCAGATGTCACATCACTGTCATTTTTGTGTTTCATTCATCAGTCCGGAGGCTTTCTTTTAATGACAGCTATGCTCCAAAACTAATGTAATGCTACATTCTAAGGCCCCTTAAAAAAATTCCTGTTTCTCATCATTTTTTTTTTCAAAATTAGGGGAGGGAGGAAGGATTTTTATTTTAACCAACACTGGAATATCTAGACAACAACATTCTTGGTATCAATGGGTAGCATAAGTATTATATATATTTGCGTTCACTTATTATAATAATAAATTAGCTGGGGGGGGGGGGGGCGGCTTTAAAATATCCAATTTCAGTGGAACTACATTGTAAGGAAAGGCATGTCATTATATATATACATATATAACATTGGTTCAAAATACAACTGCACGATCGGTTTGCAAGCTTGTTGCTTCAAGTCAAGTGTGCATCCAGACGGCATTTATGAGAAAATAAAAAATAAAATTTTTTGTGTGGCGGGACCAAAAATTGGGACGGGCGGTGATGAGAAACAGGAATTTTTTTTTAAGGGGCCTAAAGTGCAAACCTATTCACTTTTCTGTCATAAAGTGGTGGTCCAAGATTGTAAGATTTACAATTTAAAGACCTACATCCTGGATGATTTATTCGTCATTTGATTCTTTTGAGTATAGTCACAAACACATTGGAGACTTGATATAATATCCAAACTTTGGTACCAATATTGAAATTTGAGAAGACAAAGAAACAAGTTTAGCAGACAAGATGGAAAAAATTGAGAATTTGACAGATTAGCTTTTGTGTGGTAATGATATCACCAATATTAAATGTCTGAAAGTGTATGCAAAGTTAAGGTTTTGCAGAACATAATAATGGCCAGTCATTGATAATAATGTAGATGATGATATTATATTCAAACTGGTGGATATTATCAAGTGAAAATATGCAGATATGGAAAAGTTCATAAAATATGACTATTTTAACAGTTGGAATTTTATCAAATAAATCATAAACTATATGAGTCAGATCCATTTGAGGTTTTTTTGGTGATTTTGGAAGTCCGTAAATACTGGTTTGCATGAGTCAGTACAATGCAGGAGCTAGTACTTCAAATGTCCTTTGGTGCTTAACTGCATAATGTTTGCAGCATTAATGTCCCCCCACAAGGTGAGGTACTAGAAAAAGCACTTTATTTCTAGTGTTATTGTTTTTTCCAAAAACACTAGATGAGGATGAGTGTGAATGTGAGGCTGACAACCAGCTCCTTCAGAATGAGGCTCTTGATTGGCAGATGTAAATTTGTTGGGAAAGTCTGCTTCACATTGGCCCTGGGAACTACCTGAAAAATTGATGAGCATCATCTTCATGCAGCCACTGGAGTTGCTTTCTTACAGGATCATTCAGAATTAATGGATTTTCAGCTTAGCCTTTGTGATAACAAGCTTTTTAAATCGTGGTTAAGGCATATCCCAGTGGCTGCCTTGCCTGGGGGGAAATATACAAATGGCATATGGAGAGGGGCTGTGGACTGTGGCTATTAATGATTTAATATCTGATAATTTGTGGCCTGATCCACCAACTGACAGTATAGATCCCAAGATTTGATGGCCCAATGAAGGGTCTGCTCATTACACTGTGTTGTTGTAAAACATCGGCAGTGTTTGCTTGCCCCGTTGGGTTGGGCAACATATTCTCCCATTATGGACAAGCTCTCTACTTTTGTCTTGGGGGGAAAAGTTTGGACTTATCAGATCCATATTTTATGTGCATGTAGCTCAAATTTACCTGTATAAAGTGTTAACCCTTAAAGTGCTGATTTAAGACTGAGTCAACAGCCTTCCTTGGGACTCAATGCATGCAAAGTGTCCCAAGGGAAAGCTGTTAACTAAGACTACTTTTTGCTTTAGACTGGGCTTTTTGATATTTGAATGAAAGGTATCTTCATGAAGAATTTGAATCTGTTCACTATTATATGTTTAACGGTAATGTGAAAACGACTAAAGCCGTGATTAGCATTTGAAGGGTTAAAACTGTGAAGCTCTGACCAAAGGAGGAAGATGTTTTTGTTGTCCAACTGTGGGAAGACAAAAGGTGATAATTGGATGATAATGAAGTAAACAGAACTGTGAAACCTCATTATGTCAAAAATTCCAGAAAGGAATTTTTTCAAGCAAATTAACATAGTGGTGTGAGGCAGACCAGTATTCACATGACAACTGTGGCAGGAGAGAAGCAATGAGAGTGCATGGATTGTCACTATGACTTATTGCTTTTATCTTTAGCTTTAAAAGAGCAAGAGTTTTAAGCCTGTGATCTCAAATGCAATTTGCTAAACAGTTACACCCTGATTGGCTGCTGCCTGCTCACAGATTGAACTTCTGGGACCAATCAGAAAGCTTGTTTTGTGATCCATACAGTAGAGAAGTGTCATTTTCCATGTGGTATATTCAATTAAAATGGTGAGAAATCTGATAAATCTGTTTCTCACCCATCTGGAGTTTGTCTCAGGCCATGCTTACTGCTTCTGTCTGTAGCTGATTGTGAATAATATTCCTTGATATTGATTCAAGTTCTTGCCTATTAGTCATTCACTTGAACAGCAAAAAAAATAGTGAAAGCACGATGGCAGATTTTGCTCTGATTCAGAGATTATTTTGCAATTCCTGTCAAATATAGGTATGTGAGAAACAAAATCTAGCCCTGTTAGTAGACAATGATAAGATTTTTTTAAAGCGGAAAAAGAAACCAAAGACAAAACCCTTCAGTAGTTGAATATCCGTCTCTATGGTGTTATGTACTTGCACTTAAACTTAAACATGACACCATTGACTGTGTAGCTATTACCATTATGATAATAAAGTCCAGGGGATTCCCAAGGTTGCTTCCTGAGTATATAAATTTGAATCAGATGTCTCATTTTATGGTTAGTTGAATTTCTTGAGCATTCAGTTGTCATTTGCAGATGTATGCTAGAGAGTGTTCTGTATATTTAGTACAAATTGTCACAGCTAGGTGTCAGCCTGTAACTTCATGTTGTGGCACCCATTAACCAATCATTGTACAGCAATGGAAGAGCAGAGCAGAGATAGCAAGACAGAAAGTGGAGGGGGAGAATTTTCTATGAAGGAAGAATACCTTACAAGTATACAAATTGTGAAAAATCACAGCATGATAAAACACAATGGATGCTGAGGAGGCCGGTGCCATGCTGACTCAACAATGGTCACCTTCACTGACACATAGCAAACTGCACTCATTGAAGGCGGGCAACACTGCAAATGAAAATGAACAAAATAAAGCGTTTCCCGCTTCCATGTAAATTCATTCCTTGATGCTGTGGCACAACAAAATGTCTGCACAAACTTTTCGGGCAGAAAATACACTGGAAATACAGGCATTGATGATGAAGCCATTTGGTTCGGATTTCAAGATGGCAGCCAACACCAAGCAGTTGAAATGTCCATCTTCTACAGTATCTGCAGAGTGACTGATTAGCCATGCAATCATGCTGGAGACAGCATGCTTGAAACTGAGAACCAGAAAGGAGTTCATTTTGGTGTCTTGGTCATTCCCATCAGACTTCCTAATCCTAGTATTGTATTTGATAGAGTGAGTTGATAGACATGCTAATTAAGACACCACCACAGTCCGCATAAGAAAGAAAACTTTTTCTTTGAGACAAGAACATGGCATGCAGTGAGCTTGCCACTAGGAGCAGCTAGTCATATTTAGCATATACACACAGGACAGACCACATCAAAGCCTCCGTCTCGTCCCTGGATTTGCCTTGAAACCCTGTGTGAAGAGAACCATTATTAGAGACTGAAACCATCACAATTCAAAAACCAATGACTCTAGACAATACAGTCATATTGGTACACATATGAAACTTCTTATGAGGAGTTTGAGCATACAATTCCCTCAAATATTCTAGCAGAAAATGTGAATTTGTATGTGTAGGAATACAGCCGTTACCGGTTTGAACCGAAATAAAAGACGGCACATTGAATACATCTTGTCGTTGAAAAAAATCTGCCAGTTTTTCTTTGTGATGTCTGCAGTGAAGGTCCAACCTTCTGCTATAGCGTTCTTGTACTTGTAGTCTCTGTGTGTGTAAGGTTCTGATAAATGGATTAGACAAGCCTTGCATCAGCTTTGGCCAAATGAAGCTAATGTCTTTGAGGTGTTATTTTACATAGCCAGCAGGCCAGATAATCAGCAATGAATAAGAGTCAGCTGGCTGAAAAGACGAGGTAGTCAGGCAAGCAAGTGTTCGGTCAGATGCTTTGTATCCAATCACAGCCAAACTCGGCCAATAATTGTCCAATCAAGTGGCTCTGAATCTTAAGTCTGCACTGAAGATTTATTGTCTATTTATTGGTGAATACACACCAGTGAATTGTCCTGAAAATATTTCATACATTTTTTTTGCATCCATTCTGATCTAAGGAGAGTGAAAATTGTTCATTTCTAAAGGTTCATCTTGAGAACATTCCATGTGTGAGTCTTTATTATTGAGGGTATCTTCAATGTTCAGTGTGTGGAAGGAAGCATATAGAAGACCCCACACCTAATACAGTACAGTAACTGCTGGCAATTAGCGTCACTGTGTATAATAAAACCTTAAAACAGCTGCTTATTATGAAATGCAATGGAAAAAAGCAAATACATAACTTCTCCCATGAACGATATAAAGACAATCACAGTGACAGTCCTCAACTTTGCATGAGAATTCAATTTGCTTCAGCAAACCAAACTATCGTCTTCATTCCAATTGTAGCACACCCCCTACTTCTTAATCTTTGGGTTATAAATATTTTCAATATTTTTAAACATTAACTGCTTCTGATGGAAGAAGAGAATTCATTGCTGTTATGGGTCCTACAACAAGTGTAATTGCTTGTAGCATTATAAAGTAAGACATACCATTACCACAAAACTCCACAAAAACCATGTCTGCCCCAGGAAATCTTTGCATTAGCACAGCTAGCACACCTACTATTGGAATGAATATGATATTCTATGCATGAGTATCAAATGAATATTTCTCCCTTAGATTGCCAGATTTATTTTCAATTACAAAAATGGGTGTGGTAATGATTTAGATTATTTCATTTTTTCACAACGTTTTTATTTCACATGTATTATCAGTGTTCCTTTATTAAAGAGACATTTTCTTAAAGTATTGATACTGTGATGTATTAAGATTAAGTTGGATCAAAAATACTTTGTTATGCTTGCTTGAATGCGCAGGGAAAAATATGACCAGCTTTTATTACTAGGTTAATGTCATTCTCTTAAGAGAAAAATGTCTATATGTACCAGAACTCACATGCTCCGACTTAGGCAATGTTAAGAGGGAGACTTACCCCCCGGGGACTGTTTAAGGAGGAAGCCAGCATTGGAAACAGCATGTCCAGGGCTGAGGCCAGGCCAGGGCATGGATATGCTGTAGGGTTTACAAAATTGAAGGCTGCAATAAGTCAGTTCTTTCTGGTAAATTATTTGTATTAGATGAAATGCTACATAGTACGAAACAGATTACTGGTGTCTTTTTCGTACAAAATTCATCTATTTTTATATTTCAGACCATGCCATATTGGGGGAAAAATAAATGATGCCAGTGCCCATTAATAAACAGTTTGTTCAAATTTATTAATTCCAAGTCTTGATGAGATGACAGCTAAAAACAGTTGGGAGCCATGCACTATATGTATAGACCAAAACAAAACTGGTATGAAAAAAAGCACCAGATTTATTTTTTAATTGTTTTTTTTTTTGTTCCAAGTTATGAAAGGACATTAGTAGTTTGTTTGCTTCAATGCAAAGTTTGATATGTGACAGTAATTACATATAGCCTGTAACAGTTTCTTGTGGGTCAGAGAATTAACTCTTTCAGGGCCAAATTTTGGACTGAGTCAACAGCTTTTCTTGGCATGCATTGGGCGCATTGCACCTAATGCATGCCGAGAAAAGCTTTTGACCTGGGATATTCTCTCTGGAACTACAGGCATGCTGGTACTTGAATGAAAGATCATTTTACGAGGAATACAAATCTGGGTAATTCAGACTAGTTTGACTTAAGTAGATCGGCTTAAGTCGAGATTGGCACTGAAAAAGTTAAAGCCAAGTAAATCCAGGTGTGTCAGCGAGTGCTAAATAGGCAAATTAAGCCTTTATTTAAACATGCCACCATGGTCAACACTTATAACAAGCTTGAACATCATTTGATGATGAAGACATTGGTCGGCAATATCGTTTGCTATGCTCCAGGGCAAACATGCTTAAGCGAAAGTTTTCATGTTGCAGTGATGAGGTTAAAATGTGCTTGTTTACATCCTACTGTACGTCGCTGTATACAGCCCAACTTTGGGCTTACTGCAGGCTATCAGTATACCAAAATTTTTCAGTGTGCTACAACAATTCATTTCGATGGCTTATGGGTCTTCAAAAATCATGTTCGGCTGGCAATATGTTTGTACAGAGAGGCGTTTTATCATTCAAAGAGCAAAATAGTGCACAGTTTTCTTTGCAGGGTGCATAAAAGCACAAATGAGTTACTTTGTAAACGTAAGAACAGCGACATGCAAACCTCCATCTTTGCATGTAAGTGTCGAGCCATCCTCACCAGAGGTTGATCCTACTACCCTTTATACTATTTTGCCAACGTATATATTTTTATGTATGTGATGTGTATATATGGACTTTTAGTCTGAAATAAACCTGTTTATCTTATCTTATTTGAAAGACTCTAGACAAGTTCTCAAAGATCCAGCTATCTATCTGTCTGTTTTTTCAGTCACCACCAATGACCTTTAAGGTGTGGAACCCCTTTTACCAACAGACATTACATGAAACCATACTCAACTAGTGGAGTTTCTAAGATGTCTCTGTGCAGCTAATGATAATTAACCCATGTCTTTTTTTTTTTTTTTTTTTTTTCTTTTTGCATATTGATGCATATTTGAGACTAGAGACACCCAAGTTTTCCTGTTATTCCATTATAAAAGATTTCTAAATGGGGTCCAAGTAATCAAGAGTATAAACCTTCCATGTATGAAGCCCACTGTCAGGATGCCCAGATATTGGCCTTATATCTTTTGACTATTATTAGACACAAATCAACTTAAGCCAATCAATATACAGTACGAAAATAGCAGATGATTATCATTCAAATAGCATCAAATTCAATTAAGGTTTGTTCTGGTACAGATGAGTATCCATATGAAAATATGGAACTGACTCTTCCATGCAAATATCATCAATTGATTTTTGGTTTGAAGATTCTACTCCAACCTTTTCATTTGGGCCAGAATTGTTCCATTTTTAATCGTATTTGGTTAAAATGAAGAACTCCTGCCCTATGGGGAATTTTCGTCAACCCTGTAATTTCTTGGTAGGAATGAGAGAGAGTGGAGATCTGTCTTTGGCACAGGTAAGACACATCGTGCCTTCACCGTTCTACGAGGTCTTCAATGTGAATCTCCCTGAAACTCTTTTCTATTAATAAGACTTAGTTGAAGTAAAAACTTTAAAGCAGATTATGACCATTCAGGTGGGAAAGGTTTAGAAGTAATTTGATTACACAACATTAAAAGATGATTTAAGGACACAATTAATATTAAAAGGTAATTTAGTGACACAATATATTACTTGAAGTACAGAAACTCATTCATAATACTGAGTCAACACTGTTGATACCAATAGCCATGCTGTTTGCCTAATGCTGATGTTTCTTCAATTTTGCTAAAGAAATATGCAAATAGTGTAAATTCTTTCAACTTAATTTTGATAGATGTGTGACACAAATGTATATGAAATTTGGTTTAATATCCCATTTTGGCTAGATTCCCAACCAGGTCATTATAATGCTTGTACGGCCTTAACAAAATATATGCATGTACCACATTCGTCCTATATTAATTACCAGTTTAATACCGTCCTATAGCCAATGTAACGTTAGTGTACACCCATACCTAGCAGGGACCTAACCGTACAGGTGAATGTGGCCAGTTTTATACCAGGTATTTGCCAAATTCCCATCACCAGCCAAGTACCACTCAAAATAGAACATAAAATGTCCAATTTCTCCTTGAAATTTTGGAGAATTGCAGTTTGCAGTTTTTTCAGCCATCAGAAAAACTGGTTTAAACTGGCAACTGACTTGCATCAAACAGGTATTAAATGTCATTGTTTAAAGTACAGGGTGATTCCAGTTTCCAGTTAAGAGCTTACTGTAAAGCAAGACTGGTAAAAACGCTTAGACTAAACTGCCCAAAACCTAATAGGAAACCAGCACAAAACTGGTACGCAGTTATATTATAAAAGTGCAGCGTATGCTGTAAAACTTGCACCCAGCAGTCGAAACTGATGGTGATAAACTACATACAAATGACTCAACTCTTTCAGTACCAAGTGTGACTAAAGTCAATCTACTTAAACTGGTCTGAATTATTGCTAGAATCCCAGATTTGTATACTTCATAAAAAGACCTTTCATTCAAGTACCAGCATGCTATAGTTCCAGAGAGAAAATATCCCAGGTCAACAGCTTTTCTCGGTGCTCCTAATGCCAAGAAAAGCTGTTGACTCAGTCCAAAATTTGGCACTGAAAGAGTTAAAACAGGCAACACTTAACATGCATGCAAGAGGTTGCTGAATTTTTCACATGAAACTGGGTTGCTTTATGATTCGTAGTAGATTTAAAATAAGATTATGTTTGTAATTTAGATTTTACAATACTGCAAATTGCTTTAAATTTGCTGTATTCTTATTTTCACTTGTTTGAGTGATGACACAAAACTGGGAAAATGAAGCATGAAAAAGAAATGGTGGAGCAGTATTTTAACATTGAATAGGAATTATTTCTAAAATAGATTTGGGATCTTCTGTGCATGTGGATGTTTTCCTGTAAAATGATATAGGCCAAAACAATAGCACAGCTAATATGAATGTCCTGTATTGTCAATCCTGCACTAGGCATATTGATATTGGAATTAATGGTCTTTATTTATAAGGAATTTGAATACAGATGAGATTTGTATTAAAGGTTGTTTTGTAGGCAATTTGAATATAGATGAGATCTGACTGAAAAGTCTTTTTATGAGGAATTTGATTTTCACCCCAGATGTGTGGGGAGTGCCATATAGAGTGAGTTAGATGCATGGTGTTGACAAACATGCTCAGGATATAAATGATCGTATATCCAAACAGCAGAAATACTGCAGTGCATGGCTTCCGCTGTGATGATTTTCCTGAAGGGACATCCTGGATTTGATGCAGGTTGTACCCAGGATTAATTGGTAAATGAGGCAATTTCTTGTGTTCTTCAAATCGGACAAAGGCGAAGCCATCACGTTGGCCCAGAGAAGATGGCAATTGAACCCGCTAAGTCTGGCGTTACATGCTTCAGCCCAAACGTCAACATATAAAGCATTCACTTACTCTTGTTTTTTTTTTTTTTATATTATGCATCTTACCTTTGAAGATGGCTTGCAGAAATTGTTCATCATGCTTGATTGGGCAGCCAAACTGGTTTCCATAGTAACAGATTGGGCAAGCAAAACTAGAAAGAAATGTCAGTTGTAGGAGACAGTCAGCATCTGATTGTAGCCCAAGGATACGTCTCGAGGAATTGATGTGAAGAGTTCAAAATGCGCCAAATTAATAAATGGAAAAAAAATCACTACACATGATCATCTAACATTGTAAAAAGTACTGTTGAGTTTAATGTCATGTCACAAACAGCTGACCATTGTGGTTATAACTTCAGTGATTAATTGTTGATATAAATCTGAAGTCAAATGGTTGTACATGTAAAGATGTGTGCTACGGTTCCCATATAAAATCCTAGTTCATAGGAAATACAGCAACCAGTTATTCAACAGTCATGAAAACTTCAAAAAGTTTTTGTCCAACCTTTTCAACAAGTTTTGTCCAACTTAAGGGTTAGAAAGAAATCATTCTTTTAGAGCTGCAATTGACTAATACATATGTTGTGTATGAAACTCTTGTCGTAATATTTGTTCTAAACTGCAAAAAGTTGATCAAGAGCATTATTTGTGATCATTGCATAGTAAAAAGTTTTAATGTTCACAATCCAAACATGATTTTGAGCCACAGAATTTCCAGTATAATCATGGACGGTAATGGAATATTGAATCCAGTCATTGTCTATGTCCAAATCTATATATTAATTAACCACTTTTATCATATTAAAATTGATGTACATAATTATTTAGAAATTCATGGCTTAAGCAACCAAATGAGCTTGTAAACAAGTCATTAGCAGGAGTCCATCAACCCAGTTTCACAGCAAGAAATTCCTGGACACACTGATTTTCTGGTGGTGGCTGCATGTTTTTTTCCTTGTATTTGATAAAGACAACCCACTTGAATTGAATGATGTAAGGATATGAAATGATAGCAAATGTAAAATTTGTATAGAGTAAGTACTTCCTTATAATTGCAAGACTTAGCAAAATTTTTACTTGCTAATATGTAGGCAAAATATAATTTCTGGTGACTGATAAATAGTTAACTGACGGGGCACATACTACCCAGAATGTGACAGAACGCTGCCTTTCAATCATGCATCAAATATGTCACAGGAATCGAGAGGTGCCATAATCGCAAAATGAGTCTCTTTATGAGATAAAGAAAGCTCAAAAAGTGCAAACCAACAAGACCAGACAAGACTGAGTTTGTAGAAAGTATAAAGGGGAGTCCCCCCCCCCCCCCCAACATGTGTTTTGGCCCAATGGTCTTTCATGAGGGGGAAAAGACTCTGGACATTTTATCAATCTGTGCTCGGATTGATTTTGAGGTGTTCGTCGGCGTGACATTACGCTACTTTTTGTCATAAGTCTTTTCATTTTATGCACAAAATATGGTGTACCCTTTTGCCCACAGGTGGCACGGGATGTCAATAAAGAATTTGAGTTGGCATATGAGAGTCAGCATTATCACTGAAGCATGAATGAAAGTTTAAATACCAAATAAAGTATGTCCTTGGGCTGATGATGGTACAGAGTCAGTAGAAGACTAGTATTTATCATATTGAGTGTCATGGTCACTAGAAAGATAAACATCAGTGTAGAGGACAGTGTTCTTGGTAGTATGTACATTCCGTGCATATAGTATAGATTTTCCGAAGAATTGACTTAATTTCTGAGTCCACCATTATCAATTTTTCATTGAGAAATTACTGTTTTTGAACCAAAATTTCATGCGGAGACAGCTCATCTTGACAAGGCGTGTCTGAATCAGAGTGGCAAGCATCACAATGAGAGACGGGAACAGTGCTAAGTGTCGTGTTGCAGGAAGGCTGTGGATAGTCTTCATACTGGTGTACTTGACCACCTTTACTTTATGTAGTCTGGCAGATGTACGTGTAGTGGACTTTGCCTTGGCGATGTCAGAAAAAATACTCAGTGTGTAATCCTTTGTCTGTTTGACCTTGATCAGGTTGGAGGTTCTCCTCATAAAATTAATTAACATAAGTAAGGAAGGTGTCATCTTAGCTAGTCTTTGAAGTACTCGGGTTAATACCTGCACGGCCTTGACACATGATGACATCATGCATTTTGATAGGACGTTGAATACTGAATCGATGTTAAATGATGTTAAGTACAGTGTAAATGCTGGCAAATCTGGCTTTGAACAAGATATAGTCATGTTACTTTGAGCTTTTGCCTGAAGCAGTTGAATTGCACATTGAGCCCATTCATTGTTTATTGTACATGTATGTGTCACAAGGTTCTTTGTCACATACATATAGTATGGAATTTTATCACCAGGTTTCTCTGGGTCATCACAAAAAGAATGATGAAAACTCAGATCCCAAAAATATATATGTAAAGGATATTTCTTCAGTATTTACTTTAAAAAAAATTATAAATAAAATAATATAGTTTGCCTACTAGCAAGCAGTGATGTACTGAGCCACAGTCTAAGACTGGATTCACAGTTTGTGTGTCTACAAGGGCAAAAAAGAAGAAAACTATTCTAAAAGAGAATAGTTTCTATCAAAAAGCATTATTTACACTGACAAATTTTCTAGCTTTTATTGTGAATGAAATCAGTCATTTTCTGAAGGTTTGTGTGACATCCAAAGCAGACTGGCAAGAGAAATGTGTGGGTGCAAGGAAGAACTCCATCACCCAATAATAAACAAATTGTAGCCAATAAGCAGGCTCTTCTTGACCTCTGACCTCAGTGGTGTCATCAACTTCGATAATATTCTGTTCCAGGCAATCAAACCACATTTCCTTGATGCACCCACCTTCCCTGTGTGGAAGTGACTAAGCGTGGCTGGCTGTGAATTTAGGTGTAAAATCAAAAGTCTGCCTTCATCTATAGAAAGACAACTGGCTTGAAAGACGACCCTTCACAATGACCAACTTACAGCCTCTCAAGACATCAATTCTCACAGGAAACTACTTAGCATGGTCTCTTGAGAAGGGGGGTTTACTAGACAGGTGGGCTTTCATCAGAATAGTCTGGTGATAGCATGGTTCATAATGCTGTGCCACGCAGCAGGCTGCGAATATTAATGACCTGTGTTGAGGTCCGGGGGAACGTTTGCGTTGTACAGTTGTCTCCTGCACTTTTGCACTTCAATATTTTGCACAAAACTTGTCAGGTTTCCTGTGTATGTGAACAAAAATACTGTGCAGAAATTGAAGCAGACTCAGACCGGCATCTTGTTTATCAGGTCATAAAATACTCAGTTATACAATAAAAAAATAAAATATTGCATATATTATGCAGAAATCACAGCAAAATGAGAAAAGTACAACGGCCAAGAGACCCTTAGTGTGGCTATTACAATCGCCATCAAAGGTATCACATACATATTCAATAATATATCTATAATTATAATTAATTATAATTGGTGATACTGTACATATATACCTTGGCCCAAAAGTACCAAAAAATTTGGTAAAAACACACAGCATAAACTGTCCCCAAATAAAAAACTGACACAAAACTTGCATGGAGATGTGATTTGAAAACTGACGTGTTAAACTGGCAGGTGAAAAAGGCAGGAAAATGAAAGGCTAAAAAAATTGTTCAAATTAGCAACATGTACTTAGCATAAGAGGGATTGTTGGATCTTGCAATTGAAATTACCTTTAGATGCAGTATGATTTTCCCAATTGGAAAAACTGTACAAATTAGAATTAAAAAGAATTGATGTTTGTCAATTTAGATTTCACAGTGTTGAAAATCCTGCATAGATATAGATGCCTAACATTCTAAAAATATATATTGCTTCTACAATACACATAGAACTGGTTAGAGTACAACTAATAATGTATTTTCAGGACTGTACACAATTCTTTACATTTATAGTCAATGGCTATTTCTTTTATTTTTTGTACTGCCCATTAGAGGTGTTCATACATGTACCTCTCATGACATGTCAGCTATTTTACCATATACCTCTTTGTGTCCAAAGGCAAGCAGATTTTATTCCAGCAATGTATGCAACACATGTCTTGGGACTGTACTATAAATGTACTTATGTACATGTACAACTTACTGGTTTTGCATATCAAGCATTTAATTTAAGTTTTAATTTCATGAGTTGGTGCATGATTATAATTAAGTTGAAATATTGCATCATTTTGTTTGTATTTTCACAGTTTTATTCTATCAGCAAAATTTGTGAAATTATTTATACAGCATTATATTCAAAAGCTTTGAACTTTTGGTCCAACACATATGGAGAGCCACTTTTGAGGACACTTACTTGGTTTATAAGAAGTAGCAACATTTCCTGTTCTTGTTGTATCAGCAAAATTTGTTAAATTATTTACACAGCATTATATTCAAAAGCTTTGAAGTTTTGGTCCAACACATTTGGAGAGCCACTTTTGAGGACACTTACTTGGTTTATAAGAGGTAGCAACATTTCCTGTTCTTGTTGTATATAGCAGAGAGGTACCTCCAAGGCTATAGCTTTCTCTTGGACATTTTGGCCAAACATAATTCAATGAATGTCGTGTCCTTGACCCTTGACCCTTGAGTTCATACTGAATCAACAGCTTTTTTTGGCTTGGGTTGAGCATTTAGTGCAATTGGCATCCAACCCATGCCAAGGAAAGCTGTTGACGAGGGCATTGTGATTGTGATAGATCGTCTCTATAATTCTCAAATTGTTTTTCATTATCACGGTGGAAAGTAGTCAAAACCATTGAAGCAGACGACATTTGACCACCAGCTCATCCTGACACCCAGACTATCAAGAAAATAGTTTTTAGCCAATTTCTCTTTTCCCTTTTCTTTTTTTTTTTTGTCAAATATTGTTTGAAGCCCGTTGTTAATCACCGTGTGGTTTTTCAGCTAACTTGTTTCTCACTTTCAGTTAATATCTTAATCAAAAACAGCTGTTTGTTCCCACTGTCCTCTGCTTCTTGGTACAAAATAGATGCACAAGTTAACTTTTTGACAGCCTATTTTATGATCAATGAGTCAATTTAATATAACATATTTTCAAAATTGAAATGAATACCACATTTTTGTTAAAAAGTTAAAAACAAACTTAATGGACAAAGTTAATCAGAGCCCTTAATCCATTGACTACAGTGCTATGTCATTGATTATGAACTAGCAATTAGGTGGAGTTACTGGGTGTTGTTTGAAGTCTTGGTCAATGCAGACCCCGGCCTGCAGCCAATTAATGTAAGGCCTGCAAGAAGAAATGGGGGTGAAAACCACCCTGTGAAATGGCCCTAAGTCAGGTAACTTTAGCTGAGGTGTACAAGGCATGGGTTTTGGCTGGTTTAAAGGGGAAAGGGTGAAAGTTTTCTCAAGGTCAAAGGCAGCAAGCTTTGTCCATCTTGTCCTTCAAGTTCAATTTTTATCCAGAGACCATTTTCTCAAAGCGCTAGGAGATATGGTGTAGCTTGAAATAACTTGCGTGTTTTGGCCGATAAAGGTGTACATGATAGCTCTCAGCAGTGGCCATCAAAGATTTTGATAACCAGGAGAGATGAAGAGTCCTATCATGTTGCAAACCATCCTCTAGATGCCAGCAGATGGTCCCTTCTTTGTGTCAAGGTCATTGTGTGGCCATTTCAGTAAGCGTATTAATGTACAAGGTCATGGTAGCCAACAATGCCACTCCCTGCTGCTGGCCAACATTAGGGCACCATCACAGTCACATGTTGACACTGTGTGTTGAGCTGTTGAAAGCGGCAACCTGGTTTGTACAAGAGCCATAAACTAGCTGTATAGCTGTTAACCCTTTCCCCTGTGAATTAAGACTGAGTCAACAGCTTTCCTTGGCATGGGTTGGGCACTAAGTGCCCAACCCATGCCAAGGAAAGCTGTTGACCTGGGGCATGTGATCTTGATAAGTCTCATATAAATTTCTTGGTCAAATTGTTTTTCATAACTGTTGTAATTAGTAGAAAACACAGAATCAGACGACATTTGACCACCAGCCAGTTTTAGCCGGTTTGAGGGGGAAAGGGTTAAATATGCGAGGTGGATCAATGAGGGTCACGGCCCATTCAGCGACTACCTGCATGCTCACAGCTGGGATGCAATATAGCATATGTTGCCTTATCTAGTCAGAGAATGACCGCCCCCACAGCGCCAAATCTGGATGGTGGATGGAGTAGAGGATTTCTACCATCAGTTGATGCCACATGTGCAGGGCTATGACGTTATGCTGACAAATCACTTGACGCAGACCCAAACGCAACCTCCTTGCTGACATTCAAAACATTATTGCTGTCTTTCGGGAGGACACCTCCTGGACCTCTGTAGAAATAACTATTGCTTTAAGTTGTTCCAATGGATACATTTCTATTTAAGTGCATGTACACATGCCATCAATTGGGCCCACTGCAGTAGATCCAATCTTTAAGGCCATAAATTTACCATCACAAAATAATCCATATCACCATATAGGATGTTGTGAATTGCAAACAGCTTACTGTTGGAAGATTGATAAGACCTGCATAAATGACATTTACAGATTGGCTAGGATTACTCCACCCCTTGACATACAGCAGTTGGCAAAACGCATATTTTGTGCAGTAATTAAACTGAAGAGCAAATTACTGTTTTTCCGGGTCAGCAAATGATCTGCCTTTTTTAAGTCGCAATATATTTGATTAATTTGACAGGAAAAATCTCAGAAATAGTTCTTGGTGTGGAGGATTGCAAGTTGCACTTATCCTCAATTAAGGTAATGTGTGAATTAAAACTGTTTGTCATTAATATTTTAGGAGATCAGAGACTCCCCACAGATGTGACATATGCATATATAGATTTGACACATAAGTAGTTTGTGGGTGAGAGCTATTTGGTGTGTAATTCAATTAATGCAATTGTCATCACACTATGAAAATAATCTTTGCTAATGGCCGAGAAAATTACAAAATTTTCACAAAATACAAAATAACATTAATCTGCATTTTCCTAAAAGGTATCAATGTTAACTCTTTAAGTGCCAAGTTTTGGACTTAGTCAACAGCTTTTCTCTGTGCGTATTGGGCGAAATATGTCCGATGCATGCTGAGAAAAGCTGTTGACCTGGGATATTTTTTCTGGAACTAGAGGAATGCTGGCACTTCAGTGAAAGGTCTTTTCATGAGGAGTACGACTCTGAGATCATAATGAGAAATCAGACTAGTGTGACTTTAGTAAATCAACTTGAGATGTGATTGGCACTGAAAGAGTTAAGTCTCCAGAGACTGTTTAACAACAATCCTTAGACGGCCATAATGTTGCTCATGGGGATGGTTGCTACCACTATTACAAAGTCAAATAGCTTTAATTAGTTATCAACTAGTTTGCACACAGTGTCCATAATTATAACAATTAAGTTCCTACAATCTGTATATATGGTGAATGCACTATTTTAGCGTGACTTGATTCGGCGGCTATTTCATGCAGAGCGGCTTTCTTTTAATATTTTGTGCTGAATAAAGGCGGGACTGGACAAGCACTGTGAAGTACAGTGTACAGTGAAACCTAAATATAACTACACTCATACAGTGGTACCTCTCTTGAGAGACCCCTCTAATGAGAGACCGCATATCTTTTTAAGACCGCTCTCTCAGAACACTGTGCTATCTTTTCCATGTTGTTGTACCTCTAATGAAAGACCACCTGTTTTGAGAGACCACTTTTTGACCCGCCGTAAGGGTGGTCTTTCAAAAGAGGTACCACTGTATATGTATCCGACATATTCAATATAATGACACAAATTTTCATAGGAAAAGGTTCATTTTCTTTGTTTTTTGATTCATTTATCTGACATATATAAATATCCGACACATTTCTTAGGGAACAGATGGTGTCATTATAAGGAGTTTTCACTGTACATGTATATGGTTTTGTCAAATGGTTTGTTGTTTGTTTGAAGCCTACTGACAATGAGAACAGATATAAATAAATTGATGTCAATTAACCTACAGACATATGTACTACAGGCTTCATAACGCTGTGATGGATATATGTTAATTTGTTTGTCACTACATTATTATGTGCTCTGTGGTGCAGTAGAGACCAGAGTTCAGTTTTTTGTGATGACATTGTGCAGTGAGGTCCCTCATGAGTCTCATAAATACTGTACACCACTTTATTTTCACAGTGTTTTTAATTTCACCATCTTATTGGTTTTGTTAAATCCATTGAATTACCACAAATATTTCAGGGGTGATTGACACAATATCTTGGCTAAAGAAAATTGCAAATTTAAGACAACATAGATTTGTTGATTTGTAAAATAAGCAAAAATTTTTATACAGAAAGGTGAAGCAATTTACTCTGTACATTCAGCTTATAGATCTTTGATGGGCCTTGAATACAGTCCATTCTCCCGTCTGTCATGAGCCTTATAAATACATTCTACTAGTCAGATCTGTCATGAGCCTTATAAATACATTTTACTTGTCAGATCTGTCAAGAGCCTTATAAATACATTCTACTAGTCAGATCTGTCATGAGCCTTATAAATACATTCTACTAGTCAGATGTCATGAGCCTTATGAATACATTCTACTAGTCGGATCTGTCATGAGCCTTATAAATACATTCTACTAGTCAGATCTGTCATGAGCCTTATAAATACATTCTACTTGTCAGATCTGTCATGAGCCTTATAAATACATTCCACTGTCAGATTTCTCGAAAGCCTTATGAATACATTCAGCTTTAAGTTCTCCCAAGAGCCTTGTCAATACATTCTCCTGTCAGATCTTTCAGGAGCCCCATGAATACATTCCACTTTCCATAATCTTGCTAGCATTATAACTTTTTTTAAAGACTCCTTGTTGAGTTTCCAAAATGCAAGTCTCCCAGTCCGTATGGGAGAGTTGACGGGCACAGCATAAACTTGGTCACTTAGATTAAGCTTTTGGCAACCTGGTAGAGATAAGAGTCAGGGTTTAGGACTTGTATGCATATGTTCACATTGCCTGATCAGGTATCAGCAGACTTTATAACCTGGCTACCTGTTTATATAGGGAAAGCAGGAAGCCATGAAGCTAATTTATATGCAAGGCTGCTTGAATCAAACTGTGGAACTCAAAAGAGTGCACACCCCCTCCCTCCAGGGGAACAACCTCACAAATAACATGTAATCCTGCTGTAACCATCATCTTTTTAAGTATAAAACCTGCGCTTGTTCCTGAGTACACTGCAGGAATTGCGAAATTTTCCTTTAAAAATTCAGATCTGTATTTCATAGCCAGTATTTTCTTTTTAAAGGTCTTCAGTTGAATGGCCCAGAAATGCTTCGACTAGATGGAAGTTTGTGACACCTTGTCAAGGAAAGTTAAGGTCAACCAAGGGACCTACATGGTGGCTATCTTACACACTAATTTTCAAAAATATCAGAATTTTTTTTTATTTTTTTTATTTTTCTTTGTTTTTTTTGTTTGTTTGTTTGTGTTTTTTTGTTTTTGTTTTTGTTTTGTTTTTGTTTTTTTTTTTTTTGGGGGGGGGGGGTTATGAGCAAAGAGGATAACAGAAGTTCAAAGCCAGAACTGCTTGGAATGATGTACATGTAGTTTGGTGGAACAGAAAGCTGGCAGGTCTATTACTGCCTACATGCTATGACTGTGGGCTCAGAACAGCTGCCCCTGTCACTTGTGACTGGCTGAGTGCCTTATGGCCGACAATAGTACAGTTGTCCAGCCTCATGTATGTATGCAGTGGGGTTGTCAAAGTGGGGTGTCTGTATATCACAGAGGGTGGCAGTTGATGTAAACCCTCATTCATACTGTGATAAATCAGAAGAGGAATCACTTAAAGCTGAGAGCTACCTTAATTAACTGCAACAAAAGACAAGCACTATCTGGTCTAGACACTAAACATGGTAGCATCTGTGCTGAGTTGATATTCATGCTTCACTTAGGAGTAACTCAGGCTAGGTGGGGGTTTTCCATCAGCAGAGTGCCAAGTTCATAGGCGAGTGGTTGTGTGTTCATGCAAGCAACTAGAATGGCGATTAGGGTCCACAAGTTGGACAGAAGTACACTCAGTATATTATTGCACTGATGCTGATGACCACTGATAGACATTTATTAATGCACATATTTTGAGCAGCACTACTTGTGTACCAACATAGAATGGCAACATGACTGCACCAGGACCGCATCTGTAGATATATCAAAAGCGATATCTTTCGCACTACTTACATAGTTTTGCTGGCGCTATATCTGCCATTGTTGTCTACACCCAAAATGAGTATTGCCCTTTAAAGTATATATGTTACACACAAACCATTAAATAGTCACATGAGTAAGAACTACCACAACCAAGTGTAATTTTTCACAGGGTCAGGCATATGTTGACAGTAAATTCAATTTTTTTTCAGGATGAGAAGAAAAATGAATACGAATTCCCTTACTGAAGCCTTGAGTGATTAGATGCTGATCTGATCATTATTAGATTATCATCTGTTCATGATGTTGCAAACTTGCTTTTAACATGTTTTTATTTCAAAGTAATTGGGCAAATCTAAACTACACTTGTGCAAAATGTCAAAATTTTCTTAGCATTGCAAAAATATATTTCTCGGATGAATAGTTTTAACACAATAAGTATTGTATGATTCTATCAATTGTATTAGCGTCTCTATTTGTATGTACTCTCATTTAAAATCTATCGTCAATCTAATTCAACACTTTAGTGGTAAACATTTTGCCCCACTCTCTCCCTCGTCAGAGTGTTTGTCATCTTGCATGTCTGGTATTGTCCTGTTCATTTGTCCTTTCCAAAAAGAGGAATTTAAATAGGTCTTTGTCCTCTTTTCCAATACCGCCCTAATGGAATATAGTTTCCAATTTTGACCACCAGGATCGCGCGACGAGATTGAACGGTATTTCACAGGAAGTGGGACACCACTATCAGTGGGTCATCGACAGCCATATTAAAGTGTATAGACGAATGAGAATGATTCTGTGGTATTCTTAAAAGGACTTACAGATTTGACACATTGATATTAAGTGATCTTGAGAATTTATCACACAATTTATAGAACAAAAGTTAAATGGTAAATTTGGGAGGGAAGCAGCCATGCTGACTGTTTGAACATTTTTATAGCAATTTCCCATTTTCAAAGTCTGGTGATTTTTAGGTAGTCTACCACTATTAAACCATGGAAAATGATAGTGTATTGCCCAAAGAATAGCATAATATGGCAAAGCTTAGGATTCTTAGTTAGGCTGTATGTGAAATCATGAGGAATTTTATATCCTTGAAACATTGACTGAGCTCCAACCCGGAATTTAGGGGAAAATCCAGGGTTGGGTATAATCTTAGATGTATCCCTAAGTGTTTGTTTATGCTAATTTATCTGATAAGGTGATTAATTAGCCCCGAGTGTGCTTGCTGGTACTTTCATTTATTCTGAAGAGAAACTAGTTTTCTTCGTTGTCACTATGGAAGGGACTTAAGTTAATCAGTCAGTGTTTACAATTACTATTGATATGAGATAAGAGATTTACAAAAGAAAGCTTCATTGGCTAGACAGTGCTTCAAGGTAGCTGTCTTCAGCATGATTACATATGAACCAATATCATTATGAAACATGCATGATTGCATTTTGTGTATATATATAAATATGTATATATATATATATATATATATATATATATATATATAAATATGTATATATATATATATATATATATATATATATATATATATATATATATATATATATATATATATATATATATATATATATATAAACACTTCATAAATACATGTATACATATTTCGGTAACTCTAAATACATATACATACAGTGCCAGCAGAAAATTCTTGCTCCAAAACTCTGGGGGGGGGGGGGGGGTCACCAGTGGAACCACTTGCAGGTACCACTTTTCAAAGTGTAATAAACATTATCATTCTGACACCATAACCAGTTTAGGGCCAATGGGGGCCACAGGTAGGTACAAGAAGCACACTGAGTAACTAACATCAAACTTCCTAACAGTGTTATCTGAAGGAGTCCCTTGTACACGTTGTACCTGAGGAGGACCACGCGGAGACGGTGCAAAACTTTCTGGCGGCACTGTATTTAGGTAACTCTTTGAATGTGGAGCATATATTGCATGTGACATTTCACAGTAACACCACGAAATGTATATATTTGGTGGAGATTGTCTCAAGCTTCCGTCCCATCCAATTTGAAGAGAACTGCTAGGTGTCATTGGCGCCCCCTGGGGGGCCAGGAGTTAAGCATTTATTTCCTGTAGACTATTGGTACCGGCTACATTCAGGGCCATATGTAGAGATGGATCATTTCCGTCCCTGGTAAATGCTGTCATGATGGTTTCTGTCTGTGATAAATGGTAGCGACTCGTCGTCTAGGGTTTGAAGGCAAACCTAGGGCAGAGATGGAAGCTATGATGTGCAGTTGCTGTGTGCATGTAATCAGGTTAGATTGGCTGCTGCCAGCAGCATGCTGGCTAGAGTCATTCTTCTTGTCCCAACGACAAAGTAGTTTTCTTTCATATCAGAGTTGCAGAGGCATCTTCGCATATCTATCAAATCATTTCCATAAATATTAAGTAAGATTAGGAAGTCCTACTGGATTTACCATCACACACCAATATGACCCCTTTTGTGCGTGGCTCTTGGTTAAGTTTCTAGCATGCTATTTCAAGCATAGTATACAAATTGAATTAGTATGTACATGTATATGGATCAGCCTGGGAACACCTGTATTGGAATACACAGGGAGGGTGGCCTTACGCGGTGGGAGCACAAATAGTTTTGCAGGTGACTGTACATGTGGCACTTATTCATTGGATGCAAATTTTATGCACAACGAAGCACAAGTTTTGTTGCTTAAACCTGCATAGCATGATTCACAATGTGGACATTAAATAGAAATTGGTTTAGCACCATGGAAAGATGAACTGATATCAATTAACAAAACTGTGTCTAAAATTCAATCAACATTGAATGAAAATGCTGATAAGTTAATCCTGATTTCATTATTTTTAAAAATTACGGCCTCAGCTTGGATTCAGTTAAATTGAACAAAGTTAAAATTAGTTCATGTTTAGATTCAGGATTTTAGATAGAAATTATCGATGAATGATATATTACCAAACATTTGTCTCGCTAAATTGTGACATGGGGATGAAGAATATTGACTCGTCAACCTAAGGATATAATCATCTATTATGGAATAGCTTCAGGACACCAGCTCCACCTAGTGGTCAAAGTCTTGTCATAATATTACATGCTCTAGACAGCATGCTAGAAACTAAGAACAAAAAAGTACCTTACTCTCGATGTCTGATGTTATTCCCGTAAGACTTCCAAATGCTGTTAAATAATAATATTTATGGAAATGATAGATACCCAGCAAGCAGTGAAGGCTGGCCCAATGTTGGGTCAGTGTTACACTCCATTGGCCCAATTCTGGGTCAGTGTTATACTCCATTGGCCCAATTCTGGGTCAGTGTTAAACTCCATTGGCCAAATGCTGGGTCAGTGTTACACTCCATTGGCCCAATGTTGGGTCAGTGTTACACTCCATTGGCCCAATGCTGGGTCAGTGTTACACTCCATTGGCCCAATGCTGGGTCAGTGTTACACTCCGTTGGCCCAATGTTGGGTCAGTGGTACACTCCATTGGCCAAATGCTGGGTCATTGTTACACTTCATGGGCCCAATGTTGGGTCAGTTGCACTCCATTGGCCCAATGTTGGGTCAGTGGTACACTTGAGTGGCCCAACTTTATGTCAGCCTTCCCTGCTAGCTGGGTACATGTGTACAAGATGCCTCCACAAGACGGCCATTGAAACTACTTTCCCATGGGACAAGAACAAACCTCCAGCTGGCAACTGATCTGATATGCTCACATTGGACAGGACACCAAAGGGGTGGATCTCTACCCTGGGGTTGGTTAAACCCTCAGGTAAAGACCTGCTCTGTATTATAGGGACTGACAGGAAGTCATGGAAGCTAACCCTAACAGATTTAATTTACTTGTTTACCATAGGAACCTAATAATTCTTTGCCACTGAAATTCTTTTCCCTAGAATTAAATTCTTCTTTATTCCCTTTTCCTTTTCTGTAAATAATTCTAATGATTATGGCATTTGTGCCCCCCCCCAAAAAAAAATACCGAACTACATACCAAAAAAAGTAAAAATTTGGATGTAACTGCAAACCAAGCAAGTTTTAGGAAAGGCATCATTGTACTGTGCTGATTCATATGAAGCATATGTGCTAGGTGTTTTTCTCTAATAATGACACTTGGAAAACTAATCACAGAAGCAACCATGTTGACGCCATGTCCAATCCAACACCAAATGTAAACACACACACACAAGTATGAACACACATTAACCTGATTTATCTGAAAATGAAGTCATTGTACCAACGTAATTACTTTCTCCATTATGCCTCAAAATGTCTTGAAGGTCTTTGGCCTGAAAAGAAGAAAGCCTATAACATCAACTTACCATGAACCTGTAACTCGTTTAGTGCCATATTTTGGACTGAGTCAACAGTTTTCCTGGATGCACCAAGGAAAGCTCTTGACCTGGAGTATTATATTCTGTGCAACTGTTACAGCTCTTGACCTGGACTATTATATTCTGTGTAACTGTTACAGCTCTTGACCTGGAGTATTATATTCTGTGTAACTGTTACAGCTCTTGACCTGGACTATTATATTCTGTGTAACTGTTACAGCTCTTGACCTGGACTATTATATTCTGTGTAACTGTTACAGCTCTTGACCTGGAGTATTATATTCTGTGTAACTGTTACAGCTCTTGACCTGGACTATTATATTCTGTGTAACTGTTACAGGATGCTACTTGAATAAAACGTCTTTTTACAGGGAACATGAAATCTGACACTCCTATTATAATTCAGCGTCGTTCTTTTTAGATAGTTGGGATTCAGTGGCAGTTTGCACTGAAAGAGCTTTTATTTCTTCCAAAATCAGGAAAACTGTGCTTTGTCTGAACTGGAAGGAATAGTCTACATTGGAAATCATCCCGTCGCTACAACAAACAAAGTCTGGCCATTTGTGTGTGTTTCAGAATTGGGATTAGTATTACCAAAACATTGTTGGTATTATTTAGAATGAAAACAGTAATTATTATATCTGTATATGTGTCATGGTTGGAATGAATGTAACTAGATGTGCCTGGGGTGAGTGAATGTATTTGACCTTTTCCCACCCAAAGCTCCCACAGGTACATATGTCATCTGTTTGCCCATTTTACTTTAATTTGAATTTTTATAACATGCTTAAAACAGTCTTTTAAAACTGGGAACAACAAGCTGTATGTTTATGCAGTCCACTTTGTCACTGATAAACAATTGAATGGAGAGATATGTAACTACTGACCAGTGCCAAGTAACAGTGGCTATTAAGTCTTGTCCTCTGTTTATCATATGGTTATACAGTCAAACCTGTCTTGAGAGACCACCTCTAGGGATAACCAAAGTGTGATCTCTCATAGGAGGTATAAATAACAAGAAAGGTACTAAGCAAAGTATGTTAAATAGGTGGCCTTCCAAGGTAGGTGGTCTCTCATTGGAGTGGTCTCTCAAGACAGGGACCACTATAGTGGGCAGCCAACCATTCTGATCAGCATAACATGTAATACACTTATCAAGGAAATAGATGAAAGCTTAGTCTGGACAACCTATTGTAGCCCAGTAGACTTTTTATCAACAAGGAGCATAGAGCTGTTCTCCCTTCAAGCAGTTGTCTCTAATATGAATAACTTTGCATGAAGTTTGCAACAAATATGTTATAGAATCCTATGGCCAAGATCAACAGCTTTCTTTGATTAGTTCTGGGTGCATTCTACTGACAGCATGCCGATGAAAGCTGTTGATTCAATCTCAATTTATTGAAAAAATGGTTAGACACTGTTCATTCGCATATGAGAAAAATGTCTTTAATGTTGAGAATCATGAGGTACTACTCCCCGTTAAAAAAGAGGGACCACGTTTCTCAACAACAGAGGTTTGTTAACATGCAACCTCCTGTGGTGCCTATCTAGTCCTATCCAATAAGGGTAATTAGCCTCTTGATCAACCAATCAACTGTCACCCCAGGCAGCAGTGGTTTATTGACATCCACTGGGTTGATCAAACGGGACATTACCCTGAGTCAGATAAGGCTAGATGGGAGCTTCCAGAGGCTGCCTATTAACAAAGCTTGATTGTATACAAACAAGGTACCTCTGGGACCATTCTTTAACAGAGAGTAGGACAGCATGATCTGGAAGAATGTACATCTCAAAGCTGTGTAAAAGTCATTGAAGGAGTACCCATTTGACTGTTTACATGTAGGTGTTGGTTTAAGCATATTTTTATTACTTCTAACAATACAATAGTCCATAATACATAACATCCAATTGGGAAAAGGGCGCAGCCCTATATAAATCCCTCTCGTAAGAAAAAAAGGACGACAAGTAAACAGGACAACAGCAGACACACGAATGCTGCACAGTCAGGAAGCCCGACTTCGTCCATGCCAACCATATAGTTGTTGACATAGGGTTTTATATATGAACCATATATTTGTTCATTAAAGGGATGAAAACATGTTTTTTTGTATGTTTCAGAATCTGGACGAATGGTCCTTTGATGTGTTTGCAGTCAGTGAGGCAGGCGACTCTCATGCTCTCAAATACGTGGGTTATGAGCTTCTACAGAGATACGACATTATTAACAAGTTTAAGGTACGATGACTCAAATGCGTTTTAGCATATGTAAAATTAAAACAATTCTGATATACTTTTGCCAAACACAGCCTATGAAACAAGAAACAGGAAAAGAAATTAACAAATTAACTAGGGCAAAAACAACATCTCTAACAGCAACCTATTCCAAATTTAGTCAACAGCGATATGTAACCCTGGTGTGGAAATCTCATTGCTTGCGTCTGTCCAGTCCTTTTAAAATTCACAACAAGATTGAGAGGCCCCCAGCTGGGAAAATGATTCTCCTTGTCAGATTCATTAGCATAAATGAACACAAGCCTGTGGAGTACAGATGCTATATCTTTACCATGGAAGCACTGAAGGTCTGAGTTATGCAGTGGTTATAAGCATGTTGGCATCATCATGTTATAAGCATGCTGACATTATCATGTTAAAAGCATGCTAACATCATGTTCATGGCCACATAGATATAGTTTTTAATCCATGCTTTCCAGTTCATATATGTGAAGTTATACATCTAGATGCATTATCCATGGTACAATCTAATCAAACATGCTCTGTCTGATCTGACCTGTTCTGATCGGATCCCATGTAGCTTGTTTTGCATGCTGGTGACATCCCTTCAAAACTCACAAGAAGAACTCTATAATATGTATAGAATGTTTAATTCCCAGTTGGACCTGTTATCATTTACAATGAGTTCAACTTATTAAGAATGTTATGACCAGAGCTCAGGTGAACAATCCATTTCAATTCTGTATTAGACATGTTAAAGCAACTATTTGGCTCCCAACTGGGCAAATTATTGTTTTTAATCAGATTGACATAAGAAGACACAAAAAAATAGAACGAAGATGTTATCTACACCTTAGTTGGCCTTTAGAGTGCTTGGGACAAGGTCTAGACTTGCACAATGTTTAAGCATGCTAGAACTATCATTGATGCACTCCTGTGTCACAGGAAAATATCTCTAGTTCTCATGACCACACATTTCCAAAAGCTGGATGGTCATCTGTAGATGCAAGTTTCTATGCGAGATTCCATGAATTTATTAACCTCTTGCAGATCAACAACAGTAATTTGGACAACTTCCTCATGAATGTATTAACCTCTTACAGATCAATGCCAGCACTTTAGAAAACTTCCTCATGAATATATTAACCTCTAACAGATCAACACCAGTACTCTAGACAACTTTTTCATGAATGCATTAACCTCTTACACATCAACACCAGTACTCTAGACAACTTTTTCATGAATGCATTAACCTCTTACAGATCAACACCAGTACTCTGGACAACTTTTTCATGAATGCATTAACCTCTTACAGATCAACACCAGTACTCTAGACAACTTTTTCATGAATGCATTAACCTCTTACAGATCAACACCAGTACTCTAGACAACTTTTTCATGAATGCATTAACCTCTTACAGATCCACACCAGTACTCTGGACAACTTTTTCATGAATGTATTAACCTCTTACAGATCCACACCAGTACTCTAGACAACTTTTTCATGAATGCATTAACCTCTTACAGATCCACACCAGTACTCTGGACAACTTTTTCATGACTGTATTAACCTCTTACAGATCCACACCAGTACTCTGGACAACTTTTTCATGAATGTATTAACCTCTTACAGATCAACACCAGTACTCTGGACAACTTTTTCATGACTGTATTAACCTCTTACAGATCAACACCAGTACTCTGGACAACTTCCTCATGAATGTATTAACCTCTTACAGATCCACACCAGTACTCTGGACAACTTTTTCATGACTCTATTAACCTCTTACAGATCCACACCAGTACTCTGGACAACTTTTTCATGACTGTATTAACCTCTTACAGATCCACACCAGTACTCTGGACAACTTTTTCATGAATGTATTAACCTCTTACAGATCAACACCAGTACTCTGGACAACTTTTTCATGAATGTATTAACCTCTTACAGATCCACACCAGTACTCTGGACAACTTTTTCATGAATGTATTAACCTCTTACAGATCCACACCAGTACTCTGGACAACTTTTTCATGAATGTATTAACCTCTTACAGATCAACACCAGTACTCTGGACAACTTCCTCATAGCCCTGGAGAATGGTTACAGCAAGTACAAAAACCCGTACCACAACCTGATCCACGCAGCTGATGTGGCACAAACTGTTCACCACATCCTCTCACAAAGTAGTCTAGTGGTAAGTCACCTGCTGGCCTGAATAATAAACTACCTCCTTCAGAGGCACCTTTTTAGGTATATTGTGGTACTTTTAACCCTTAAAGTGCTAATCACTGTTATAGTTGCTTTCTCATTACCATTAAACATACAATGGTTAAAGAGTCAAATTCCTCATGAAGATATCTTTCATCCAGATACCAACAAGCCATGTCGGAAGCAAAAAGTAGTCTTAGTCAACAGCTTTCCTCGGGACACTTTGCACGCAATGCGGGCAGTGTCCCGAGGAAAGCTGTTGACTCAATCTTAAATCAGCACTTTAAGGGTTAAAGGGTCCATCCCATGGGCATCCATATGTCCATCAGGATGTACACATTCTCCTTACTGCAATATCAACAAATGCCTAGATGTATTTTGCTCAAATTTGGCAATATGTTTATCTTACCTGCCAAGATGAACTGATTAGATTTTGGTGTCACCATGACCTATTTTCAGCAAATGGCAGACCCTTCAGTCCACACTTTGCATTGATAGTGTGTCTAGTTAATGTACTTATTTTGACTTGTGTCAATTACTGTGTTATTCCCCCTTGTAAGGATGTACTGTACTCAGGACACCCTAATCGTCGCAGCTGGAGGGGTAAAATATTTTTCTCAAAGCCATACCCGCGACCATTATGCCGACTACAGTCTAAATTTCCCGGGGACTTAGCCTGGGAGGAACTTTCTTGAGGATGGAAAAGACCGGCGGCCATGTTTGTTTACATTGCCACTATACATACATGGAAGATTGATTGATTAAAAGTTGTGATCGTCGTCAAAAGGTCTCAATAATGCAATAAAATGTATAACTATGGGCTTACCCTTTCTATGATCTGTGTATTCTTGTTCATAGTTTAATATGCAGACATAAAAACTGGGGAAATTACTCTCAATCAGTGTTCATAAGACAAGCATGCATGTTTGCCATGTGTTCATCACATGACACAGTTGTGATGATTTACAGAAGCTTGTTTATGCAATCTCGCGAGAGTCTCGAAAACGAGATTAGTCATGTGGATCATCCACGATGTTTTTGCAACGAGATTTAAGAAATTTAAATGACAAAATTTTAAAACAAATACCAAAGTTTGATAACTCATAATATTTTTAAGTAGCTGTATGATGTCATTTACCCGCTGATAGCGAGAATCTGACACAAAACGACAGTTCCAACATAAAAGTAAGGAGCGAGATTCCAGTTCACTTTTCACATACCAAGACAAAATAAAAAGGCAACATAGGTGGATGTTTTTAAGTTTATTTATTTTCATTTTAACTTTATTCACCTGCTTTAAATCACAGATTTTTGTTCATTCCTTGTCATGAGCAGCCTGGTTATACTTCTTCATGGTGATATATCGATAGACCATTTAAAAAAAAATTTTTTGGGGGGGGGGCGACTATTGTGCCGCACATACCTTGAAGTGTCTTATTCCCCCTCCACAGTTGGGGTGCGACCTTTGTGCGGGGTGAGACCATTAGGGCGTCCAGTATGGTAACTAAAAGGGTTTTGAGTTCAAATACAGTGAAGCCTGTTTTGAGAGACCATCCCTAGAGCAGGCCAAATAGTGGTCACATAAGGCAGGTGGTCTCTCAATGGAGGTGCAATAACATGGGAGAGATAGCAAAAGGGACTTTGCAAATATGGTCTTAAAAGACAGCTGGTCTTTCATTACAGTGGTCTGTCAAAACAGGTTTCACTGTACGTGTTGACTTGAACTTCATAACTGGGTATGGAGATATCAGTTTTTTGTATTGTTGAAAGTTTAATTTTTGAAACAAAAGGTTTCATATACGTATGTAGTTTTGGGCATTGGTTAAGGTATAGGCTTATTTAGTTTTAAATGCACATAACTTAATTGTAGAGGACATTCTGCATGCATGTAGAATGAACTTGACCATGTGAAAATAGGAAAAAATATTTACCCTAAACCAAATTGGCATATTGATTGTTCATTGTATACATTGTTGGTTGTATGTCTATTTCAGCACTGGTTGTCTGATTTAGAAATTTTTGCCACGGTGATAGCAGCCATAGTACATGATTACGAACACACGGGCACCACCAATAACTTTCATATAAATACAGGGTGAGTGTTGTCTTGACCATACCGCTAAACGCCAACTTTTATTATACATGCAGTAACTCGATTACAAAATTAATATAAATGGGCACTTAACTGTTAAAGTGCAGAATGCCACAGGAGATGCTCCCATGCATATATGGTACCACATCAAGACATGTAATTCTTTTATCCCACATTTTTATACTGGTTCAGTTTTTAAATGGACCACTGGTTATAACTTTGTGTGAATGAAAATTAGTTGGTATATACATGTATCTTGTAGCTTAGTGGTAGTTATGTATTTTCATCATATTCATACTTAGAGGATACTAAATCAGGTTTAGGATGAATAATGTATTGCAGAGAAAACTATGTAACTGGTTGCCATGGTAACACAAAAAAAGACTTTTGATTGGTGATACTGTGTTGTGTCAATGACAAGCCTGTATCTTCTAGAGAGGTCTGACTTTTGTCAGGGTAACAATTGATGTGATTGGCCAGATTCAATGTTCTGCCTTATTTTGTTGTGGTAAAGTCCGGAGTGAAGTTGTAGTCTGATCTGGAGACACGGTCCAGTGTGAGAGAAACGATAGAGCTGTGTGTGTGATACAGTAGTCCCTCCTTTGAGAGACTGCCCCTAGTGCCTCCCAAAAGGCGGTCACATAAAGCAGGTGGTCCCTCAAAGGAGGTATAAATAACATGAAAAGTACTACAGAAAGACCTGACAACTGTGCTCTCCCAAAGGAGTGGTCTTTCAGAGGAGGGACTATTGTACATACAAATCAATTAACAGTTACAGTACATGTGATTGAGTAAGGATTGTACCTGTTGATAGTTGTACATCAGTGCTGCATGTTTTTTATATCTTCAGGTCTGATGTAGCGATGTTGTATAATGATCGGGCAGTTTTAGAGAACCACCATATCAGTGCAGCGTTCAGACTGATGAAGGAAGACGACCATAACATCCTAGCCAACCTCAAACGAGAAGAGTACATGTAAGTTATTTTTTGTAATACAACATCCTGGCCAACCTAAAACGAGAAGAATGCATGTTAATACAACATCCTGGCCAACATCAAATGAGAAGAGTACGTGTAAGTGATCTGTAATACAACATCTTGGCCAACATCAAATGAGAGGATTTCGCACACGTCATGTCTAATACAACATCCTGCCCAACCTTAAACGAGAGGAGTCAGTGCTGTCCTGCTGAAAACATCAGTAGCAAAATTTTCTAAACTTGTAGCATTTTTGCCACTTGTTCACAAAAGAAACACTTATTTTTGAGAAAATCTGTAGCAATTTTAAAGAGCTTTGTAGTAAAATTTTGCTACAATGCTCCAGTTGGACAACCCTGAGGAGTACATTAGTGGCATAAGTACAATGAAGCCTCAAATGTAATGATTTTATTAAAGTCAAATCTGCCCAACCAAAAAATATAAAAATGAGATGTAAGTCATGATCTACACAATTCAGTGATGTAAGGGTTACCTGCAAGTCCTATATATGCTGCCACCTTGAAGCAGTTGGAGCTGAGCAGTTAAGGACAACTTGAAAAGTACACTGTAATATCATCTCCTGTTCTCAATTAAAGAACTGTAAGTTTTGTTTATAACTCATTATATTTTGTCCAACATTCTATCCAAAAGGCACATGCAGTTCAAATTTTGTCCTGACTGGACACTAACTTAGCACATCATGATGATGAAGAATAACTCACCACATCATTATGATGAAGAGTTAACCTCCACATCATCATGATGAAGAATTATCCCACATCATGATGAAGAATTATCCCACATCATGTTGAAGAATTATCCCACATCATGATGAAGAATTATCCCACATCATGATGAAGAATTATCCCACATCATGTTGAAGAATTATCCCTCATCATGTTGAAGAATTATCCTACATCATGATGAAGAATTATCCCACATCATGATGAAGAGTAATTCACCACATCATGATCTTGGCAACCTCAACATGTAGTCAGAGACCTGAAATAATTAAGTCACAAACCAACTCCAAAGAAAATGTAGAGAGTATAGGCTGAGGCTATATTGATTCCAGCCTCTTTGGGAAGTATGGGTGTATATATATGTGTGTTTGTAATTCGTAATTGAGAAAATGTTAATGTTTTTTTTTTAATGTTTCAGGGATTTCCGTTCACTGGTCATAGACATGGTACTTGCCACAGACATGTCTTTCCACTTTCAACAAATCAAGAATATGAAAAACCTACTCAGTATGCCAGAGAAGTAAGCACTTTTTGATTTTATTAACTCATTACATGTAGTATCCAAGAAGTTGCTCAACAGGATTATGTTAATGAGGCAAATCAGGTCTGCTGAGCGACAGGCATATACATACAAGGTTAGTCATGCAGGCAACACAAAAATGTCAGGTCCAAGGACCAGTTTTAATGGTACCGAAGAAGGGGAAATATTTCCAAGTGGAAAATTTCCATACGTTGTCAAGAATAAAAATTTCATGGTTTTTATTTCCTCGATTCACAATGGGAAGACTTGTTGTTCCTTGCTACCATGCCTAACTAGCGGTCACTGCATGTTGAACATTTCCCAGTTTTTGTTTTCCCGAATGGTTTCATTTGGGAAAATACAGGAATTAAATACCGTGAGACTTATTTCCACTTATACGGTATTTAAAGGAAAGCACGCTGTACTGGGGATTTGAAAGTGCACTTCACATAATTATATCAGTACCTGTTTGATATCTGAAATAAATATTACAGTGAAGTTTTGTAGTAATGACACCATCTGTTCCCAGTAAAATATGTCAGATATCTGTAAATGTCAGATAAAAGATGGCAAAGGAATTTGACTTCTATATCTCTAAACCAGTGTTGTAAATGAACATGTCTGACTTTTGAGTGTCATTATAGTTCACAATATCTTCAATGCCAGCTAAATTACACGAAAAAAAACTGTAATATGGTTAATTCCATGTTTAACTGTAAGTTAGTGGAGGAATGCTTATTATCCTACAACTTGCCCATCAAAAAATATATCTTGACATCAGTGGCCCTATACAGTGAGACATGCATGGTGAGGCTAGGGACATCTGGCAATGTGTTGTGCATCTGAATCTTTGAACTTTTGCCGAGGCAAATGACTCCATCTTTTATAGTGGCCTTTGTGCCATTACGATAATAACAATTGCATTTTTTTCACCCAAATAACATTGCCCTTGTGGGTAATATAATCCTTGTCAATGCACTCTACTACCTAACAGATAAAATACTGCCCCCAAAATTGTGTGGAATTTAATTGAATTGACTTTTGGTCTGCACTGCCTGTGGCCGGACCATCCATAAAGCATGTAGTATTAACGTATAGGTCAGCTGGCTCGGGCCACCTCGCCAGTGACGCAGGTCTCCAGTGATAATGGTCACCAGTGGCATGCTAGGCAGCTGTCACATCGTGCACAAATTTGAGGGAGTGTCGTTGAATGTACAATAAAGGCTGATAGGTTGACAAATTAATCAAACATGCAGGACATAGCCACTCTTAAGCCACAGTTTGGTGATTGCTGGTGAAAAATTTGTCTGATGAGTTTGTCACATACTGTACAGGTTAAATCTCTTTGAACTTGTTTTTAATCTATAGACTTGAATATATACATGATTCATATATGTATCTTCAAAACCGTTGAAAGTCCTTGGATCTCATACATTATAGTTCAGGACGTTGCTTCTGCTATATCACATAGAACAAACTGCCTAGGTACATGTCTGTTTTTCTGGGATAGATTATCATTTTACTGGCTTGTGTAATCATTTGACTGACTTTGATTTAATTTATCATTTTATTCGCTTTGATTATCATTTTACTAGCTTTCAAGTTAATTAAATTTTTGTGTGTTTTTGGAATTTTGTATTTTTTATTTTTGCCTGCTGGATTCTGTTCAAAATCGGTAGAAATAAAGCCTGACTCTGACTACATATTCTATTAAGTTCATCATCAGGCGGGAAAACTTTTTTGTTAATTTTTAAGGGGTTTTTTTTGGTAATTTGTTAATCTTCAGAAAGTCTGGTTACTATAGTGACACCAGTGTACATGTACATGCATGTTTTTGCTGGCTTATTTAGTTTGATGAATTTGTGTCCTTCAAATTTTTTACTTCCCCTAAACTGCATACTGCACTCTCTTCAAGCTTGTTAGGAGTGCAGCTTGATTCAATCTCCAACAAACAGCTACAGTTTGTGGCAACACAATTATAACCTTATATTTAATGGATTTTTGAAAAAATTGTGTAATAGTTGGCAAGAGTACATGTTCACAGATTTTTATATTGAAGAACTGGTAGTGGACATGTGTGTTATGTATATTTTTCCAAAACCACGTACCCGATTTTCTTTAAGCTTAGTGGTGATCTACCTTGCTACAATCTCCCTAAAATGGATGACTGTGGTAATGCTTTACTCCTGAAAATGGCCAAAGCTGCCTGGTGATCAAATGTCATCTGTTTCAGTGATTTCAACTAATTTCGACAGTAATGAAAAACAGCTGTTTGTGCCTCTGAGTTATTCTTGTGGAAAAATTACATGCTTTCACCCTCCACTCCACCAAAGAAAAAATTGTCATGCTGCCAAGAGACCTAATTGAGTGCTAATTGACAAGTGCACTGTACCTTTCAGCATAGACAAGGACTACATGTATAATTTGCTTGTTGACAAGTGCACTAGTACTGTGCCTTTCAGCATTGTCAAGGGCAAGACTTTGCTAGTTGACAAGTACACTGACAGAGACTCCAACTTGCAGAACCCAACAAATGGGAGATAATTGTGAAAACAGCTGCTCTCAGTAGGAACGCCATTGACGTACTATGGGGAGCATTGTCAATCTGGCGGGAGGTTGTAAGATTTGATCAATTTTTACGATAAGAATGCGAGAAACCTCCCACCCAAGTTGGGAAGGTTTGAGTCTCTGCACTGTACCTTTCAGCATTAACAAGGACCATATTTTACTAGTTGATAAGTGCACTGTGCCTTTCAGCATAGACAAGGATTACATGTATATTTTACTAATTGACAAGTGCACTGTGCCTTTCAGCACGGACAAGGACTATATTTTACTAATTGACAAGTGCACTGTGCCTTTCAGCATTAACAAGGACTATATTTTACTAATTGACAAGTGCACTGTGCCTTTCAGCATTAACAAGGACTATATTTTACTAATTGACAAGTGCACTGTGCCTTTCAGCACGGACAAGGACTACACGTATATTTTACTTATTGACAAGTCGCTGTTCCTTTTAGCATTGACAAGTCCAAAGCATTATCCCTGGTGCTGCACTGTGCCGACATCAGCCATCCGGCCAAAGACTGGTGCCTGCATTTCAGGTGGACAGAGCTCCTTCTGGAAGAGTTCTTCAGACAGGTATGGAACTGCCACATGGCACAGCTTTAACCCTTAAAGTGCTAATCACTGCTATGGTCATTTTCTCATTACTGTTAAACATGTAATGGTTAAAAGATTCAAATTCCTCATTAATATACCTTTCATTTAAATACCAGCAACCCTAGTCTAAAGTAAAAAGTAGTCTTAGTCAACAGCTTACCTTAGGACACTTTGTGCGAAAAAATGTTTCAAGGAAAGCTGTTGACTCAATCTTAGATCAGTGCTTTAAGAGTTAAGACAATGTCCAACCAATTTGTGATTAATTTGGACATTTTGACATTTGTGGATATTTTGGCAGGCATACATGTTGTCTATCATATGTCCAAATTTAGTAGTTCTAGCCCCAATACATTGTAAAAAAATTAACAAAATTCTTTCAGTGTTAATGTGGTACTGATAGTGAGTGGACCATGTTGACATATGGAACTTGATTACTGACAGTAGATTCTGCTCTAAAATGTTCATTTCACAGAGATATTTCTCTAAAAATAATTCTCTGATTTTCATCAAATACAAACTGATTTACTCTAAAGATCCTCTGCTACACCTAATATATCAGGCCTTTTCTAAGAAATTATTTGTTCTTATTTAAATGTGTATCGAAAATGAAGAGTCCAACAAATTTATCCATTTCACGAGTTTTCCAATATTTGCATCCCCATTGTAAGCAAACAGATACAGCTATCAAAAATCCCTATCTTTTGCAGATAAATGTGTTGAAATTATAACAACACAAATGTGATAATTTCATCTTAATGTTTTTCTAGAAATATCCTCAAGTTTACAACAACAACCACATTTTTACCCAGAATGCCTGTGTTCAAACAACGACTTTAAATTTTGAGTTCCATCTTTAGTGCAGACAGATTCTGCAAAAAACTTAATGTCAATTGAGTATATACACTGTAGATTTATTACACCAGGGATGCATGTTTCTGTGAAATTTGACCTAAAAGTGATGTCACTTTCCAAATGGGACATTACCTTAAATACTATAAAATGCTTTATTTTTGCATGTTTAAATTTTCAGGCTTTTAGTATTTTTGACATTCCATTCCACTGTATTTTTATTTTCACAGTTTTGTACCATCAGTGAATTAAGTGAAAATAAAAATACAGCAAAGCGAAACATATATACAGTAATCCAATAGTGTTGCCATACAATCCGATGGCCTTCCTCAATCACACTTCTATATAAGAGCAGAAACAATAAATGGGTGCAGTTTTTATTTATTGCATGGAAAATTGTTACACACAACAGACAAATAGAGAATTACAATTCAGTGAGTGAAAAAGAGAAGGATTTTGGGTGAAGACACTGTACATATAAGAGGAGGGTAAACAAATTTTAGTAAACATTTTTGTAATATCTCTGATGTCAGTTTGTATTTCATACTTGATTGTATTCATGCCCATTTTTGGAAGAAACATTTTAAGAAGACAGTTGTTACGTGTACTTTCAACAGGATGTACAGAGCCAAAGAAATTAGTGTAGATCTAAATGTTTAAAAGACTCGGCAAGTGCAAAAAAAAAAAAAAAATAGATCTAAATGTATCTTCATAATTTGTATCTTTGCTGATACTTTCATAGTTTGGTGAAAGTGGACCCAATGATGGACTACCTTGAAGTGGCCTTGCCTTCTCTTGGCAATAGAAACCTGATGTTTCTGGAAAATAACCCATGAATGTGGTTACAGCTGATGTAATTAGCTGTTTCTGATTTTTTTTAATCTTCTTTTTTTAGGGTGATCGAGAATCAGAACTGGGTCTACCGTGTTCCCCGCTATGTGATAGGAAATCTACTATGGTAGCTGAGTCGCAAATAGGGTTCATCGACTTCATCGTGGATCCCAGTTTCCAGGTGATGGGTGACATGCTGGACAAGATACTCTCCACACTACAGCAGTCATCCTCAACATCGCGTAACATCGATGATACTATATCGGAAGAAGTGTTTGAAAAGAAAGACGCCGCCACAAGTACCACAAGTCTTAGCAGCCGTCCTAACACACCCAAGTCACCACTCTCAGCTGGTCAGTACCACATATCATGCTGCACTTAGTATACAGTAGCCTGTTTTTCTGTCATTTTTAGCTCTGCTGATCAAAGGTCGCAGAGCTTATGCAACCATTCATATTTGTCCATCCTTCTGTAAACATTTCTTTGTTAGCGCGATACTGTCCACAGTTTTAAAATAAGCCCAATATGACTTTCAGGGCCTATAGGGTGTATGAAAGTCTAGGCCCCTTTTGATATTGGATATTTGATACAAAGAGAAACTTAACAAACCTAATTCTGTAAGCCCATGTACCGTTTGAACACTATCAAGTCCGATATTCTAAGAGCAAAGTCCTATTCCGTACCATTCACTGAAAAACTGTATTGTTCTAAATCATAATAGCAAATTAATTTATGAAAGAAACAAATCATATTCATAAAATTTGAAATTTAGAAGAAAGTTTTAGGCATTATTATCCTTTAAAAAATCGGGTCATCAGCGGGGAACCAGCGCAAGACTTGTTTCGGTGCCATTAATCCCCGGACAAGTCATTCTGCTAACTGGCGGCACCATGCTTGCATTTCCAATGCAAACATCCCGAGCTGATGTATTATGGAATAAAGCGAATATGATGTTCCTTAGTTAATAGGCCTACTTAAAAACATAGCCCACATGACATAAATATGATAAAACTACACCTAACACTCATGATTAGGCCTAGCAAAAATGAATAAAATAATAAACCATCCCACACTTACCTACAGTGCCTGGTCTTACAACTGACCCGACGAGGCCTACCTAACGGACTGATCAGATCAAATATGTATATGTATATAAATATATATATATGTCCTAATATGTCACCTACATTATCATGTAATATAGGGGTCAAAATGTGAAAACCTTATGAACACTCTACCATCTTTAATTTTCCACAGATTTTCACTAAATTTGGTGGGATTGTGGGGAAGGTCAAAGTCTAAGTTGCAAATGATATTAGTGGTGCCACCTATAATTTGACAGAAATTATGAGCCAAAATGTGTTTTAACATGTGACACTCTTATTTGGAAAACTAATTGGATGAGACTTGCCAAATTTATAGGCCATATAGACCATAGCCAAAGATAGAATGTTATGTAGTATCAGTGACCTTGACCTATTTTGTGAAGTAGCCATCCCTGCAAAGTTGAAAATGGTGATTTTGTAATGGCAGGGTGTAGCTTGGACATCAGTGGCAAAGAGAATTGAGCCTCCAGATCAAAATTGCTCTTGATTACATAATACATAAAACTGTACTTGTTGACCTACTTTTTGGGTCACTGTGACCCAGTAATAATGGATTTTGGCACTTGTCCAAGTTTATTGTTATTAAGGGTCCGCCCCATGGGGGGGGGGGGGCTTTCTCTTTTCTGGTTGTCCATCCATCCAGATGTCTGTCCATATGGATGTGCTCATTCTCATTACTGTGATAGCTACAGACTGTCTGTATGTATTTTGCTCAAATTTGGCAATATGCTTAATTTACCTGGCAAGTTGAACTGATTAGATGTGTCATCATGGCCTAATTTGAGCAAATAGCAGCCTAATTACATGCCCATTAGGGCTTGTTACCACTATATCTCCACAATACCCCAATTTATTTTGCTTAAATTTGGCAGTATGCTTATCTGGCATGCCAAGTTGAACTGATTACATTTTGGAGTCACCATGACCTAATTTGAGCAAATGGCAGCTTAATTAGATGTTCATTAGGGCTCCTTACCATGATATCTCCAGAGTACCGCCATGTTTTATGCTCCAGTCAAAGTTTGATAGCACCCTTTATGTTTTCGGGTTGTCTGTCTGTCCAGATGTCTGTCTGGATGTGCACATACTCGTTACAGTAATATCTACAGAATGCCTCTAGTCTGTTCATATCAGAATCACTGCAAAGTATCTCGTACCATTCACAGACCACATCAAACTCACATTTATGTCAATTGTACATTACATCTTCTTGACCCTGACCTCATTTTCAAGGTCACAGGACCCATGGGTATGTAAAGCAGGTGTTGTCTGTTGGCGCTGATTGCATACCAGTCAATGCTCTATGGCAAGAAAAAGGGAGGGTTTTTTTTTGTGGCTCCCATGCAGGTGATTTTATTTGTAACAAAGAAAGAATAAGAAATAAATGGATTTTTATGGGGGAGATTGTCTAAAATTAACCAAATTTGCACCGAAAAGTCTGAAAAGCAAGGCCAAAAAGTGCCAGACTCCCACCAAATGGGCGAGCCTTGGCAGGCACATGACTGTTCCGGTTTTTAGCTCAGGTGACTTCTCAGTCAGCTGAGCTTATGTTATGACTAGCCATCCCATGTCCTCTGTCGGTCCATCCCTCCGTCGTCCGCAATTGACATTTTTGACTTCTTCTCAAAAACCATCAGCCAGATTCACTTCAAACTGGGCTGGGATGTGCCTTGGGTAGGTCTCTACCAAGTTTTTTCAAATGGTTGTGCTCCAGTGATTTTTTAATTTTTTTATGAATTTTCTTGTTTTTTTTAGGGGCAACTGTTAAAAAAATCTTCTTCTCCGAAAATGAGCACCTAAGTGTTCAAAATCAAGCCTCGCCCCAAATTGTTATGGGTAGGGAGGCTTGATTTTTTTCTACAGTATATTAAAGAAATTTTTGTCATGTTTTCCTTGCAGCTCATTCTTTGTTGCTGCTCATTTGATAATCAACTTTGATTTGTTGTAACCTTACCACAGAATATATAATATACATGTATGTGCTAATATTAAACCATTGAATGGTTGTGCAGGCTATATGTGTGTTTATAATTTTGAAGCTCATTGTATTTTCCTTCATTTCATCTTTGATACACACTGGAGAGAAAAACCTGCATTCACAAGCATGCAGAATGATTTTAGTTTATCCAGTGACCACTTGGTGGCTCTGTATTATGATGATGTGCAGCAAAACCTGTGCAAACAGAACCTGTTGTAAACCTCCATTTTAAATACAAATACTGACATTCATTTATGCTTCATTATCTTGCATGTTTTTGGCACAAATTATTTTTTCTTTCTTTCCAGTATCTAGTAAATTAGTCATTAATTCACTGTAAGAAAAACAAAAAACAAAAACAAAAAAACAGAACACAATCGGTTGGGGTTTTTTTGTGATATGACAAATAATTCTCAAAATTTTTTACCCTTCACAGCAAGGTCTGTCCTCAAGAAAATAATGTAAAACATTGAATGGCACTTTTAAGCAAATTTCTAGTCTAGTGAAAATGTGCATTATTATCAGATGATAAGCCCACGTTCAGTGCATATTTATCAGTGTCAGTGCAGCAGGTGCTGCCACCTAAAAGTAATAATTGGAACTAGTGGACAACCAACTTGCAGACATGATAATATATTTGATTGAGTTCACACCTGATTTTTTAATGTGACCAAAATATTTCCACTTAAATATCTCCAATAAAGAAGTCTGATGCGTGACTCTGATTTATTTAGTTGTAGCAAAATGTACAAAGTTAAAGTTAGAAAGCAGAAACACGTTGTTGGAGGACAGCAGATTGGACACATATCGTGCAGTTATATCTATAGTAGTTTGTAGTGCCCTCTATCTTCACAATGAAAGTAAACAGTCGCATTCTTTGACACTTTGCAAATAGAATATACACAATAATATAATATTAGTACTTAGACACTATAAAAGTTTTTCATCACTTTTCATAGAACATTAGGTAGACAGGAGAATTATGTCTCCCGGTGGAAGCCGGGGGACATATTGTTTTAGTGCCCGTTTCTTCCGCTTCTTCTTCTTCTGCTTGTTGTTGTTGTTGTTGTTGTTCAGGTTCTTCAACACTTGGTTTCCGTGCGATAAGTCTTGAAGGACGTGACAGAATTTGATGAAACTTGGTAGGATTATGTATCTTGGCAAGACCTAGGTTGGGATTGTATTTGGGTGACCTTGACTTAATTTTCAAGGTCACAGGGTCACTTATGTGAAATTGGTTTCCGTGCGATAAGTCTTGAAGAACTTGATGGAATTTGATGAAACTTGGAAGGATTATGTATCTAGGCAAGACCTAGGTTGGGATTGTATTTGGATGACCTTGACCTGATTTTAAAGGTCACAGGGTCACTTATGAGAAATTGGTTTCCGTTCGATAAGTCTTGAAGAACTTGATGGAATTTTATGAAACTTGGAAGGATTATGTATCTTGGCAAGACCTAGGTTGGGATTGTATTTGGATGACCTTGAACGAATTTTCAAGGTCACAGGGTCACTTATGTGAAATTGGTTTCCGTGCGATAAGTCTTGAAGGACTTGACAGAATTTGATGAAACTTGGTAGGATTATGTATCTATGCAAAACCTAGGTTGGGATTGTATTTGGGTGACCTTGACCTAATTTTCAAGGTCACAGGGTCACTTATGTGAAATTGGTTTCCGTTCGATAAGTCTTGAAGAACTTGATGGAATTTGATGAAACTTGGTAGGATTATGTATCTTGACAAGACCTAGGTTGGGATTGTATTTGGATGACCTTGAGCGAATTCTCGAGGTCACAGGGTCACTTATGTGAAATTGGTTTCCGTGCGATAAGTCTTGAAGGACTTGATGGAATTTGATGAAACTTGGTAGGATTATGTATCTAGACAAGACCTAGGTTGGGATTGTATTTGGGTGACCTTGACCTAATTTTCAAGGTCACAGGGTCACTTATGTGAAATTGGTTTCCGTTCCATAAGTCATGAAGAACAGAATGGAATTTGATGAAACTTGGAAGGATTATGTATCTAGGCAAGACCTAGGTTGGGATTGTATTTGGATGACCTTGAGCTAATTCTCGAGGTCACAAGGTCACTTATGTGAAATTGGTTTGCGTGCGGTAAGTCTTGAAGGACTTGATGGAATTTGATGAAACTTGGTAGGATTATGTATCTTGGCAAGACCTAGGTTGGGATTGTATTTGGATGACCTTGAACGAATTCTCAAGGTCACAGGGTCACTCATGTGAAATTGGTTTCCGTGTGATAAGTCTTGAAGAGCTTGATGGAATTTGATGAAACTTGGTAGGATTATGTATCTAGGCAAGACCTAGGTTGGGATTGTATTTGGATGACCTTGACCTAATTTTCAAGGTCACAGGGTCACTTATGTGAAATTGGTTTCCGTGCGATAAGTCTTGAAGAACTTGATGGAATTTGATGAAACTTGGTAGGATTATGTATCTAGGCAAGACCTAGGTTGGGATTGTATTTGGATGACCTTGACTTGATTTTAAAGGTCACAGGGTCACTTATGTGAAATTGGTTTCCGTTGGATAAGTCATGAAGAATAGTATGGAATTTGATGAAACTTGGTAGGATCATGTATCAAGGCAAGACCTAGGTTGGGAATGTATTTGGATGACCTTGAGCAAATTCTCAAGGTCATAGGGTCACTTATGTGAAATTGGTTTCCGTTCGATAAGTCATGAAGAACTTGATGTAATTTGATGAAACTTGGTAGGATTATGTATCAAGGTAAGACCAAGGTTGGGATTGTATTTGGGGGACCTTGACCTAATTTTCAAGGTCACAGGGTCATTAATGTGAAATTGGTTTCTCTGCAATAAGTCTTGAAGAACTTGATGAAAATTGCTAGAGTAATGTATCTAGGTGAGAGCTGAAATAGGATTGTAATTTTCAAGCAAACTTGGTCATTTGTAATTTGTTATCACCTGTATCTTATTTAGAGACGTAAGTGTTCCACCGGGAGACATTTGATTTTCTGTTGGAAAATCAGTCCGTTCTAGTTTTCAATTATTTTAATCACATAAAGCAATAAAAGAAGTTTATAGAATTATCTTAAGAACAAAATATCCAGTTTCACTTCAGAAAACAAAATTGAAATTTGAGGTTAAAAAAAAGTTGGTATGGGCAGTGACAAGGAACAAAAAAATTATTTTGTAGGGCCTTATCCCATTATGCTGACTTACAGTTTTCAATCCGGATTCAAAACGAGAGTCCACACCAAAGGTCAGAGGTCATTCTATGTAACAAGAAAATTGCTTGTTGCTTCTTTATGAGCATTGGTGAATGTCTCATAATGGGGATAACTGCAGCAATATCACCTGTCACACCATTGTGCTGGCACAGCAGAATTGAGCTCCATGTTTGTTGCAGACATGTTATCTGTGTGGCAAGGGAAGACTTTATCACAGTCTGCACAAAATAGGAATCACATGCACAGGAAGTGAATTTGAGGAAAGAAAAAGCTTCAGATAGTGACTGCCTCCCTCCATATCTACTCTAAAATGTTACATAAATAGACAAAATAAAATTAATTAGTGGCCTCCTTTGACTGTACAGAGGCCAAGAGAAGTAATACCAGGCCTTTAGGAGACACCATTGTTTTCAATTTGGTGGCATTACATCTGTTAATTGTCTAACATCACTTTTTGAAGTTGCTTTGGCTGAATTAAGCTATAAATACATGCCACAGGATAGTACAGTGGTACCTGCTATTTAAGACCACCCTTAATGCCAGACAAAAGTGGTCACATATAACAGGTGGTCTTTCACTGCAGGTAAGGTAGCAAAGAAATTAAAGGACAGTGTCTTGAAAGGGTGGTCTTAAAAACTAGTGCGGTCATTCACAAGAGGTGGTCTTTAGAGCAGGTACCACTTTAAGATATCCCTAGTAAAATCTTCAGAACCATTCTGATTCACATCAATTGTATGTCATAGTGCATTATGAACTTTTCGTTTTTCACATTGCTGTAAAAGTTTGACAGAACAGTTGTTAAAACAGTTATGGAAAATCTGAAATGTGGTTATCTTTATGCCTTACCTGCCTTGCTCTGTTTCAAAGTTTTTTTGGTTTTTTTGAAAGTTGAAACAGTGTTTGTATTTAAGGTAGATAAACTTATAGCCCTTCTCATGCAAGAAATTTTATATGGTTTTTAGTAAACATGGACCTTTACCCAGTTTCACATCTTTCCTATTGTTTAGTAGTCTAATTGACTGCATAAAAAGTTATTGTTGCATCTGGACAAGTATTTTGGGAAAGAACATTGCTGTATATAGTTGGACGCACCATCCAAACTTTTCATTTCAATTTTTGGTGAATGTGTTTTCATCTGTTATATAACACATCTAACACTTGCTAATTTGCTTGAAAATTGTCCCAGGTTATGCCTAGATTTGACACGATACACTGCAATTATGTAAATTTTTAATCTGATATAGTTCAACAATATCCAATTAAATTCTTTTAGCATTTTAACTTAACTTACAGCCGTGGATGGTTCTTTGATTCCTCATTTCCAAAGTATTGTTGATTTGTGTACATTTACAGGTATATTGTTAATACTAACTCTAGAGTTTTTATTTTAATTGTAGAATATGGGTATGCTAGAGCTGATAAATGTGTATACCATGTTGATTAGTCTAAAATTAACGCCTTTGTTTGCAACTTGCATGTAACAATTTGCAAATTAAACAATTTTCACCTTTATTGTGGTAGGCACATGGAATTTATGTTGAATGGTTCATTAGTATTTGCATACAATTCAAGATTGTGAGGAATCTTTTTGAGAAATTTTCAAGTAATTTGCAATGATTCTAGTACACTACCTTGTACATGTCAAACTTTTAAGTGCAAAATCAACAGAATTTCTGCTTTTAAATGGAAAACACTAGACCTTTGCACTTATGATCAAAACCGTGAGTTTCCAGAGGAGTCTAAAAGTGGCTTCAATCACCTGTCAGTTTTCTGTAAGTATTGGCCAATCAAATACAACAGGAAGTGTCATGTGATCCTGTTAGATCAGTGGTGCCTTCCATTTTTTCATAAGTTTATCCCCTCTTTGAGAGACCGCCACTACAGCGGGTCAAAATGCGGTCTGTCAAAACAGGTGGTCTTTCATTAGAGGTACAACAACATGGAAAAGATAGCATAGTGTTCTGAGAGAGCGGTCTTAAAAAGATATGTGGTCTCTCATTAGAGGGGTTTCTCAAGATAGGTACCACTGTACAGCATATTTTGTGATGGTAATAGTGACAGTACATGTTGAATGAGAGCAATTCAAAGTTTGTACTCCCCTACACATGTGTGACCTGGCCATGAAAAAATGATGTTTTGGTGCACACTAACTACCCCCTTTTTAATTCCCAAGGACTACATTACAATATGATGTTGAATCTTTATCAAATGTCCATACTTTGATTTTGCCAGTTGGCGTCATTCACTTCTGTAACCTGTGTTACTGTTTTCCCATGTCACAGTTTTGACACTAGATGTCGCCTTTATTTGCTGCAGGTGTAAAGGTCAAGCGGTGTTGGGTAGATTGTCTGGGCTGCAACAGACAACTGTGGAAGGACAGGGCTGCACAGGGTAAGACTGCAGTGCAATCCTACAGTAAACAAACTTTAATCAGGGGTGAACAGACTCAAGACACCTCACACAAAAAAAGTGAATTTTAAGCTTAGGGTAAATCTGAATTTATTTTCAAAGTTTTCAAAGTTAATTTATATGCTATGTCATTTCAGGTTTTTTTGTCATTTCCAGGGTTTTTAATGTTGGGTAGTTATATCCTAAATGTATTCTATTCATGCAGATATTGTCAAACAATACAAATAGCACTAGAATTTATTGTAAAATATGATTACATACAAGTTTCTGTTTGTTTGATTTATTCATAAATGCCTGTCATGATTATCAATTATGAATTTCATTGGTTTAAACATTTTTATTTCACAATTTTTCATCACTTAGTACCATAACAGTTGTTCAAATCAAACTTACACCTATTTTGATGGAACAGGCATATGGTACAGTAAAAACTCATTATAATGACCCCATCTGTTCCCTAAGAAATGTGTCAGATAACTGAATATGTCAGATAAATGAATCAAATAATAAAGAAAATCAATTTTTCCCGCGAAAATTTGTGTCATGATATTGAATATGTTGGAAATCTGAGTGTTGTTATAATGAGGTTTCACTGTATCAGCAAGGACTCTGCAGTAGGGAAACCCAAGTTGAAATGTATATGTTAAAGATACGAGTGTCTTTGTTGCTGTTGTGGTTAGACGCAGAACAGCGGAAGGCAGCGGCAGCAGCCAGCAGTCCCGATCGCTCAGACAACGAGCAAGCAGATTCTGGCGTGGAGTCCCCAAACCTAGACAAGAAGGAGAATAGTGGGGAGGATGCTGCAGCAGGCTCCAGTCAGCCTAAACCAAGGCTGAGCAAAGTCTCTAGGAAGTACGACCCTGAGAAGTCTTTAGCCGCAGCAGCCAGTAGTCGTGTTGCGGAAGAGAGTTCCGTATCACAAAATGCAAAACCTGTAGCTATGGACTCTAAGGCCACTTCTACTTCTGATGCAACAAAGACTGAATCCGGGGAGTCAAACTCCAACCAAGCCACATCTCCTAAAGGTGAGTAACCATGGCAGTGGTTGTTACAGCAACAGTTACCATGGTGACATGATGTGGTGATGGTTTTTCCCTGTGTAGTGTGCCTGATGATATGATTAAATCTGTATACATAATGTACAATATACATAAAAGGCAGTCCCGACTCTTATGCTAAGGTCCATGACTGCACTGCTGTCATTTTTGTCCCATTTGTATATGTACCTTCAGCCAAAGCATTCTGACATTTGATGCATTTTTTTGTATTTTTAATTTATTGTTATCATATGTAACTATATGTATAAACGTGTAAGAGATGATGTGAACGCATCAACCAAACAATATACAGCGCTGTATAGACTGACTACCACACACATATCTAAGTACGACACATTCTCCAGATGCTTATTATTTGAAAGTTGTGGCATGCTTGATTTAAATGGTGGGACACATAGGCTGATGTTTCTAAATGATTTAATATGCACAGGGAAGCAGAATGTAGCTGTTAACCCCTTCCAGGTCTGAATAGGACTGAGTCAATAGCTGTCTTTGGTGCAGGTTGGGAATGTGGCGATCCAGTACCATAGCAAGCTGTTACCCTGGCTAGTAACATCATTATAGGTTTCGTGTGCAATTCTGTGCACAATGGTTTCTATAAACCTAAAATTTAAGTAAAATCATTAAGGTGGACTGCTTTTTGGGTGATTTGGATGGCAAAGGATTAATGAACAATGAAAATTAGTCTATGAACCAAACTAGAGATTATTCTGCAAGCAAAATATCAAATAATTTATTTGTGATCAGAAAACACAATGTCAGCATGAATAGAGAGCAAGAATTGTGCCAAATATAGGTGATAGCAGTGTATGGATTCAGTTTGCTCTTTTATGTTGTCAAGTTTCTCTCTGTTTTGTTTAGCACTTCTTCCATCAAATCATTGTTAATAGGCACTTTCTACAATCTGCAGGGTAAGCCTCATTATCATAGTTAATACATTTCAATAAATTATGAAAAATGCCACTCAGATTTATGAAAAACATGTCAAGATTCTAAATTTAGGGTTCCTCAGTTTACAAAAATAATCCTTAAAAATGATTGAATTTCATCACGAGTCCAATATGAACATTGTACTTCTCCAACCTACTTGAGGAAAAGAAACTAAGGAGGAGAAACCTTTTTTAAGTTGCCATTTATTTTGTAAATTAAGCTGCCCCAGTGTCTCAATATAAAAGGCATAACATGTATCAAATGGATAAAATATTTATACAGGATATGTTTTTATTCCAGTGTCAATCTTATGAACAGTAAATCAAGCTATGTTGATGTCTTCCCATTCCACATACAAAGTTAAGGATGCCAAACACAACAGAACCTCTATGTAGTGACACTCATGTATGCTAAATACTTTCTGTGTAACCCAAGTTTTGCATGGACCAAAGTCAGAGTCCATTTCTTTTTTAATCATTTATCTACATGATTTGACATTAATTACAAGGAACAGATGACTGTATGCTACAGTGTATGGACAATTTTTTGACTCTTCAAAGGGATTTATATTTTCAAGTTTGTGGACTGGATGAGAATAGGGTAAAACTGCATTAGAAAATTTGTCTCCTGTATAAAAATAGATCACTGAAAAGAATTCATTACTGTTGTTATCTTTTCAACAGTATCCAATTCAAATCTGCGTTTACAAACGTTTATTCTAGTATGTATTTGTGTTGCAAATTTTGGTGATAAAATGAAGTCATGACAGTTTTACCTTGGACAATGGCACACTATTTCAGACAGTTCCTTTCTCACATACCTGGTGTTTGTCTCGGGACTCGCTTATAATTTCTTCCAGTAACTTGTTGTATGTAGCCTTCCTCAGGGTTACAGTTTCTTACAGTTACTTCAATATCAAACGAAGTGGCAAAGGTGTGAAAATTTACTCTGATTCAGAGATCTTTATTGGCAATTCCTTTCAAATATAAGCTAAAAATACCGGGCGAAGGTCGCAACGGCTAGTGGAGATGGGTCCTTTCAAATATAGCCACGTGAAAAATTATTTGGTGACAGTTGGACCCAATGTTTGTGGCCCTCTTAGGAATTTGGGGGGTTTTGTTTAACAAGCCTGACAGAAACAAAAAATCTAATGACTTATAGCACAAATAATCTGTGCAACTGCCACCCGACATAAGATTTTCTATGTACCATGACACTACATTCTGTATGTACCATGACACTACATTCTGTATGTATCATAACAGTCGATTCTGTATGTGCCATGACGGTAGATTCTCTATGTACCATGACAGTAGATTCTTCATATGAACCATGACAGTAGATTCTCTTTGTACCCTGACAGGACATTCAAAATGACACTAGGTTCTTTATGTACCATGTTGTCATAATAAGGATATGCCAGAACTGGAAGACAAAATGCAAAATAATGGCACAGGAGAACAAGGAAAACCTGAACAAAGTCAGTTTTATGTACATAAAGCATTTCAAGCTTTTGACACAAGACATTTCGCACACGGATACAAATTCTTGGCAGCTATGTAAATTATATTGTCTTAAAAAATTATGGTATAATTGTATAAGACTGCACATATGCAAAACCACAAGAAGGCGCTGTATATTGCTTGGTTTGTGATGCTTCCGTCATCACAACTGGGCTCCCACATCTTAACTATGCACTTTTGATTGAAAAATAGCTAGTTATGTCCATAGTTATTAAACATCAAACATAGTGTGTTACAGCATGTAGTTTTCAATGATAATGTTGCACAAGTTGTACAATGTACATATAGGGCTATTTCCCTGACATATCTATACTTTTCCAAATCTTTCTGCATATAATTTATAGTTTCTGGCAGGAATTTTTACTGCAGGGTTTTTGGAGTAACACAAAATTGTCAAGATACGAATATGTCAAATTGTGGTACAAAATTTGACTGTATCTGAACTTTGATCTTAACCCAGACAGCACAGTGTCTTAAGTTGGTAAATTACACAATTTTATGGTTATTTTATAAAACATTATTTGCTCAGCTGGAGTTTATAACCTGACTTGATAAAGTAGAAAAATGACTGTAAATCAATACAATTCAAAGTGTTTAGTGTAATGTTGCAAAGATAGAACAAAGTTTAGAAATTCTCCCCCCCCCCCCCAAAAAAAAAAAAGAAGTGCTGTACAGTTGAATAATTATAGATTCAAATAGGTATCATTATATTTTTGGGTTGGCCACTACCTAATTGATAGAGAAAGTAAAAAGTGATTTTCCATAGTTTGAAAGAGAAACCTTAGAAACATTTGATACTTTGGCTGTGGTCTCTGCACATTTTCTAGATATTTACTGGTTAAACAAAATCTCACCCAGCTTTGAAATATGCTGTATGCATAAGCCCAAGGGCCGTAAGTACAAAAGACCCTGACGAGAACCACAAGTTTCTTTGTTATGTGCAGAAATGGAATACAGCATAGAATTTGTTCTTCTAGCACTCAAATGTGAGTCGTCTTTCATTAATATACATTTTGCTGTAATCAATACAGTAAATTTTAATTAAATATATAAGTTGATGACAGGGGAGTTGAGAAAACATGCCATGCCAGTATTCAATATACACACTATACTAGATGCTTTTAGAAACATTGTATCAGTATGTGTTTTATCTTTGTGAACATACCATCAAGTTGTCTATGTAAACCACTTGTGGTGTCTGTTTAAAAAATTGTGGTTTCATTTCTACAAACATGTTCATGTCAATCATTGAATCAACTTTGTGGTCATATGTCTTTCACATAATTTAAGAGACACTCTGTTTTTCTTTTTTTTTTTTTTTTTCATGCAAAATTCATCACTGTCACATATGACCTTTATAAATGCCCTTTTAATAACTAGTTACTTCAAGACAACATTTGTAATCTCCTGTTTGAGTATGTGTATCACTGTATCTATATACCACAATAACCTTAATGAAGATATGATCATTATTTAAATGCCCATTGTGCGCATGTCTGAAGAATTTAAGAGGATGTATGTATGGTTTGAATTAGAGCTTATGTTTACGCATATTAGTTGTTACCAGGGAGTTGATTCATATTGACAGGAGCATGTTTACAAAGGAATGATTGGTCAGCTGCCCTGCTGGATTCTAGGTGTGCATGGAAGTGGATAGCACTGGGTTTTTAGCATGGTTGAGCTGGCATTCCATTTTATTACCTGTGATGACTACATAGAATCATTGAGAGTATTTCCTTTGTGCCACCAAGTGGTTAATGTCGTGAACCAAAATACTGTTGTTGGTGATTGGTTCCCACAGTCATGTGATGGTGATGTGTGCTGGTTTTGACCAATGAGGAAGGCAGACTGTTGTATGTTTATGAGCTGTGAGTTGGTATACATATTGTGCTTCCTGCATGGTGCAAAATTTGACCAGGCTTTGGGCTGTTGTCCTCTTTTTCCCTGTACCCATTTTGCATTGTTTACCTGAATTTATGCATCTTATGTAAACCATTGATGAAATTTGAGTTTTTGCAAATTTGTTACATTTACAACTTAGATATGAATGCACCTTGCATGATCTTTATACCAGAGCAATAGAAAGAAAAGGAAGATACAGAAATATGCTTTCACATTTCAAGGAATTGTGTGCAAAAGGCACAAGTGGCAGTGGGCAGAGATTGATGTTAATTGATATGGCGAAAACATTTGTGAATTAAATTTGAGTTGACACCACTGCAGAGGCCCTTCTCAAGCACATTTCAATGTTTCATGACTCTTGATTACTCAAAAAGCTGAAGAAACTAGATCTGCTACCAATGAATACATATCCATGCATTGTGAAAGTATGGTCAAGTAGTGCAGCCCAAAGGAATTGGCACATTATGCAGCATGTGGTGAGAAATGATTGTGTGGGTGAATTACACTCTACTCAATCATATTATTATATCATCAAGATAGTTTATTGTACTATGACACTGGTACATCACATTATTCCATTGTGCCTATACACTAGAAGAAAGCCAAAAAAAAAATGGTTGAAATAGTTGCAGAAAAAATGATCTTGACTGTAAAATTAGCTTTAGTGGAACACAAACTATATCACAAGAGTATGTAAAATGTCTTGTAGATGGCCAGAGTTGTTAGTTGTTATTGATGATGTCATGCGTAATATCAAAGCCAACTCTTGTTGTATATGCTTTTTGAAATTAAATCCCAGAGAAGGCCTCTTGGCCAACTTAAAGGTATCATGTTCACAACACATTTAGAGACTCCTTTATCCAATATTTCATTTATTAAATCATTTGCAAAGGGTCCAGAAATTCAGGCTTTAGTTCAAACAGAAAAAAAAGTGAAAGGAATGTATGAACTTGTCACAAAAATTGCTGTCTAAAGTCATAGGCTGTATGTTAAATATGGCTTCTATGCAGTCAGTCCATTGCGTGTAGTCAAATTTTTAAATTAAAATAATAAGACAGTTACCTGGTTTATCAATGTTTGTGATGAGATAATAATAGTTTTGTAAAGCTACATAGGTCTTTCACAGAAATAGGATTGCATTTCATGAGAGCTGGAAGCTGCAAGCTGGAACTGCATGATGTTCATCAGTTGAGCTACATGGCTAATGTCAGTAGAACTAAATAGTTTCTCTGTACAATTGTGTATGTGTGCATATTGTAGCAAGGAAGAGATGGTAAGACTGACTTTGAAAACTACACACACACACACACACACACACACACACACACACACACACACACACACACACACACACACACACACAAATATGTACATTTATGTACATGGCTTATGAAAGTTGGAACAATGACACCAGAGCCACATTGGATGCAAATGCTGACATGTAGTGTATACACACTTGCAATTTTGCAGAATGGTGTAATTTTTGGAATTCAAAATATATTAGAAATTGATTTTTGTAAATATTAAACTTTTAGTTCTGTTGGATGGGATATGATCCTCAGTTAGAAAATATGCATTTTGATGAAAGATTTTTTTGTCCTTGGTCATAAGCTGATAAGTTGGAACATTTGTCTTCCGTACCTCACAAGATAAATTTAGTAAACTTTGTAATATCCATACAGCAATATTGCTTGCATTTAAGTCTCATTCAAGATTCAGCTAGTATTTAAAAGTAAGCAAAAATTGCCAGAAGCTGTTTTTAAAGTCATAGTTGGAAAACATTTGTGTAAATTGCCAAGAAGTATTTGATCAACAGAGAAATATATTGCTGTGACTTCCTTGCTACAACATGTACAAAAAGACAGTGAGCTGTTTTTGCCAGGTATTGTGACCAGTGAATACATATTGATGTGGTTGAGGTTGTGGTACACCTACATATTAATGACAGCATTGTAATTGCACCCGTGAAAATTATGGTAGATTGTGACACCACCTTGCTAACACAAACATTTGGCATTGTTGTCTAGAACATCATGTACCAGTAATGTGATGGCATGGAAATATCTTCCAAGAGTAAAAAATTGAGAATATAGCCTACATTCGTGTACGACATTTTCACGACTGAAACTTACTCCAGAATACTAGAAATAGTGTCTCTCTTTATGGATCATGTTCTTGGCTACTTGAGATAGATAGAACAGAAATTACACCAAAATAAACAGTTATTAAGCACTGTTCGTAACCAAGGTAAGTTGGTGTCAAACTAACAAAAAACTTAAAACTAAATGTTAAATACTCAGATATTATTTCAAATTACAAGAAATGACCGTAGCATGATGGTAGCCTGACAGTCACGGCTGGTGCACAGAGTTCACGATGCGTACAATGATAATGTGTGCAGTACTTCACAAGCTCTGAATTAAGCATCACTGAAAACTCATGCAGGGCTAAGTATAAGATACATGAAGCATGGTCATTGGAGAAATTGCTTTCATCTGTACTGCTGGCTGTGTGTTGTGCATTGTCTGGATGACTCTGGTCGTAGTGGCACTGATGCTTATTGGTAGGTGCGCTCGCCTAGTTCTCAATGTGGTGAAGCCCTGATAAACTTGGTTTTGTGCCATCGAACACTGATAATTGACTGAAGCCCAAGGTAAAACGCCTTGTGTTCTCTGAGAAACATCCTGCCCATGCCATCTTGACCCTGCTTACTGTGGTTTTGCCCACATCTTTCCATAAGTGTGTGCAGTTATATGCCTTGCTTGCAGCTTACACTCCCTACTGTAAACCTATTTTTAATGGGGTATGAAAAACATGATAAGAAAGTACAATTAGACTATATATTGCTTTGGAAAATTTGCTGGAAAATATGCATGAATACTTTGTTCTCATGACTTTATCCTCAAGTGGTCATTTTGTGTACCATACAGTTGCAGTAAACCGACAAACGTCTACGACAGGTTTGCTTGATTTCCTCCAACAGCAGCGAATACGATCACCTCTGATTCGCTCAAAAGCTTCACTTAGCGGTAATAGCCCTGCCCATATACAGAACTCTCCCAGGAAATTTGCCGATGCTGCTGCCCAGGTACATGGTAGTAGAGGATCTCTGAGGAGCTCTGCCTCCCTGAGGAGTGAGCACGAGCAGACAGTAAAGACAAAGTCACATCAAGTAACAGATGTCTAAAGCAGCAAAAGACATTTCTGTGATGTTCAAGAGTTTCCACTTTGCACTTTCTTAGGACGAAATATGTGCAACTGATTTGTATTCTGTGCAGAAAAAGCCTCTTTCTTTCTGTAGCATTAAATTCATTTTTTCACTCTCTGAATACACGTGACAGTGAAATAGGAATGCAAGTGTCTGTGAAGGAGGTACAGTGAAACCTTATTATAATGACACTCACATATCCGACATGTTTAATATAATGACACAAATTTTCATGGGAAAAAGTTCATTTTCTTTCTTATTTGATTCATTTTATCGGACATATTCAGTTATGTGACTTTTTTAGGGAACATGTGGTGTCATTATAATGAATTTTCACTGTACTTGATATTTGCAAAAAAAAGTTATATACTAGAACTGATGTTGACATGAATTACTTACAGAATAGGAAAAACATTATTGACAACTTCAAATAGGTATATTCGCACACATGTATGTTTCGATTTATCTTTTTTCCATTCACCTTAAGACACTATTTACATGTTCTTGTTGGTCATCTTATACTACTTTTGACAAGCAGTCATTTTTCTGGTCTGTGAATTCATTTGGGTCTCGTAAAAGGGGATAAATATCAAACTAGAAATCAGTTTCTTGGCAAATATTTGGGAAACTGTCTGTAAGAGAGACGTTTAAGGCAAAGGGGGTGGGATGATTCTTGGGTGGTACTACTAATTAGGGAACAGTTTGGATGTCACCAACATGTTCAGAAGTATATAGGGAGTATATCCCATGAGGTCATCACACACTGAATGGAATGGACCATGATGTAAATGTTCTGAAAGAAAGAGGCTGGCACGATCTAGACATGCAAAGCCAGTAGTATATATAGGTGACATGTATAATCATCCGCCATGCTGACCACATGACCCATTCAACACCTCTCCACTGATGCTGGTCCACAAGCAGACAGTTCAAGTGATGTGCCATAGGACCTGTATTTTTCCGTTTTTAACGGAAACGGAACGGAATAATGAATTTTTGTCACCTCTGAAACAGAATTTGCTGTTTTGCCTTAATGTGTTTTACATGCAAAGAGAACTACTGAAACGGAATTTTGAAATTTCCTCTGTCTGGTGAAACGAAATTTCTAGTTTTTTTAAACTGAAAAATACAGGCCCTAGTGCCCTCTTATCGTTTTCTATAATGTGCGTGGGACAGATTGTAAAGAGAAGCATCTGTTCTTCCAAAATTTAATCACTGTAAGAAGCTCATTTCTCAGGTGCATTATGGGTAATATGTACCCTGAAGAAAGCTGCTGATGTCAACTTGATCCAAAACAAAATAATGAGACAACAAAGTTTTAATAAATTATATACATATGTAATCTATATTCATTACTGATGGAAATTTTACCAGTTTTGAAAATATTTATAATCTAGACAAAACGATTACATCAGAGTAATAACATGGGTCAGTGGCAGCTCTCCTATCCATAAAGTTGCACAGTTACAAATGTAAGCAACTGTATTACAGGCAGTTATCAGTTGTAACACATTAGTGCTGACATCATGGCATGGGGTAGTATTGTAAATGTCACCTATGGGCCATCACCACTGATAGCACTAAAACATTTAAATTTGTATTGTTGTAGACCTTCATATTAAAGGTATAGGACGGCAATAGCAACATACCATGTTCTTTTACAACCACTCATAATTTATTGTAGATGATACAAAGTCTCAAGTTGCAAGTGCTCAAAACACACCAACTTTGGTATTAGGATACTGTATATATACACAATTGTATAATGTGGTAAAACTATATGCCCAACCAGCACATGCAACCTTTCCATGTGGCCTACAGGGACCGCATTTTTGAAATTAAATGTTTTGAAATACTACCACGAAGAACTGTTTGTAAAGTCCGAAATGTGGTTAAGTAGAAAAATATCATTGTAGCCAACTTTGGGGTTTCATTAATAGGTTTTTCTCTGGAAAAAGTTCAGGGCATGATATAAAGGCATGGCGGCCATCACTGTTTGATATGATGAATGTGTTGTCGTGTCGAACAGCTTTGGGAATGAATGCAGTGTCAGATGAATACAATCACAAGTCATTTTGCATTTTATAAATTAAATAAAGACGCACAGTCAGATAGAAGACACACGTTGCTCCAACATTGGCCCAATATAAGCTTAACGGTGTTATAACATTGGCTAATGACACTAGATCAATGTCATTTTGTCCAGGGGCCCATGTTGGTTCAACATTGGTAGAAACCACTTGGAAAATAAACTTTCTCTGCTAAATAAAACCTCATTAGGTCCATCATTTTTCTATCATGTGTGCTCATGTTTGAACCCAAACAGCATGTGTACAATCAACAGTCATATTAACTGCCTGTCCTGAAGACAAGTAACTCAAGGATATTATGTATGCATGATTAAATAAACAGGGAACAAGAAACATCTGAATACAGCCCACATCTCAATCAATATTTTACAACACCTTTGGTCATCATGAATGGCTAAAACATCATGAGAATCCTTGATGTAATGGGTTTGGTGTGCTGATGCTCTCCCAATAAATTCCATCTAATTTTGGGTGTTATGTGCCAACTTATCCAATGCAATCTGAAAATTAAAATGACTCCATCTTTCTGTTGGTCTTGGTCTATTTGGGGTGTAGACAAGAACAAAAACATGTACAATATGAAATAAGAAGCTTGGGGATTTCCATTGCTGATAGGTGAGAGAAAAGTCTCAAAACTTGAAAATACAATTTCTAGAGTTTGTAGGTCATCCAAAATGCACCAAGCAAACCTGCTGACCTGGAACATTCTTATGATCTCTGCAGCTGTATAAGCATGAAGGAACAATTGGTTTACAAACAATATGGATCTGGTTTTACTTTGTCAGTACACGTCTCTCAAAATTTACAAGGAACTTAATATTCTGCATGTTCCACAACCTAATCTTACCTAACATCTTTTGTAATTGCCTTGGTAATATTTTGCATCATCCTGTGTCCCTCCATTTTGGAAAGGAGCAGGTTACAGTGGAACCTCATTAATCCGAACACCTTTGTACCCCGGTGAACTGTTCAGATTAATGAAGCATCTGGATTACTGAATTTACTTGAAATGAACAATTCTGTTCCAGGAGAAGTGTTCAGATTAATGAGACATACGGATTAATGAGGTCCATATTAATGAGGTTCTTCTGTTTATATGGATCATATGGTTAAAGATGACTGTGTGATATAAGTTTGATTTGGAATCAGTCCACATTGGAATTTGTTCTGAATATGTAACACCACAGCACCATCAGCACGGGATATTGTTCACTATTAATTTAGGGCTGTTCTGCAATTTTCACTTCAGATAAGGTCTGGTGACATTATTGATATGATTTGAAATGATCTGTACACTAAACTTTTGCTTCTGTTGGATAGCATCTTGAATGCAATTTGTATATTAAAGTGGCCAATTTGTTGAAAATGCTGAATGTACTTTTGATTTTACAATCATTGAGCCAAAAACATATCAGTTGTGGTAATGTAAAAGTAATTCATTTGTCATTGAAAATACAATACACTTACATACATAACATACACACACATACATGTACATATAATGTATAATATTTAATATAGATAGATATACATGCGTACACAAAAAGACCCATTCTCAACATTTCTCATGATGTTTTTATGCCTGCATGATGTCAGGTTCACATTTTCTGAAACTGTGGGCTCTGTCAAGGGGTAATGCATAGACTGAAAATAAGTAGCAATGATGAAAATTTTGCCTAATATAGATCTGCACCACACATTAACCTCTGGAGTGAAATTTCATGAAAATCTGTGTATGGCGGAATCAAGTGTCATTCATATGAGACAAACCCATATCCCTATCTCATACTTGTGATAAAATCCCCTCATCCACAAATAAGCATATTATATCTAATGATACAACAATAATATGATTATCAAAACATGACTTGCTCATGGTATAACAGGGCAAAATATCATTATCTTTATGTTGGGTTACTCTACCTACATTACATATATGTCCACATGATACATGGGCACATCTGTATAATGTAATATATTTGTTAGCGGAATATATAAATATATACATATAAATATATATAATAATGAAATCATGTGACATGACTGTTCCCGTTGAGCAATTTGCTTATTTCTAGTATGCTAATTTTCTTTGTAAATACAAGCCTGGCATTTATACTAGGCATAATGAATATAAGGTGAAATGCATGGCATATTCTAGATTAGTGAGTAGATAACATTATGAACTATAAAGATTGCTTCCATAGCAGAGGATCCTGGGGTTATAGTTCAATACCTCTGTCTTGGAAGTGTGTCTCTTAGACTTGCTTCATTGCATAATATAAAGTGTGTATACAGATGAAGCTTGGCCCTCATAGCTGACAGGAAGGTCATAAGAGGCAATGAGATGTCCTCTTGGTCACCAGTGATGGCCTTATGTTTGATGTCATTAAGTGTTGTTGTGATAGATAGCATGCCATCATCATGATATCATCATAGTACATGGCATGGTGTCATCATGATATCATCATAGTACATGGCATGGTGTCATCATGATATCATCATAGTACACGGCATGGTGTCATGATATCATAGTACACGGCATGGTGTCATCATGATATCATCATAGTACAAGGCATGGTGTCATCATGATATTATGATAATACATGGCATGGTGTCACCATGGTATACAGCATGACATTTTCATGACAGATACAATGATGTCACCATATAACAGCTTGAGGTCTCCTTGATAGATACTTTTGATATCAACATAATAAAGAGTGTGAGGTTTCCATGACAGATACTATATGAGGTGGTCATGGCACACCAAGGTCAGTTTGATATGCCTCTATTTCCTTAACTCTTTCAATGCCAATCACCACTAAAGTCAATTTGCTTAGGTCAAACAAGTCTCAATTATCATTAGGATCCCAAACTTGTTTTCCTTGTAAAAAGACTTTTCATTCAAGTACCAGTATGCCTATAGTTCCAGAGAGAATACCCCAGGTCAACAGCTTTTCTCAGTGTGCATTGGATGTATTGCACCTGATGTGTGTCAAGAAAAGCTGTTGACTCAGTCCAAAATTTGGCACTGAAAGGGTTAATATTACAGTGAAACTTCGGTTGTAATGACACTCAGATATTTGACACATTTGTTTCACTAGACAAGACCTAAAGTCAAATTTCTTTGCTGCATGACTCATTTATCTGACATAGTCAGATGTCTGATACATGTTGCAAGTAACAAATGGTGTCCTTATTGCGTGTTTGACTGTAATATGATAGACATTGTGGCATTTTGTGATATAAAGATGTCATGATAGACATGTGAGGTCATCACAGTGGCCTTCAAGCAGTCCCAAGTGAGAGCCTGAAGTGATCTTGATAATGAAAATGACGTCATGGTAGACGGTGAGATGTGTATAATAGAGAGGTACATGTAAATGAGCGTGTATAAGTATTTATACCCTGCTCAGATTCAAGAGGCAAAAATGAAAAAAAAAGTATGACTGTTAATTTAAAACTTTCTAAGAACTGCACACTTTCTCCTGTTCATATTCAAGTGTCTTGCATTATGAGCTTTCTAAGTTCCCCACTGGTAAATTTGCTGTAACATAGGGAAAATGGTATTATAACCCATGATAAAAATACTCTTCTAATATCAGAAATTGCCTTTTTAGGAACTTTAACTTACTGTTTTTACATGATTCCTAAAATGTATCACTCTGATGGTCCCACACTTAAGACAGCCAAGATAGATTCACTATGTCTCAGAACAGTGCATGTGCTATGTCATAAAGCATACATCAATAAAATTATGACGGAGATTTTCTTTTAATTTGAGCTTAGATTTGTCAGACACTGCTCTTATGTGCATACTGTGGAGTGTCACCAACTTCTTTTTTTTCTATGGAGCCAAAAAGTAAAGACGAACTTGTTTTCTCTTTACTGTTAACCTCATTAAACATTTTTGATCCACAATGCCTCACGACACAATTGCTCATTAAAAAGGAGTTTGTAAGAGCCATTGTTTTTAACTTTTGTCATTCAGTGTTCTTGCACATTGTTTTTCAGTGAATATGAAAGGAATGTGTAAAGTAGGTTTGTGAGTCAGGCAGTTAAAAGTAAAATTGATAGGACATTTTATGCCTGTGCATTCCAGAGTCCTTGGTGACATAGTTGGGGAACTTTAGTTTTTTTTTCATGGAATTTACCTTGTGAAAGACCAAACAGGTGTGACAAGCATGCTGAAGGTGCATTGGTGTGCATGCCACAAATATGATCCTTAAAGTGGCAATTTTGATTGGCTGTTCGATAGGAACAGTTGACCAATGAGATGCCCAGATGCCTTGCCCTCATTAAGCTGGATGTTGATACATGTAGCTGCCATGCGTCACTCAAATGCCTTCACTTATGTGAGAAGAATTGGTCCCAGATCTTGGTCAAGTGATGCCTTAAGATCTCATTAAAGCATCTGTACTTTGTTTATAACAAATTAAGTCCATTTTAGATAATATTAATAGCTCAAGTCCTATGATGTATGAACTTTTATTGCATATGTAGACTATTCACTGGGCAATTTTGAGTACTTTCTTTAAATTACACTTTTAACGTATCCGATAATTCCTTCAGCTTATGTAACCCTGCAGCAATTATATGCAATGTGAAGCCTTTTTTTCATTCCTTTGTCAGCAGAACCAATCAGTAACAAACAGTAAAGTCAATGTCATCTATTTTCCGTTTTTTACTTAATATTAAACTTGCATCAGAAATTCTTAATTAAAGGTTTAAGGGAGTCCCACCAGTTTAATATGCTGTGGCTTCTTCTACCCAGGGTTCAAAGTACATGGGGAAGTTTTGACTGTTGGTAACTTGACTGGCTGAGGATAAATTTCTTGTGTAATCTGCCATACATTAACTCATTCCATACTACGGTAACACATCTCGGTAACTGGCATTGGTCAGCAGTTCTGGCTCTGACTTAAGACTATAGGCATGTTGGTACTTGAATGAAAGCTCTTTTCATGAAAAATTTAAATATACCATTGTGGTCTAAAATCTAGTTAAATATACGGAAAAATCAGGGAGTGGTATGGAATGAGTTAAAGCATAATTGATGAACTATACCTTGTCAAAGGTTTAGCCAGCACTGGAGAAACCAGAGGACACAGAGTAAATCTTTTGACCCAAGGCCAGGTATGAGATAGAGGGGTAGAGGATATCTGCTGTAGTTCATATCCATTGTACCCCAATGGCATTCAAGTAATTAAAGGTATTCACAAGTCAGAGCTGTAAACGGGAAAGAAGTACATATTTTCACAGGTATACTTGCTAATCCGAGTTGATCTATTAGTCATAAAAGCTGTGCTCATGATCAGCTGGAGTACTATAACGATTCAGCACTAAAAAATCCTGATAAGGGACTGACCATTCAAGTACCCACAAACCCCCTAATATATGTACCAGAGCAAAAGAGGATGGCTCTGCTCAATGGCATTTCCCAGCATGCTTTTCAACTTGGGACTGAAAAGGTTAGTTTCACAGCATAGTAATTCCCATTTCCCTGACGTCTTAAATTTTGGGAATTACCACCACATATATGATCATTTACTGGTGCTTAATTTCAAGTGGAATATATTTTCGCATTTCTTGCACATGCAAACAATGCAAAATAATCCCACATGTAATTGAGTACCTTTACACTCTATGACAGATGGATGGTCTCAGAAAACGGGTTTCATATATATACTCAATTGGTGATGAACAGAGCGAACTTCATGATTGTAACAAGAAGGACGTATCGTGCACAACTTGGCCTCCAAAGTAAATAATTGTTGATTATTGAAAAATTAAAAAAAAAAAAAAAAAGAGACTTGGCTTACATACATTGTATGTACATTGCCAAATTACATGGGAGTAGACAGAGCCAATACGAATCACTTTTTTGGAAGAAAATTCTGCTTTCTGTGAATGAATATTCTGATCCTGTGGGGTGGGCAAAAAATATTAATTCACATATTTGTCTCATCATGAGTGTCGTAAATGAAGAAAATAAAATATGGACTCAAATTCTGAGTTTTCATGCCAAGGTCAGAGGGCAAGGTATACAAAAAAAGACTGATTGAAAATTACTTTATCCTGTGTACCAGTGAAATGCAGTACATACACGGTTAAAACCAATTTTTATGATAGACCTGATCAATTTGGTGACATGTGGTTAAAAAAGAGGGCTTTGTGCATATACAATGGTCCTTTGCATTGAAAGATGTGGGGTTTTCCAAATGTGTGCTATCCACTGTAAAAATCCACCCAGTACTGGGGAACGTATTCACACAATGGACTTTTACTTTATGTAATTAACAAGGAGCATCTTCAAACTCTGTTATGTATGCGTATAGCCAATCTGAAGCATATGCAAGTGGAACGATCCAGTGTAAAGTTAATTTGAGTCAGAGGCTATGTTATTATTGTAAATACTTCACTTTAATGATGTTTTGGGCTGTATTATGTTGGACCTTATAAACCAATAAAACATCATAGTTTCATAAGATGTTGTTGAGTCATTTTGTATATTCTACATATATACCTTTGTGACAGCTAGCATCTTGTTTAGTTCAGCATCGTATAAAAATCAGTTTCATGATGATTTGTTCTGTTACACACACACACACACACACACATATAGTAGCCAATAGTTCGTCCAGAAGGCAAAATTAACCTCCCCTAAATTCTTATACCTCTGTCTAAAGCACTTATTTTCATGAAAGTCTAAAGGATAAATGGCCATACATTTGCTGTACTTTTGAACACATGTAAAGTATGGTGTGGTAGGTTGATTAATGTGGCATTTGTGACATCATGCCGTTTGATACATGTGTTGTCACGAGCTTCATTTCGCAAATAATGTGCTGTTGAACAATGTATTGGATGCCTTTGGCTGATATGAGATCTTTGCCTCTGATGAATCCTTCAGTAGCCAAGTGTCATTGCATACTGCCAGTAAAGATTAACAAACTTGTGAAAAAGATGATGCAGGTAACAATAGCACATGATGTAACCCAGGAAACAATAACTAGGCATTATTCTAACCACATCACAAACAGACGTGTTTCAGCGTACCCATATGAGAACTCTATACTATAGACCTCTGGCCAATAAATGTACATGATAACCGTACGCATGCCAAGGCAAATAGGATCTTCATGCAGGTAAGTTATTATGTTTCCAAACTTCTTTATTTTCTTTCAAGTGGAACACTTAAGTTCTAGGAGGGAATGAAAAAATCACGCAAAGTCACGTTAAAGTTTTGTACGGGAACGGCGGGGATGCAAAACATTTCTTTCTCTGATTATGCATCACACAATACTGAATGGCTTTGCAAAAGGATCTTTTAAGCAAAATAATTATAAATTTTCAGCCAAATAGTACGTTTTGAAAGAAATGTTGGATGAACCTTGAAATAATTCTTTAAAGGTCATTTTGGAAGTGTGTAACTTAGGTACGCATTTTTTCCCCCAGGCAGTATCATGCTGAATGTTGTCATTTTTCCATTATTCATATTTGGATGGGGGTATACTCCACGCAATGTTAATCCAGTAGTTTAGTGGAAAGAGACTGGATCATGCCGTTTTCCTAACCTAATCAAAGTAGCTGAGAAATGCCTGGGTAGGCCTATTTCTTGTTCTAGCGTTCCCAGGGAACGAGTATTCAGTATCGCGGGTTTGAAAATCAATGACAGGAGGGCGGCATTGAATCCCGAAAAAGTGGACATGCTCATATGCTTATGCATGAACAAAGATGAGTATGAATGGAAGCATTTTTTTAACTGTGATCCAGTGTGGAGTGTGTTTGTTACATGTTCAAGCGATGCTGACCCGCCCCACATGCATAATTTTCTGTGTCTGTCAATGTCATAAGAAGTTTTTCAATACACATATTAAAGTGTAATTGATAATCCAGTCATGAAAAAGGGCCAATAAGCTTCATTGCTATTGACGACAAATGTTAATGTTTTGATAACTCCTGAATCTCTTCGCTCTCATTATTTCGGTTGAAATTTATGAATATCGGTAATGTTTTTCTGAACTAATTAATGCATAATTTTGGTAACTTTAAAATTTTTTGCCTCTTGCATTGTGGTTCCTTGCAAATAAAAAAGAGAGACTTAATACATAGCCTTAACCCTGACATAATAAAAAGATATCTTCAGATATCTGAGATCTCTGACTGCAGACGTCAGAACTTCACCATTCATTATCAATGAGAGTATTACGACAATGAAGCACACACGCTTCTTACACTCATCTTGTATCCATATGTTTAAATCATCAAAGGCTAAAACATCTCACTTTTTCAACTGAACATTAACGCAATATTTAAGTGGTCTCAAGATTGGCAGTTAGTTCCATCCAGAAAAATGCCACATTTTGCATTTAGGGAAAATATAACAATAACATGATTTTGCAGGGCATTACACTTTTTGATAGGCCCGACATCAATGATGAGCAGCCCTTCACTTTCATTAGCGCCCGAGCAAAGCGAGGGTGCTAATGAAAGTGAAGGGCTGCTCATCATTGATGAATGGCCAATCAAAAAGTGTATTATGCCCGAAAATAATGTTATTACTATTATTACTACTTTCATATGGCATTCCATGGTAGAAAAGGAAACAAAGAAACATGCATACAACGTTGATTGAACAAACTTTAATAAAGTACATATTGACATAATAGGCGTTTCGCCCCAACACCGCAAAGTAAATATGAAAACATTATAAATGTTTTGATTGCAATTGGACTTTGATAGGCCTAAAATTATCTGTCAGATGATACATCTTCATTAGAAGTCCTATCGCTAGGTGGGTGCTTACCATTATATATTCTGAGATAGGCCTATCTTTGGTTTTCATGTACTGGTAAAATTGACCACAAATGTCATTTAGTTCTTCTGGGCCGATACTTGCATAATCACAAACCTTGTTGCGTTTCTCCAGCCACTCTTCAAATTTTTTTATGCCATACTTTGTGGACTTTTGCGTGGATTCGGGCTTCGCTTCATCTTCCATGGAGTTCAGATCGTGTTCGCTAAGATCACTCTTCTGTGACGAGGAAATATCCTCTTCAAAAGTCGCCATAGCTTCTTCTTCTTTTTTTTTTTTTAAGCTTTAACGTTACAGAGGAGCAAATAGCGTAACTATTGAGACCTATTGAACTGCCTTCCGCAAGTTCCTGGAGTACTTTCCGGATGCAGCGTCGTCTGCTAGAGAGGTCAAGGCCACAAGAGGTCAACCAAGCTCCAGGGGCGAGCGGTTAACAGAAAGGGCGGGCGGATAATGGCGCTCGCCTTTGTATGAGATACAAAATTTTACCGTTGAAGCAATTTTACGCTAATCTACTAGGGAATGCCCTATAAAGTAGTAATAATGAAACCTATTCCATGGGTTCAGAGGCAGAGGCAGTTCAGCTGGACGAAACCATAATTATGTGAAAAAGATTTGGGAGTGTGTGTTGACGAAAATTGTTTGTTTGAAAATCATTGCCAGAAGATTGCATCTGCGTCAAATAGACTCGTTGAAATATAATAAGTAGACCCTTCAGTCATACTGATAAATCGACATTTAACAACAACATATATAAAGCCCTGGTTAGGGCTAGGCTTGAATATGCATCATCTGTATGGAACTCTCTAAGTCTAAGAACTACAGAATATGATCTACTTGAAGTTACAGGTGTACAAAGAACAGCAACAAAATGGGTATCTGGTACTAAAGAAATGAGTTATGAAGACAGACTGAGGTTTCTTGGTCTGCCAACATTATATTTCAGAAGACTTCGAGGGGATATGATACAAGTTTACAAATATTTTATTAACATGTATGATACAGACTGGAATAAGATGCTTCCATTAGCTTGTTCAAATATGACTCGCGGACGGTCATCAATTTAAGATTGTTAAAACACGTACAAATAATAGACAGAGAAAACAGTTTTTCTCTCAAAGAATAGTGAATGACTGGAATTTGCTGCCTCCGAGAAACAGTGACAGCCCCATCAGTTAGCATTTTTGAAAATAGACTTGATACACATTGGGTGAATCATCCCAATTTATACTATCATAAAGCATCAAAAGATGTCTATATTGCCTTTTTTTTATTATTGGTCAGTTGTGAACACTACGAGCGGTCTATAGGCAAATGATTGCCTTTTTGCCGTAACAGTTATCTTATCTCATGAAAACATTGCTTAATGAATTTAACTAAGACATAACAAGGGAGGATCACTCTCACTGTTACTGTCACTGCCACTGCCCCAAACAGAGGTACCCGGTAGGCCTATTAGTATTAGGCCATTTCACAACAGAGGACAACGATATGTGCATAAAGCACTCAGTCATAAAGAAGACTGACAGACTTAGATGTAGTGTCTTTACTTCTAGTTCTGAATTCAAAACGCAAGTACGTGTGTCCAGTATCAATGGGGTTGTAAAGTAGGCCTACTTCAGTAGGCGTTTTGAAAATTTTAATATGTGACCCAGCATTGTCTACTCGTTACCAATGAAACAAAACTTCCAGTACTAACCAGATGCGACCAAAGACAAACACTTTGCGATAGCCACACAATTTGATAACCGCATCGACCAGTCTCCAAATATGCTCCCAAAACTGTCTACAGCCACTAAGCACACTTCTGGGCAAATTAACGTGACACATATAAAATGCGATTGATATATGTAGTGGTCCCATACGTTAATGCTTCAACAAACTCCCTTATGTGTGTGGATGGATGATGGAACAATACAAAATATCTGCCCTTACACTCTATGGATGGGGAAAAGAAAGATATTCCCATGATTATCTAGAAACTGGGTTGATTCTGTCATTCTTAATAACAATTGTAGATAAATGTTCCTTCAAGGTCCAACATCTAGGAGTCGGACCTATATATACATAAGCATATACGCTTTCCGTTATGGGAATATTCGAAAACATTTATTCTTGAAATTTGTATCCTTGACACAAAGCCCATACAGTTCGTCAGTTGAACAGCTTAGGGGCTGGTTCGAGTCACATGTAAATAAAAGAATGACTTTGAATACATAAATATTACTGTGGAAAGGATGCTCAACAGTGCTATTCTTAAGAATGCTCTCGCTGTATTTAGCATTCCATGGAGTCTACAAAAATATAAAGATACTTTTCATTTACTCATCATTTACATTTTAAATGATGTCTTGAGTCGCTCAATTAGTTTTTACTAATATAGGCCTACTTAAAGTCATTTAGTCTCTTACGTATTTCACATGTTTAACTACAAATCTATTTTCAAATCTGATCTCTTGTCAGCAACATAGCTCATTGTATTTATACTATAGCTTATCTTCTTCTTTTTGCTGTAAACTTAGCTGACTGAGTAATCACGAGAACCAAAAAGTGATAGGCCTACCAGGTCTCTTTTTATTTTTTGCAGAAGTGATAAAATTTGGGTTTTGAGTGGTTAGGCCTATAATTTGGGTTGTGAGTGGTCAGGCCTATACATTTTTGGACACTTTAGTCTGCAGTTAATGAAGAATATTTCAAAGGTTGAGAGGACCAGTTTAAAACCCCCATGCAGTTGCTTTTTATTGGTGACTGCCTGTCTCAAGTGAAGAGTGAAATTTGTTTCTTCACATTGGTATTGGAAGGTGAATGTTGATGCTTTGGTAGCTCTCCAATCTCTGTGCTGTCATTGTTGGGTTTGAAATTTATGAATATGGGTCATGTTTTTTTTCTAAATTATTATCTGCATTCCTGGTTACCTTCTTAGTCATGAATGAACCTGGTCACAATTAGAAGGGAAAAAAAACGCCAATGCACTCCATTAAAGATTGGAAATAAAGTTTATTGAAATGTAAGGTTCTAATCCACGGTCACTCTAGTCCAATAACTTTATGCAATTTGCCCTGGAATTTAATATAAGTAGGCCTTTTAACTGCTGACATGGTGCATTCAGATTATTTGTGAGAAGTTGCCCAACCAGAATAAATAGGATATTAAGACATAAGTGAAAAATGAAAAACAGATTTACCACTGCAACAAGTTAATGTTTTAGGACAATTTAGACACATGAATCTAAGCTCTTATATTCTTCTGTATCTTCTCTCAACTGAGTTCTTATAGTACTCTCTATCTTCTCTCAGCTGTTCCAAGGTAAATTTATGCAATTTTTTAGGTTAACATTAAATTATTTGTCATATTGAATTTCAAAAATATTTTAAGCAGAAGTTAGATTGACCATGGCAAATATTTTATGTTTGAACAGTTTACATAGTTGAATCTCAAGGCATCTGCAAATCGCCCGTATAAAACTAGAAACAAAGAATCAATCCAACTCCTGGTCCCTCCCCCCCCCCCCCGCACCCATAAATGTATCAGATTTTTAAATCCTTTACTCCTTAAAAGTACACCTCCTTGCATTAAAGAAAAATTTCATACTTACTCACATTCTGTTTTTTCCCCAAGATTTGCTAAAGCTCATTTTAGTAGTGTGCAAGAGGGATCTATATAGGGCCCGGCCCTGTTTCCCAATTGTATTTTTGGAAAATAAATATCTTTAAACCAAACGTCCCATTCCAAATATCTTTTTCACAACGACTAAAGTGCCTTACCTTTCGTTTTATATCACTGCTATCCCATCATAATCAACCTACTGCTAAAATAATTTGTTTAGGCTTATTCATATCCTGGGTGGCCCCAGTGATACGGGACATCATGTCCTTAAGTGGGGTCATCCTATCATAACCATTTTTATGTGCTCTTATCTTTTAATTGAGCTGTTATGTATTCGTATTGAACTTCACCTGTGTGTATTGTCAAATAAACCACTTCTGAGGTTGGAGTTCAAAACTTGTATTATATATCTACCCAAGTAACAGTAAATTCAGCCTGCTGAAGTTCATTCCGCAAATGACTAATGGTTCATTTAAAAGCGTAAAAAACCAGCTGAAGTAAGATTAACCAAAACAACAGCTTCAGTGATGGACGACTCACCAGGTAAAATCTCAACACTGATATTATTGTACAACCTGCAGCTGCTTCAAATGAAATTGAATCCAAGTTGATGCTCCAATGAACATCATCTTGAATTTGAAAAGTAAGAAAAAATAAAAATTGAATTTTTCACTGCTACATGATTGACTTGAATAGCTGCATCTCTACACTTGTATTATATTTTACCTGCAAGTATTTCAAATAAAAGTAAATAAAGTTTAATCAATTTAATGCAACAGTCAATATCAGAACCGTTTCAAAAAGGAAAATAGAAGTTACATTTACCACTGCAAGCAGAAATATTCAGCTTAATGTGTGAATAGCTTCCAGAGATGAATTTCAAGACATCACATTTTACCTGCAACTGCTCCTGGTAAAAATTTATACAATTGGATCAACTGTATGCTGCAATTAATATATACTGATACTTTTTAATCATTCAAATATCATTAAAATGAAAGATATGTTTACCAGTGCAACAACTTTGTCTTAAGCTATGAACAAATTACTTGGTTGAATCTAAACACTTGTATTACCCTGCACTCCAGGGAAAAGTACACACAACATGCTCCTACATAATTGTAAAGTAACAAAGAAACAACCACAGGGACAACTTGGTTGAATGACAGGACTTCAATAATCATAACAATCTTAACACTTAAAGCACTGATTTAAGATGGAGTCAACAGCATTCCTCAGGACACTGTGCGCAATGCGAAGTGCCCCCAGGAAAGCTGTTGACTCAGCCTACTTTTTGCTTTAGACTCGGCTTTCTGGTATTTGAATGAAAGGTATATTCATGAGGAATTTGAATCTTTTAACCATTAGGCCTATATTTTTAACGGTAATGAGAAAAAACTATAGTAGTGATTAGCACTGCAAGGGTTAACACTTAGATAATAAAAACTTACCTGCTACCACTTCAGAGACAGGTAGCCATAATTTGTTCATTTAAAACGATCATGACACAACTACAAATACTTTAGAAACTTTACATGCATGGTTTATTGTGTATTTCTTATCATAATGGCATCCTTTGGTTCCATATCTAACTCCTATAATGGAGTATCATATTAATTTAATAATGCATTAACTCTAAAGTCCGTCTACCTTTTTGAAAACAAACTTGTACATAGCTCACTCAACGCCTTGTTGGGGACAATTTTGCCATGACCCACTAACACAGAGGAATGTGGGACTGATCAAAACACATTGCCTTATTTTACAGCCATGTGTGAATCGAAATGCAGGTATATTCATGGAACAAAGTTTATACATGGACATACCATCAAGAGCAAGTAGCCTTTGCTACAAAAGTGTAAGCCTGCATATCTTCGAGTGATATTTTGTGGTTGGTGTAAGGTTTCAGTGACTGGAGTACATGGCGTAGGTTCCCAAGTCATAGTCCATGCCAGCGATGATGGCAGCTCTGCCGTGGAAAGCCTGTTATATTCTGCCCACCTTCAGCCACGTAAGAAATGAGGGTCGATTTTGTGTGTGTTATGGCATAATGACGCACGTGATTGAAGCTGACACATGCATCGTGCGCGTCGCCCAATGCCAGCTTCAATCACCCGCGTCATTATGCCATAACACAAACAAAAGCGACCCTCATTTCTTATATTTACATTTTTCCTTTATTTTTTGTGCTCGATTACACGAAATATATTATTTTTGTACATTGAATCAGGGAAACTTATTTGCCCAGCATGTTCAAGTGTTGAGTTCCGGAAATCCAGGTGGGCGTGGCTTATTGGAATGTGGGCGTGACGTGCAACATACAAGGCTCATGTGTTATAGTATGATAACACACCAGGCCCTCTCCCATACGTGTGTGCTAAAATTTAGATTGAGTGTAAATGTATTCTTGTGGTAAACTATAGGTATACAGTGCAGTCACTTTGATTTTTCATGAATTTTTCTCCTTATCTTGGAGAGGAACGGATTTTTATACATTAAACATAACAGCTTTTACAATAAAAAGTTGTTAACACTCAGAGATATATGCATATTGCAAGCGTCATTTTTGAGGACCCACGTTTTGCCTTTAAAGTTCACAGTATTTACAATACTATATTGTTTATTGCAGTAGTCATTTTCAGGTTTCCTTACGTCACTAATATATATCTATTCCTTAGTTCACGAAAATACCTCCAAAGTTGAGGGATTTTGTTCGAGGTCTTTGCCTTCTCATGAATACTGTGAACTTTACGCTTTTCTGCCCGTAGCTTTGAGGTATCCCATGGAGAACCATTTTGTCTTAATTTACCTTTTTATTAAGTACACATAGTTGAGCAACGTTCAAAAAGTTAGTTGTTATTACTGATACATACTATTGCATGTGGCTTTCTCTGTATTTTCCTTTGAAAAGAGGCAATTGAAGGAGAATGTGACATTTTGAAACTTTTGTCTTGAGAAGATATATCAAGTTATATCATATTTGCTTTTCCTGTCGAAAACTGACCAGGGAAAAAACGCATGTTCGTCTAAGACACAAAGAACAAATAACAGAACAAAAGCATGGGCAGTGTCTTCATACAGCTTTATTCAATTGTCCAGATTATATTACGCATTCTTTGTAAAACATTTGTATTGATCATTAATCAAACAAGAATAAATATACCTACATGTAATCCACGGTTTGAGACTGTTATTAAATACTTCTTTATACAGACCGTGCTTTGACGTATTTGTGTCTTTTTGTCCACAGCTACTTTCTGGCTGTCAAGACCCTAACTCTTTACTCTCCATGATAATTTTTGTTTTCAAATCAATCAAAATATGTAAAGCATATGTCACATTTTGATGCCTCTCCAGGCAGATTGTCAGTGTGTAATATTATTTTTCAGGTTAACCCAATGAATTCTTTTCTGATGAAGTAGGTGAATTCTTTTCAGATTAAGCAGCTGACTGTATTAAAGACCGTTAAATTCTAAGTATGGCCAATTGTCAATTTTGATATTTGAATGATGGAAAACGCAAATTTATTCAATTGGGTCCGGATCTAATCCACTTAAAAATGTGTTTTCATACATTTTCTAATGTTTTGGACGGTTAGTTTCGCTGAGACTGTCTCTACAGACAAATAGTTTTTTTCAACGAGCGTCAAAAGGTGGTATAGCCGGCTTATCGCACACTCCTCCCTCCCATGAAACCTTTCCTCGAAATGATTTCAAATCCTGACAAAACTACCCCCTAAATATCGTATTAAAATTGCCATCAAACTATATCGTAGTTCTTGTGCCAGTGTCTTCAAATAAAAATCTATCCCACAACAAAATCAGAGAATATTCTTTGACAGAAGCATGGGAAAAAACACAGTCTCTGTAGAAAATGGTAGACATACCGCAGAAATTAAAAATCGGTATATATCTTCATTTTTCATTAGCCGAATAACCACAGGAAATATATCCACCAAGTTTCAGCACATTCTGATGGACATTTCTGAAGGAGTTGAAAATAGCTTAAACACACAAAAAATCGTCAAAATTGCAGCACCATTTGATGAACAAATTCAGGTCTTGGTGTCCCCGGTAGTACCTCAAAACAGATTCTATTTCATTTGGCTAAGCGGTTTTGGTGAGAAGAGTTTCAAGATTAAAACAAGAGGATCATGATGTCCTGTGCTCTGTTGACTGGAATCTGCTTTTATAGCAACACATGCATTGTAGTCTCTATACCTATACACACGAACAGTAATAATACATGTAATTCATATGGCCTGTGACTGCACTTGGTGGCCACAGGCTTTGGATCGATCAATTTCAAGATATAAGCTTCTGTTTCTTCGTTCTGAAAAAAAGTCAAAAAACCCTAAACACACAAAAATTTATATACATATGTATATATATATATATATATATATATATATATATATATATATATATATATATATATATATATATATATATATATATATATATATATATATATATATATATATATATATATATATATACATTGATATTTTCATCAATTCTCACAACAATCTGCAAGATGCTTTTGCAGGACCCCAAAATTAGCAACAACAACCTCATAGAAAGAAACAAAACTGCACTATTTGTAGAGTAAGTCATGATCTGGGAGTGTCTTTGGTTTTCAAACTAATTGGCCAAATGTTTTGGGAGATAGATGGTCTATCTTTTTTCAGAAGATGGACAAAAACAAAAGGTCTAAATCTCCAAACATCACTGGAGTGTGACCATTTGAACACGCTCAGCAGACAGTCAGACCCAGCCCAGGTACATCCTAAGTATTCTTACAAATGAAACTTCATTGAGTGCCCTATAGAAATCAAGGGTACCTGACCATAGTTTTCAAAAGAATGAAAGAAAGAATGAAAGATAGAATGAATGAAAGAAAGGATGAATGTACAAATGACAAAATGAAAGAATAAAAGAAAGCAAGAAAAAAAGAATGAAAGAAAGAATGAAAAAATGAAAGAAAGAAAGAATTAAAAAAGAAAGAATGAATGAAAGAATTAATGATATAATATAAATAAGAAAGAATGAAAGAAAAAGTAAACAAGAAAGAAAAAATAAAAGAAAGAAAAGAAATTCAGAAAGGAAAGAATGGAGAGGGGGAAAGAAATGAAAGAAAGAGAAAAAGATAGAAGGATACATAGAATGAAAGAAAATATGAAAGAAAGAAAGAAAGAATGGAAAAATGAAAGAAAGAAAGCATGCAAGAAAGAATGAATGAAAGAAAGAAAGAAAGACAGGAAAGAAACAAGAGAAAGGAAAGGGATAGAGGGGAAAAGGGAAAAGGGAAAGAAATGAAAGAAGAAACGAGTGAAAGAAAGAATAAATGACAGAAAGAATGAGTGAAAGAACGAATGAATGAAAGAATGAACGAATGAATGAATGAAAGAAAGAATGGAAACAAAAAAGAATGAAAGAAAGAACAAATGAAAGAAATAATGAAATTATATAAAAAGGAAAGAAAGAAACAAAGTAAATGAAAAATAGATTGAAAGACAGAATGAAAGAAAGAAAGCATACCAGATAGAATGAAGGAGAGAAAGAAAGAAAGAAAAGAAACAAGAGAAAGGAAAGAAGGGAAAAAAGGGAAAGAGAGGAAAGAAATGAAAGACTGAGTGAAAGAAAAAAATAATGTAAGAACGAATGAATGAATGAACGAATGATGGAATGAAATAAAGAAAGAAAATGCAAGAAAGGATGAAAGAGTGAAAGAAAGAATGATAGAAAGAATGAGAGAATGAAAGAAGGAAAGTATGAAAGAATGAATAAAAGAATGACAGAAATAATGATAGAATAAAAGAAAGAATGAAAGAAAAGAAGAGAGAATGAAAGAAAGAATAAAAGAAACAATGAAAGAAACAATGAAAGACACCATGACGGAATGAATGAAAGAAATAGAGAATGAAAGAGTGAAAAAAGAAAGAATGAAAGAAAGACGGGTAGGAGGAACAAAGGAAAGGAAAGAAAGGAAAGAAGGGAAAGAAATGAAAGAAAGAATGAGTGAAAGAAAGAATGAATAAAAGAATGAGTGAAAGAACGAATGAATGAAAAATGAATGAATAAATGAAAGAAAGAATGAATGAAAGAATGAACGAATGAAAGAAAGAACGGAAGAAAGAATGAAAGAAAGAATGAATGAAAGAAATGAAATAATATCAGAAAGAAAGAAAGTTAAAAAGAAAGAAAAAAAGAAAGAAAGAAAAGAAGGAAAGTAAAGAAAATGAAAAGAGGAAAAAGAAGGGAAAAAAGGAAAAGAAGGGAAAGAAAGAAAAGAAGGGAAAGAAATGAATGAAAGAAAGAAAGAAAGAATGAATGAAAGAAAGAATGTAAGAAAGCATTCAAGAAAGAATGGAAGAAATAACGAAAGAAAAGAAAGAAGAGAAAGGAAAAAGGGACAGAAGGGAAAGAGGGGAAGGAAGGAAGAGAAGGGGAAGAAGGGAAAGAAATTGAATACACAAAGTATAAATGAAAGAAAGAATGAATGAAAGAAGTAATGAGCGAAAGAACGAATGTGTGAAAGAATGAGTGAAAGAAACAATGAAAGAAAGAATAAACAAATGAAAGAATGTACGAATGAAAGAAAGAATAAAAGAAGAATGAATGAAAGAAAGAATGAAACAATAAAAGTGTGAAAGAAAGAGAATGAAAGAGAGAAAGAAAGAATGTAAGAAAGAATGAAAGAATGACAGAAGAACGATAGAATAAAAGTAAGAAAGAAAGAATGAAAAAATGAAAGAAAGAATAAAAGAATGATAGAAAGAAACAAAGAAAGAAAAAAGAATGAAAGAAAGAAGGAAGGAACGAAGAAATGATAGAAAACAAAAGAATGAAAGGATGAAAGAAAAAAGAAAGAAGGAAAGAAAGAATGAATGAAAGAGAGTGAAAGAGAATTAAATGAATGGGAGAATGGAAGAAAGAAAGGAAGAAAGAAAGAATAAAAGAAAGAAAGCATGCAAGAAAGAATGGAAGAAAGAAAGAAAGAAAGAAAAGAAAAGAAAGAAGTAAAAGAAAGAAGGGAGAGAAGGGAAAGAGGGAAAAGAAGGGAAAGAAATGGAAGAAAGAAAGTATGAGTGAAAGAATGAATGAAAGAATGAGTGAAAGAACGAATGAATGAAAGAAAGAATAAAAGAAAAAATGAATGAATGAATGAAAGGATAAAAGAATGAAAGAAAGAATGAAAGGATAAAAGAGTGAAAGTAAGAATGAAAGAAAGAATGTAAGACAGAATGAAAGAAAGAATGAAAGAAAGAATGAAAGAATGATGGAAAGAAAGAATGATAGAATAAAAGTAAAAAAGAAAATGAAAGAAAGAATGAAAGAAAGAATGAAGGAAAGAGAATGAAAGAGCAAATAAAAGTCGGTAGAAAGAAACAAAGAACGAAAAACGAATGAAACAAAGAAGGAAGGAAAGAAGAAATGAAAGAATGAAAGAAAGAAGTAATGACAGAAAGAAAGAATGATAAAAGAAAAAAGAATGAAAGGATAAAAGGAAAAGAATAAAAGAAAGAAAGAAAGAAAGAAAGGAAAAAAGAAACAAAGAAGAAAAGAAAAAAGAAAAAAGAAAGAAAAAAGAAAGAAAGAAAAAGAAAGAAAAAGAAAGAAAAAAGAAAGCAAGAAAGAAAGAAAAAAGAAAGAAAGAAAGAAAGTAAAAGAAAGGAAAGAAAAGAAAGGAAAGAAGGGAAAGAGAGGAAAGAAGCAAAAGAAATGAAAAAGGGAAAGAAATGAATGAAGGGAAAGAAAGAAAAGAAAGCAGAGAAAGAAAAAAAAGAAAAAAGAGAGAATTTTTGGAAAACAAAATGTATGGGTTTGCAGCCATACATAACAAGTCTGGATGAAAAATACACTACAGGAAACATGGCCCGCACAAGTTAAATTTTAATGCAATTCAAAGGTCAAGGTCAAGCTTCCCCATAAAGCATACACCCACCAAATTTGGAAGGTGTAGGTCGTATGGGACCCAGACAAGCTGAAACTTTACAGGGATCAGGGTCAAGGTAATTAGGGGTAGGGGTAGGGGTAAGGGTAGGGGTAGGGGTAAGGGTAGGGGTAGGGGTAGGGGTAGGGGTAGGGGCAAGGGTAATATGGCCCGGACAATCTTTGGGGGAAAAAAACAGTTATAGTACCTTTATGGTGGTGGGGGAGTCATCAAAAAGAGTAAATGAATAAATATCCCATACGACCCTTACAATTTTTTTTTTCAGAAATTAGAAGTCAAAGGTGTTCTGAAAGATTTTTCTATTCTTATAATGAAGGGTAAAAGACCGTGCATTTTTAGCCCCATCTGCAAAATGGACGCCTGTGCGAAAATGGAACCCCACCAGAGCCTTGATCCACAAGTTAGTTAAAACACAATCCATCTGGGGGCAGCACCACACCAAAACATTGTTTTATAGAGACAGTTTTCCTTAGTGTTACACTTTTTCTCCTGAGAGAACCCCAAAGCCCAGGTAGATTGCAGTTATGCAATGCTGCGGGTGGTAGCTGTTCATTGTAGCTTTACCTTATGCCAGGCAGGACAAAACCTAGAACTATGGCAACCTGCACCTGCTCGGAGTGGTCTTTTAAGTATTGCCTAGCCAAAACTTTTGTTCAAAACAATTTGGTGCAGTTTCGTGGTGTAAATACAATCTTCCTGGATTTGCTTTGGCCCGCCATGCAATTGCAAGGGTTGACCAGACACTTTGGCAGCCCAAGCATGATTAAAATACCCAAAAATTATCACCATTTTACTGTGCAAAAAGTCTCCCCTTTCAAAATACACATTACGCTTGGTGAAAAAGCTTGTAAATAAAAGGTCTTAGGATATTATTATTATATTTTTCTTTCATTTATTGAAACAAATTTTCTCCTAATTGACCAGAGGAAGCTTGCAGAACAGCCATGAAGTGGCATTTGAGAAACTGCACTCATGAGAATTTTCTGTTGCAAATAGCCCCCATTGGAAATAAAACTTTCTGTGCAGGATGTTCAATTGGCTTCACAAAACTTTTACCTATATAGCTTGGATAGTTTGCAGTTTTTTTAACCCTCGGTGACCTAAAAGTTTTATTTTATCATATTCGGAAACTTCAATAAATTTAATAAATTTCTAACTCTTAATGCACAAATGGCTCCAAATTTCACACCTCAGATTTTCAGTTTTGCAACAGAGTTTGGACTTGTCCACAAAAGCTTCGTGGAAACTACATCTGCCAAGTCGCCAGTATTAAAAATTCCGTACCATATTCACTTGAATAGCATCATGATGTGCCAAATTTGAATTCCAAATTTTTCCTGAAGCATACAAGATTTTTGCCAAGTTTTGTGATAATGGTAGGTAAATTTACAATACCGCAAGCAAATAAAGTTATAGAATCCATATAGCACAGAACAATCCACCCACTTTCATCAGAAGCAGTTAAGTTTTAAAAATATTCAAAATATCATTTTTATAACCCCCCCCCCCCACAAAGTTTGGGTGTGCTTCTAGTAGAGCACTTACTACAATTGAATGAATACAGTAGCACATTTGCTTGCAAGTTTCTGAACAGTTGACTTATCCAAGCCATATTTCACCAGCAGGGGCCAATAAATAAAGCAACAACATTTAATGCATTTTATTCGATTTATAAAATAAATACGACTACATGTCCTAATGTTCCGAGTACTGAATCGTCAATTTGTTTTATAATACATGTAAAATATACTTTCCAGCTGACTACATACAAATGCAACTGTACATGCCATACATCACATTGCACTTCAAGCAATCATATACCCTCAGGTTTTGAGGAATTGAAGAACCGTCATGTAAATTTATTGACAATTGTACTGCTGTAGCAGCTGTTTGTCCATCGCAGCTTTTACTTCAATTAGACTGCCTCACACTCAAAGGCAGGTTAAGGTTGGCAACATACATATGTAACAAGTAACATTAGCAATCAAGATTTGTAGGATGAGAATGTAGAAAGTTGGCCTCATGCAATCCGGCACCTTTATAACTAAAACATTTTCATTTTCAACTCATATCACCACTTTTGATTACCCACTACAAGTAGCGCTGCACTCTAGTGGTCCTGATACAAACATTTCTACCATAAGTGCAGATCTAATGATGTGGCAGGCCAGACATACTCACTGCATGCACTGTACCTACTACAAACAGTGCTGCACTCTAGTGGTCATGACATAAACATTTCATCAAAAAGATGTGATTATGTGGCAGGCCCAGCATACAGTACATGCACTGTACCTATAACAAACTGTGCTGCACTCTAGTGATCATGATACATACATTTCATAAAAAAAAAAGATGTAATTATGTGGCAGGCCCAGCATATAGTACATGCACTGTACCTATAACAAAATGTGCTGCACTCTAGTGGTCATGATACAAACATTTCATCCAGTACATACACTGTACCTACTGCATAATTATAACACCAGTACTAACCAGAAGCCACTTTCACAGTTGAACATCATTTAACCAATCAAGTAATATGTAAGGAACAATAGATATTTCAATAACTGTGCTGCAGTCAAACACCAAAGCAAAGTTTTATAATACGACTGAAGTACTCCATATTTCCACTTTATATTAATAAATCTATCCTTGTGGAAACAAAGATCTCGCAGCCAACTTCTGCAACCAAATTTTATTCAAAAAGCTTTAACAATACACTCAAGCCACGAGGAATGATACAAAAAGAAAATGCCAGTAAAATAGACTGGAAAATGTGTCCAATCGCATAATTGATTCTCAGTTACTTTTAGAGTAAAAGTTACAATTTGGAATGAAACTATTCCACTGCAGCAAGGGTGTTCGGACAGGTGTATATATCAGCAATGAACTGTACCTGCATGTTTTTAATCACTGTTTAGGTCTATGCTGAAGTTAAAGTGCACACACCATGTGGTGCCACCTTTCTTAGATATACCACAGTATTGTTAACATTCACCAATGGCCATACCTTGTACACACCCATCCTTCAGGTCACATTAAAGCCTCACACTGTTGGGACTACAACTTTCTGTATTGATCAGTCCCACTATACAAACAACAATGAGGTTTTGATAGGTAATCTTCACAATCATTTGACTGAAGTTGCGTGGTACAAACACAAGCCTTGGTTTGCCTGTGGAACCAGAGACCTGTGTCCCGGGTTCCACTGGACAACAGGCTTTTGAAAGCAAGCAAGTGTACATCTAAATTGGGCACATATCTGACGAATGTTTAAGGGTCCTCATTTGCTGTAAAGCTTACAGGTAGGACATAAATTTACATTTGACATCCATGCTCCAGTAGCCAACTGTCACAGATGTCAATGAAGACTTAGTTAATCACTAGATTCTTAGAATGCAACATTTATCTTTGAAAGGAAACGCGATATCCAATCTTCTTTATCTGGCAATAAGTAAGTAAGAAAGTAAGTACTAAGCAAATAAATAAAATAAGTTTCAATTTATAAAATGTCTTTCAAACACATTCACTGAAAAGCAACTCTCACAATTCCAATAATTATACACTGGATATATGAAGTCTTCAACAACAGCAAAAAAAGTTACATCAATAATGAAAAAGCAAAAGTAAAGAAAAAAGCCCTGAAACTTCAACTGCACAAGACAAATTCCTGACAGGTAACTTTCAAGGAGACTCAATGGTTAGGTGCTTGACAGCTCACAATTATGAAACTTAATAGTGCAGAAACCAATTATGACCAGTTTTCAAATGACAAAATTTGTTGCAAAATGAAATAAAATTAATTAGAAAAGCTAATTCATAAACCCCCCTCTTCATATTAGACACCAGATTCAAGACAAGGGCAAAGGATCTGCATGGCAAATTTGTAGGATAAAAATGCAGAGTTGTGTCTCGTGCAACCCACCACCTTTGGACCTTTATAACTTAAAACAAATTTCACTCCCAACTCTTATCACCGCTGTTGATTACTACAAATAGAGCTGCACTCTAGCGGTCATGATACAAACATTGCATCCAAGTTGAGATTAATTATTTGACAGGCGCAGCATACAGTACATGCACTGTACCTAATACATAATTACGACACCAGTACTAACCAGAAACCATTTTCACAGTTGAACACCATTAGTCAATCAATGGTAATATGTAAGGAACAACAGATCTTTCAATAATGGTGCTGCAGTCAAACACCAAGGCAAAGCTTTATAAAAATGACTAAAGTAGTCAATATTTCCATTTTATAACAAAAAATCTTTCCTTGTAAAAAAGATTTCCCAGTCAACTTCTGCAACCAAATTTTAGTCAAAAAGCTTTAACAATAAACTCAATCCTCCAGGAATGATACAAAAAGAAAAGGCCAGTAAAAAAGATTGGAAAATGTGTTCTCTCGCATTATTGATCCTCATTAACTTTTACAGTTAAAGTTGTAATTTGAAATAAAACTATTCCACTGCAGCAAGGGTGTTCGGACAGGTGTATATATCAGCAATGAACTATACCTGCATGTTTTTAATCACTGTTTAGGTCTATGCTGAAGCTCAAGTGTACAGACCATGTAGTGCCACCTTTCTTAGATATACCACAGTATTGTTAACATTCACCAATGGCCATACCTTGTACACACCCATCCTTCAGGTCACATTAAAGCCTCACACTGTTCGGACTATAACTTTCTGTATTGATCAGTCCCACTATATAAGCAAGAATTAAGTCATCCGTTTGACTAGTTGCATGGTACAACCACAAGCCTTGGTTTGCCTGTGGAACCAGAGACCTGTGTCCCAGGTTCCACTGGACAACACACTTTTGAAAAAAAAAGGAAATTTACATCCACACTGGGCCCATCTGGCAAGTTTCTGGAGTCCCAATTTGCTGTAAAGCTTACAAGTAGGACATACATTCACATTTGACATCCATGCTGCAGTGGCCAACTATCACAGCTGCCCCCCCCCCCACACACACACACTAAACAAAAAAGATGAGGGCGAGAAAAAGAATGCGTTGCCCCATTTGTGGTAAAGACTGATCTATAACATCGGTATTCACATATGTATGTGTGATACCCACGGTCTCAACAGTTAAGCAAGACAAAGATGGTTGAAGCATGCTGTACAGAGTTTTAAACACTTAGGCGAAACTTCAATTCACTCTAAGGAGGACCAATACCACTCTTTCGCAGGCAAGGAATTGTTCTTCGGGAGCCAAATGACACTCTCCTGATGCCCATCTGAGGACATGCCAAGGTATTTCACATTTAAACACCCTTTTACGATGAATGTGGCGACCCCTATTGGTTTTGGCAAGGCCGTAAACGTATTTACAACCTTTTGCAGAGACCAGACCAGACCATAGGACCATCACTCGAAAATTTTATCATCTGTTACGCACACTGGCAACCCTTGTAAAATGAGATGTAAGACAATGGCCGTTGAATTCATTAGATGTATACCTTCAAACTTGGAACAAGACACTTTTCTTGACCAAATCAGAAGAAAATTGATTTTATTCGAGATCTGATGAGCGATATTTGCAAAGACGAAAGAATGACAGATTTATTCAATAAATGAAGCAATAACCGTAATTTTATTGTTATAATACTCATGTAAAATTTCCGTGAGCCTGACACAGTGACCATGTGCCGAAATTATCGGTATTTAATTTTAGGCAATTTCCCTATGGATTTACACCATCAAGACCATGAGTCAGCACGTTTCCTCACAAACCAAAAATATGATGTACATGTACAAAGAAGCCATCTCAAAACCATGTGGATTCCTTGTCATTGATTTGAAACTGACAGCAGCCGGCCATGAACGACTCAGAACAAATTCGACGTCTCACACATCTCCACAGAAGCCTGCAAAATTATAAGTAGAGCACCTGAAATCTCTCTTGTCACTCTCTGATGATTCAGCAAGTTATAGCGAGCGTGACAACAGGAGATATCAGGAAGCACAACCTCCTGTAAAGAATGACATGCTGCTCTATATGAAATGATAACAAACTTCTTATGACATGACAAGTCAAGATCCTCCACAATGGAAAAAGTTCCTCAAAAACATAGCGCATCGTCGGGTGCTGTTGTTCAATGGCTTTTTGAGTAACAAAGCATTGGCACATTTATGTAAACATGATTGGAATATCGTGAGACCTCACCGTAAAATACCGTGTCTCCTGTGTCCACAAAGAAGAGTTACTTTTGAGCTTATTGCGCGTGTGCATTGCACTTTTGATACATATTTACTCGCAAATAACATGAACTGGTGACTTGGGGACAAACACTGCGAAACGGAATGGAAATCACATCCTAAGATGGCAATTGAAATATTCGTGTGTTGCCCCAACTGTAATAAAACATCTGTTGGTATAGTAAAAAAAAACACACATCAGACAAGAGAAAGTAATAGAGCACGACAATAGCGATATGGACACTAAATAATGAAAAACTTTAAGTAGCGTGAAAAGAACAAAAAACAAACAAAAAAAAACCAATGTAAGTAACAGTGAAACAAAAACTGTGACTAGCAAGTCATATAACTATACTGTAAGACTGTGGACTTTGAAATTACTTTATTCAGGTAAAATAATCCAATAATCCTTATTTTTTGATCAAATAATCCTGTAGTTCCTTTACAAAGACCCAATAATCTTAAAGCCCTACCAGGACCCCATGTTAGCAGAATTGCACACCTGAGCATTATGTAAAAGACAGGATATCGTCACGTGCATTTGGATGGTAAATATTTGCAGTGTCAATTGCGCATGTCAATGTAACATGGTACTCTGGCTATCCATGGACCAAGTAATAGGCAAGGGCAAGAATAGACGGTTCAAGAACTGCCTAATAGAGGGCACTGCAGTAAGTGGAGGGCTAGGGTTGTGTGTTCCCATTGCTCTACATTGTAATTTGCAATTTAATAACTTGAAAACTGTTGCACATAGAAACACCAAATTTCAGACAGTAAATCTAGATGCATAACTAAAGACCCCTATAACCATAGCTACAAATGTGACTAGTTTATTTAAGGTTGCTTAAACATAAACTAATGGGAATACACAGCTGTAGCCCTCCAAATGTTTGTATATTCAGTTGTGTATTTGGGTGAATACGCACCTTGGTATTAATTCTGACCCTTCCTATTTAAACTGATGACGTTTGACAGGGCACTTTCTGTGTTAACTAATTTGTGACCTAGTTCAGTGCTCTAGTGACATTTTACTAAATATTCTCTTGAAAGGTAATGAAGACTTGCCAGACACTGATAATGTATTCATCTTTGAGGCTATATAGACATTCTCATCAGAATCTAGACGTTTTATTTACTAATTTTGTATATGATCTAAATATAAGTAACCATAATCTGGCATCAATTGTATTATTTATGTACAAGCCATGAATTTAGTCTTCTGTTCTCGCCCAGTGTGTATTGTATATATTCCTGTGCGTCCTGTTATGTACTGGAGAGCCTCCAGATTAGCCTTTGTGTACTATTAGGCAATCCAGAGAAAATAAATACGTTTTTATTATAATAATAACCTAAATGTGTCTGTGGCAGCCCTCCCGAGGCAGCGCTTTGACTTTATGCCATAGATGGTCAACCGTTTCAAGTGAATGTTTTTGAGATTCCATTATATTAGCTACATTTACCTGACGTTTTTAGTTGTGTAAAGCTTACTGGGTTGTAATCGAACATCGTCAGTTTTACAAGTTTTCTGAAAAATAATAACGCCTAAGTAATGCAAAACTGATAATGCGGGGTTTTTGTATTTATTGCTTGGATTGCGCTGTCAACATATTGATCTGCTTTATTCATGTTATTGTGGCTACAATATTACCGTCCTTCAGTTGCTCTACTTGCTTATTTTGATGCAGCACTATTAAAAATTCCCTTAAAATACAACCAGTTACTGCAGTTAACACAAATGATCTATAAATGAACAACTCTGGTGGACGTAATGTGAAACCATTGTTTTCCACGTTTGAAACTTTTTTTTTTCATTCAGAGCACACTTAACATGCTGGATCTATAATACGACAACTTCGGGTGATCTATGAGAAAGTAGATTAGAGCAAGTTTGTATCTGTGGAGTTCAAACATGAAAAGTCGCACATGGATAGCGTCGGAATTTGTGAAAGAATTGTGTTGTTAAGATCCATTAGTATATTGATGCTTTTGGGAAAGAGGCGAGGGGGATTTATCGATTGAAACCTACATACTTACGACAGCAAGATGCAAATGATAAGTGAATCATAGTCCTGTGTGCTATTGTGTCTACGTTATAGGTGCACATGTAGTACAACCCAGGATGGACATTAAAATGGCAACAGACTTGATTCAGCAAAGACTCAATGAGAGAAAGGAAAAGGAGAAAAAGGAAGACGGAAAAAAGTACCTTTGATAAAGATATAAGCTAGTATAGAAATTTTGCAGTTGTTACACCCAGATGTTGTATATGTATGTAGTTGATAGCTTAAGTGTCACTGTGGCATGCGATTAACCAAAGAACATGTCAAGGTCCTATACGTTCCGCTTTTTGTCCGGCAAATAAACCATATTTCATTAATTTTCTCCTTTTACTGAAATAGTGAATATGCAACTAGGCTTGGTCAACCATAATAACAATCTGCCGCCTACTGTTAAAATCCTTAGAAGTTAAGTCTTTACGGATTCCCCACGCTATTAACAAAATGCATGCTAATATCCTCAAAATTATATTTGATTTTGAATGGCAGAGAGTTGAAGACTAGAGGTTTTGAAATAGTAGATCTTATCCTACGGCCACACAAACTACAAGCACAGAAAATCCACGTCTCCGGCTTCACACGAACCGTGTTTAAAGTAACTACACTCAAATACCTTACTCTGTACGCAAGACTATGTTCACTTTGCGAGGAAAAATAATCTGGTATTCCTTGGATCAGTACAATCTGACAACCTTTTGGGATGCACTTAGTGATCAATGTGAACTTGATCCACATGGAAATACTGAAACATGATTTTAATGCTCAATGATAATATACCAGAACCCTACGAGATCATTATTTCGTGCATCTCTGTTGATTTATTTGGCATTAAATTAATTCTTTGAAACTTGATGTCTGCATAAAAGTTTATGCCTGCATCTGTCTATCACAACACGCAAAGTAACCAGCAGCAGCATATATTTTTCATGTACCCTCATTATAACCCTAAGTTTTTATTCTACATTGTATCTAGTACGACGTTATATACGCAAACTGGCGACTGTCAAAATGGTAATGGAACTATGCTTTCTTTTAATCTTGTTTTGAAGCCATTGATTTTAAATCTGACTATTTGGTGTTCTCTGACGTGGGTATAATATTTCGCAAACATACCGATTGGCTCCATACGGGCATGCGGTTAATTGCTGCCACCTGATATGTACTGACGCCGCGAAAAATTATTACACAAGCAAAACCATGAATTGATTATTTCACATAATTGAATATACTACATGAAGCAATGGAAAAATATTATCAAAGCAGAAATAGTCCAAAAATTTATTGATACTTTCATTTCGAGTTTTATATCACCTGAGCTTGTTAATGCATATCGATCGAAAATTGCCTGGAAATATGTTTTCCTCGTGTCCACAAGAGATTGCATTCTCTGTTAATGATGTAAGTAGTGCCGTTGCTAGGGAGCGCTGTGTTCAGTGAAGCCACCGAAAGCCCTAGGGCCGCCACACAAGCGCAAGTACCCCACAAAGCCATGCTACAACAGTCACTGAGGTCGAACTTTTGCATGATTATGTACCATAATATGAATTAGGTTGGGATCGTAGATGGGTGACCTTGACATATTTTCAAGGTTACATGGCCACTTTTTAAAAATCATTTCAGATGCACTCAAGAAACATTTGACTTAAAGAGGTTGGCATTTTGTATGATTATATTTCTATGTACGTATTTTGTAAGACCTTGCTTGTGACTCCAGATGTATGACCTTGACCTATTTTTCAAGGTCACATGGACATGTCATCTAAAATTGACGCGGACGCAACAACTCTGAAAGGATTTGCCTTAGGAGGTCGAACTTTTGCATGATTATGTACGATAATATGAACTAGGTTGGGATTGTAGATATGTACGACTTTTGTAAGACCTTGCTTGTGACTCCAGATGTATGACCTTGACCCATTTTTCAAGGTCACGTGGGAATTTCGTCTAAAATCAATGTGGACGTGATAACTCAAGAAAGATCTGACTTGGGAATTTGAAATTTTACGTGAAGATGTTCCTATATATGATCTTTCTTGGGATTGCAGATGGTTGACCTTGACATATTTTCAAGGTCACATGGGCATGTTATCGAAATTTGGCGCGGACGCAACAACTCTGCAAGGATTTTACTTAGGAGGTTGATATTTTGCATGATTTTGTGCCATAATACGAACTAGGTTGGGATTGTAAAAGGGTGACCTTGACCTATTTTCAAGGTCACATGTTCCTTGTTTGTTATTTTGCTTCCATTCTAATTGTTAATAATTTTATGCCAAATAACACAAAAGTATTTGTCATCCTTGTCAGACATGTGAACCAGCCGGAATCATCAGTCCCTGATATAGCCCTGCTAATAATACTGGGTAGAAATATATTAAAGGGCTGTTTTACAATCAGGAACAACTTGTGTCTCACAGAGGGTCAAAAATAAAGTTCAGATTGAGTACAAAATATGCTTATGTCTGTTGACACAATATATTGGGTGGTCTGAAGGTGGTATTTTCAGACCTCAAACACGCATTTATTCATTTGTCAGGGCTATGATATAGAATAAAACCTCGGATTATAATAAAATTAAAATAAATCTAATTAATGACCAAGGCACTCAAAAATATTAACACAGAAACATATGTCATGACCTCCTACACTTCCGATACATAAATCTTCTAGTCGAACCCATGATTATAGCACTGGATACATTGCGTTCACAAAAAAAATCACTTTCAACAGGCAATTTACATACTAATTTCAAACTGTTGGAAGAAGAATAGTTGGTAGATGCTATATCATATGTCAGAATTTAGTTCAGGTACATTCATTTGAAAGCTGGGATAATTATATGTAATCACCAGAAAAATTGGCTCTCCACTCCTTCTTGTTTTCATTTTATGAACTGTAATATTATTCCCTTATTTTAGCATGCTGGTTCCGGAGAAGATTTTTTTTTTTTTTTTTTTTTTGACAAGAACTTAAATGATTTCAAAAACCACGATAAGTCCATTTTTGAAGAAAACAATGCTTCATGTGGCACCAAATGACAACCTATGTCAATGCAGCATGAAGTAAATGTAATGAATTCAGCACAGTTGGCTATTATTATGGTTATCATGTACTCTATACAGGTAGTAATCACTGATATGGACAGTAACTATATCTATTTTACTAAATCAAGCTATCCAACAGAATATAGCAGGCAGGTCAATGTTTCTTTTCAGAATTTTTCACTTTTGTAGCATGGAATTGGTATACCTGTTCCCTGTGGCCATCATTTAAGCCTATATATGAATTGTTCCGGAGAGGAATAATTTTTGACAATGACCATTCATGTGTACTCAATATTGGCAAATGTTATTTTCACAGATGTAATAGTGTTCCTTATGGACTTTCATCAACAAGAATGACATACATGTAAGAGGTGTCTGTTGCCAGATTTTAGTAACCCTGCAATTATAGGTCCAGATAGATACAATGGTAAATTCACATTTAGATTCAGTATACACATGTACATGTAGAGGTGTGTCACGTATTACCATTGGAACCTGGATTTGAAATATACATTTGTAATGTTTTACAAAATTGAACTATTTAAAGTGTTTTGTGATTGGTTACGTCAAGTGAAGCACTAAATTAGTGTTGTTTTTGAACATCTGAGAATCTGAATACACATAATCCTGGAGAGGACTTATTTTCTGACATGCATTATACATGTATGTGCACAGTAACATTTAAATACTATATGTGAACTTTGAACTTTATTGATTACACCAATATTTTATAATGGTAATCTGTCACATACATACATATATACAAACAACAACAAGAACAAGAACAACATTGAAAAAGAAATACAATGGGATACACATTACACTTACACAAATGCAACAAACAAGTACATATTATGAAGCAATTAAGCGAGTAGAAAAAAAATAGATAAAGGTAATTTGATATCATAGAGGTCCGTTGATGTCTGTACATTCTTTTAGGTATATAGCAAATTTTGAAATCAATTCGGTATCGTTTAAACTCATTATGAATATAAATAAGTGTTCATCGTCAAAGCTATCTAAGTTAAAAATCTGTTTCATTTCGATCAAAAATTTGTTTCTGGGAGTTGTAAATTTAGAACATTTTAAGACATAGTGTTTTTTCATTTTCGATTTCTTTGCAAATATCACAAACTCTGAGATCAACAGGAATTTTGTTTGGTCTTTTGTGGCGTCCAGTTTCAAAAGTTAAATTATGTGCACTTATGCGAACGCGGGTAATATATTTGCGTATATCGAAATCTTTTATCTGGTGAAGGTATAATTCTAAATTTATATGTATTCACAACACTACATCAACATGAAATGCCACACCTGGTTTCTTGTTTATGACTGCTCAACAACATGAACAGCCGCAGTATTTAGAGTGTTAATCAGCTGGGACAGTTAACAAGAAAGAAGCCAAAGTGCCTTCTTTTCCCCATACATGTACTTGTTATGCTATAAATTATAGCCAAATTAAGCCCATTATACTGAATGTATATATACTATAGCAATGAACGTGGCCAGTAGGTGATTAGCACAGTCAGGTGCGCTGCATAACCTAATTGCCTGTTGCGCAATGCATTATTGTCCCCGATAGTTCTATCACCACAATGGGAGTAGGGTTCCAACATGGCTGACACGGACAAGATAAGGTAAGATAAAGCTTTATCTCGTCGTATCAAATGTAGTAATGTATATCTTTTTGGCGACATCCTAAAAGCGTGTCCCATAATGTGTGCGTACAGAAGCTGAAACTAGACAAATTTTTCTATGCAAAGCGTTGACTAAAAGGCCCGCCATTTGCTCAAATTGGGTCATGGTGACACCAAAATCTAATCAGTTTATCTTGACATGCTAGATAAACATAAAAATTTTGAGCAAAATACATTGGAACATTCTGGAGATATTGTGGTAATGAGCCGTAACGAGCATTTAATTAGGCTGCTATTTGCTCATCACATTAGGTCATGCTGACACCAAAATCTAATCAGTTCATCTTGCAGGATTGGATAAGTACACTGCCAAATTTGAGCAAAATACATGGAGGCATTCTGTAGATATTGTGGTAAAAAAAATGTGCACATCTGGACGGACAGCCTCAAAAAAGAAAGGATCTCCCCCCATGGGGCGGACCCTTAAAAACACTTACCCCTCTATTAATTAACTCTTCTTTCCCTTTTACTTTTGCTGCATGACATGCCAGCCACATTGATGTCTCGTCGATTCTTGATGCAATATTGTTGTTCCCCTTCAAACCTGTAACAGTGCCTGAACTGAGAGGGATCGCTGGTATGTCGCGGAGCAAAGTAACGAGAAAGATAGGTGAATTAGTGGTAGGTGTATTTTCAGTCTCTGCACGCGTACATTATTTGTGGGCTACATGTGACTATGAAGCCCCCAATAAGATATACAATACTACGAACAAGGGAGTATTAGACTTTTACAGGAACGCAATTTGCTGTTGGAAATTGATTATTATGTGGTAAGAAATGTAATCCAAAATATATACATGTATTAACAGTTTAACAGCTGTATGTTCTAGTGTAATCGTTGAATCTTATGGGCATTACAGTTCAGTGTTGTTGATTCAAACTTCTGGGACTTGATAGTTTTTATCCTAAAGGTATTACAGTTCAATATTTAATGTATGTTTGTGGCAAAATGATTTTGGCCAGTTAAAACGCAGCATGTTAATTTTTAAATCTTACACATAAGAATATATCAGTTGAATAAAAATACTGAACCTGTACTATATGTACATTTCCCTGAAACCTTCAGGTGTCGAAGATATTCACCTTCAGAAGGGCAACCAGATGAAATTGCCCATGAACTGGAGTAATTTTGTTATCAATGTATCAGTAGACATTTATCCAATAGAATATGACTATGATGATTCAGTAAACCAATCCAAACCCAGTTCACAAAACTAGATTTAAAGCAGATTCTATCAGTGTTTAGCATACAATAATTTGACAGAGCTGGATCAATCAATATCTGTCTGCGAGAATTAGATTTTTGAGTATTCATAGGCATTATGCTGCATAGAACACAGATGGTATATTCTAGTTCTGTATATACACTATGCTGCATAGAACACAGATGGTTTATTCTAGTTCTGTATATACATTATGCTGCATAGAACACAGATGGTTTATTCTAGTTCTGTATATACATTATGCTGCATAGAACACAGATGGTTTATTCTAGTTCTGTATATACATTCGATGCTACTTACACTATACTAGAGTTCAGAATCACTCCACACACAAAAAATGTACAATATTTGAAATATTATTCCAGTTCTAGTGCATGCACTTTGTGAACAACCTAATCAGTGCTCATCGGTTAGTACTTAGTATTAGTATATGTAAAGGGTACACGGGGCTTGTGAATGAGCAAGTGTATGCATACCTACAGTGAACAATGTAAGATGGGTCTCTGTCAGTCGGTGTGGGGAGGATGAGATGATCATCAGTTTGTGAATATGTGTTGCTGTACAGACTTCTGGGCAGGTTGAACAGAATGTGTGGGAGGCAAGAATTACCATCTGTCCACAACAATTGGGATGCATTTATATAATTTTATGAGACAGAAATGCATGAAATGTTTGTTTATAATGTAATTTTCACCCATATAAAGACAGCAACATTTGGGATAGATTTGTATACTATTGCAAACTGGGGTGGGGTGGGGATGGGGGTGGGGGGAGTTTGTATTGTTGTGTGCTGAAAATTCGTTTTGAAAATTTTTGACTTGCGTTGTTTTTTTTTTTTTAATTCTTGCATTTCTGAGAATTTTGAGTAAAGGTGCAGGTAGTTCATATATATACTCAGATTTTATGTCATGGTTAACTTCGTATCCTTACCTGTATTTTTCTCCCAAGGGCCTGTATCCTCCTGAGGGTAGTGAGGATACAGCCCTCAGAAGGATCTATGTATCTCAAATACAAAGGCAAAAGACTGGCTGCCAGGGTAACAGAAGTGAAGCCTTTTGATTGGCTATTACATACAGAAGCAAAGTTGAGGGATATACTGACTTGCCGGGCTGTTTCAATGGGTGACCATTATCCTCCTTTGGGATATACTGAATGATGCTAGGGTAACTATTTCTCTGCATTCTGATTGGTCAGACTCAGTATTGTCCCTCATTTTGATGTGATATTTCCCCGTAAAAGTGCTGGATGCTACACGACAGAAAGATCAGTATAAGGGACAATGCAGGCCTATATTTCGGATACATATATGTACATGTATTATATATTCACACCACCTGTATCTTTTCCTCAAAATTATCAGAAATATATATATACTACTTGCATAGTTTCCTCAAAATTCTCAGAAATGCAAGAATTGTTGCTGTTTGTTTTTCTTTTGGAGTTTGTAAGGAAGTTTTTAGCTCGGATGACTTGGCAGTCAGCTGAGCTTATAGTATGGTGTCTCATCCATCTATCATCTGTCTATCTTGCTGGGGTGAAAGGCCAAATTTATGTTCACACTTTTATTTAATTAGGTAAACTTTAGCCCTGTCACGGTGGAAATACACAATAATTCAAAGTAAACCTTACTTATATTCTAACATAGCTTTTGATTTTTAGTAACGATTAGACCAAAATATGTATTTTTAATTAAATCTTTACTAAATTAGGTAAATGTGCTCTTTCAAAGTAAAGTTTAATAAAAATTGAAAGTAAATGTTTACTTACTTGGTTAGATATTTAAGCCAAATTCACATGTTTTTCAATAAAATTTTCCAAAATAAGGTAAATGTATTCTTTGTTTAGTAAACATGAACAAAGTTTGAAAGTAAATGTTTACTTTTTTGGTTAGATGTCTGTGATTTTTGTAAAGTTTAAGCCAAATTTACATTTTTCTTAGTAAATTTTTACTGAATAAAGTAAACTTGTTCCCTTTTTTTGTAGACATTAATAAAAGTTTAAAGGAAATGTTTACTTATTTGGTTAGATGTTGCCAGTAATTTTAGTAAAGGTTTAAGCTAAATTCACATATTTTGTCAGTAAACTTTTACTGAATTAAGTAAACTTATTCCCTTTTTAAATAAACATTAATAAAGTTTGAAAAAGCAGAAATAGTCCAAAAATTTGATACTTTCATTTCGAGTTTTAAATCACCTGAGCTTGTTAATGCATATCAATCGAAAATTGCCTGGAAATATGTTTTCCTCATGTCCACAAGAGATTGCATTCTGTGTTAATGATGTAAGTAGTGCCATTGCTAGGGAGCACTGTGTTGAGTGAAGCCGCCGAAAGCCCTAGGGCCGCCACACAAGCGCAAGTACCCCACAAAGCCACTTGCTACAACCGTCATGGCGACCAGCGAAGTTAATATTTACTCTGAAGTTCCGTTTGTCAGTGCATGGAGAACGGGCCGGCACGCTTTCTTCATTGCCACTAGATTTTAACCCTGTGTTACCTGTTTTTTCCCATATACGAAAACAACGGAATGCGCAACGTACAATGCATCAAAACTTAATCCCATAATCTCTCAACAATGGTTATCACATTTTACTGGAAATTAATCAGTTTTGAAGAGAGTGCTTTATTTAGAATCGGACGGTGCAAAAAATTCCGAATGTGATTTCTTTCCCGAACTCTTATTCCACCGGATAGAGAATTTTGCTTAAAACCAGACGGCACAATTATTTCCGAATCTGACTTTCTTGCTTAACCTTTATTCTACAGACAGAGAATTTTGTTCCCTTTACCCAACTTCCCTGGGCATTTTGTCAATCATTTACACATTGTGGCGCTGATCCAATTTTATCAACAACTTCTTTATTTTCAAGCGTTCTCATGGCGTAGATGGTTAAGTTTCCAAGGACCAGTAGACGACATTTATGTGTGCACTTCCGTGATTGAAATGTAACGTCTATTCAGCATGTGCTCAACATAATCTGTCAATGAAGTCAACACATGAGATACATTAGGAGTGGATCGAAAGAAGCCATTCCCAGACATGCGTCAAGGTACAACATGCAAACTCCTCATTTTGAAGAAAAGAGGTGCCAGATACACTCTCTCAGACGACATTTATAACCAGACTACTCTACACATCAAAGATTGTAGATCCATGCCGACGTAACCTCAACAGAGAGTGTCAAAACAAGTTTAACTAGTCACCATGCTCGCTACAGATAATTGATGTTTGGTTGATAATCTATGCTCAAGATTATGAATTGAACGAAGAAAAGAAGTTAATCTGCTGCTAGGCATGATACAAGCAGGGACTTGCTGCTGTGATGGTCCTGGTGAAATCGGGTAGGCTCTCGTCAGAGGCGGTGTCGCAGAAGTTCGACCCTACCACAATGCCACATTTACCGCTGCAGTAGCGTTCCGTTGATGGAGATCGAAAGGACGGTGTTTTGAAACAAGCCTCTAGTGATCTCCTTGCATCGGGGAATACACTGTCGGTTGTTCCTCAAAATTCACTTCATAGATGAACGCGAGATAGGATATTTTTCCTTTCAGCCTGTGGTGAAAAGTCAACGGTCGTCCTTAATTGTCACTGGGATCCGGGATAAAGCTACCTTTCGTCTGCGATAGCACCTTGAATTATTAACTGGATAACATCTGATATTTTAAGCAAAGGTACGGTGATTTTATTTGTATATCTTACCAACCTTTTCGAAAAACTCGCCATTATGTACTCAGTGTTACCTGGAAGCGGCAACTTTAAGGATTATTGGAGCAATTTATGCTGTTACTATATTTGCGTGCATGAATTTTCACGGCATTTAAATTTCGTTCATTCAACCGAATTTTTTTGTTTTTACAATTTTAGACACAGTCCATATTAAACATATGTTAAAACAGTTTTCTCTGCGTTTTTTGTCTTTACGATTTTGTGCCACAACCGAAATAGAGAATCTATAAATATTGTGGTGGCTTTGAACAAGCTGCAGAATTTTACCAATGTCCTACCAATCCATTATTGTTATACTGTCATCAACGTTACCTAACAGAGTAAACGTCCTTCTGTGTTTGTTGGCCCGTCACATTATCATCATCGATCCATTTTAGCAGCCGTGTACACGATATCTCTAACAGCACATTATGCAATACACATGATATTTGGTGACCACACTATTTGGAACAGGCACTGTTTGGTACACGCTTTATTGGGTAAGCACATTTATTGATACACACTTTCAAGACACAGATAAATTTATTAAGTAATTTTTTTAAATTCTATGGGGGAGGGTAAAATTATCATTTTCTCGAGTGAAATTCAAAAGTTGTAACTCACTGTAGATCACATGACCTAAACATTGTTTCAAGTAAATTGTGACGCGCCTGCATCAGTGACGTGATGCATTGACATTAAGACAAAATCAAATGTGCGCGAGCGATATTTGATTACACGTGAAGCGTGACGTCGAATAATCGCGAAGAATGTAAACAAACATGGCACACCAGGTCGGCGTTGAAAGTAGGCCTGGGACATATTTTTTGCGATGAACACCCAATTAAACATGGAATAAACAAAATCTCACATGCCTGGCAAGTGAGTTACCATTTTTTTCTAACTCGGGATCGTTGTTAGTGTGGCAAACCACTCGTGACCTGCGGTCACTCGTAATTTTCCCAACAACGACCCCTCGTGAGAGAAAACTAGTTACTGGCTCTCAGCCATATAAGATTCTCTATTTAGCAGTAAAGAATATGTATTTTTGCAAGATTCCAATGTTAGGTACATTATCTTGAGAGCAAGCAAATTCAGACATTTGACTGCTTTGCATCCATTGTCATAGAGAACATGAAGAAAGTAGCTGATAAATTGGACAAATGTATATTGTGTAAAGTCAGACATGTTGTTAGTTTTGCAGCTAACATTTGTAATTGGACTAATGTGTAATTACAACATAAAAAGAAATTGTAGCGATGTTGTCACATGTGTTTATTGAATAGTATTGCTATAATAATTATAATTATATTATAATTATATTATAATTATATTATAATTTGCTGGGAGACAAGTTGCTGACCCCGGTTTATATGTCTTGGTAACATATAGGTTTATTTGTCTTATTATTAAGTGATAATAATGCACCCCTTTTTTGTCTTTTCAGATTTTCCATCATTGCACATGACCTGAGGGTAATTCCAGAAGCTGAAGCAATCTCAAGTTGTACACTATGGAGCCAAAAATCAGCATAATCCATGGTCAGGTTCAAAGTGTAACACAGACGCCCATCTCAAGTCTTTTTGACCATATCGCTGACACTGTTCCAGATCAGAATGCTGTCACATTTGAAGGATCATCAATCACTTTTTCTCAGTTGCGCTTTTTGGCAAACAAGATCAGCAGACGACTTTCGAGTGAACTTGATATGGTTGGAAATGGAATAACAGCACAAAAAGATGCCATCATTGCCCTGTATATGGCCCCAGGGGATAAACGGATCATAACATTGCTGGCCATACTGAAACTGCAAGCAGCATATCTACCCCTCGATTCCATATTACCCATAGAGCGCATGCGACACATAGTGAATGAAAGTAAGCCAATTTGCATTATCACAACAGACGAGATATATGATCACGCTAAAGAGATTTCACTGAGCACCTTGGTGGTCACTTATGAAAACCTGTTGACATCACCTGGAGATCCAGTATGCGACGCTATTGGTAACTGGGAACAACGTACAGCAGCACGAGGCTACCAAGGGGACCCGCTTGTTTGTATACTTTACACTTCTGGAAGTACTGGCACTCCGAAAGGTTGTCGTTTGAGGACCAGCAGTGTCCTTAATAGATTGTCGTGGCAGTGGGCTTGTTTTCCCTTTCAAAAAAACGAAGTGGGATGTCACAAAACATCAATCCTGTTTGTAGATTCATTGACCGAGATTTTTTCTTGCCTTCTCAAGGGCATACCTGTTGTAGTTGCATCAAAGAATGTAACCCAGAATGTACTCCAACTCGTGCAGCTGATGGAGAGACACCACGTGACTAGAGTTGTGGTTGTTCCGTCATTGTTGTATGCCATCTTGCATATTTTGAAATTATCAGATTCTCATCTTCCAGAAATTCGAGTGATTGTTTGCAGTGGCGAAACACTGTCACCAGAATTAGCGCACGAATTCTTTAGGGTGTTTAGTAAAAATACCTTATTGGTGAATTTGTACGGAAGCACCGAAACAACGGGAGATGTAACATATGAGACTTTTGCCAGTCACAATGACGTAGATACATGCACGAATGAGGCAATATTATCCATAGGACACCCAATATGGAACTGCTCTGTATATATTCTAGATGACACAGGAAACCCTGTTCCTCTTGGGAATGTAGGAGAAATATATATCAGTGGACACAACGTAACTGAAGGTTACATGGGTCAAGGGCAGGATGATGTCTTATTGACTAATAAATATTCAAAGGATCCAGATCATTCCACTATGTACCAAATTGGAGACCTAGGCAAGATAGTGCATGGTCGGATCATTTACCAAGGCAGGAGGGATAATCTCGTTAAGGTTCGAGGTTATCGAGTTAATACTTTAGAGGTCGAGAATACATTGAAGGGAATAGAGGAGATAGACAGAATGGTTATATTGGGATATCAAATGCCTAACGATTCCACCATTCTTTTGTTGTTTTATACTGTACTTCCTGGTAAAAAACTCCCCGAGGATTATATTATCAGACAATGCAGAGAATTTCTGCCTCCATACATGACACCACGCCTTATAAAGTTGGAGAAGATACCATTGCAGAGACAAACAGGAAAGGTAGACAGACAAGCTTTAAAAGCTCTATTTGCAAAACAACTGCAAACATCAAAACGGGAGGACGATTTCCAAGAAGAATCGATCCCACAAAAACTTTTATTACTGATTTCTGAAGAGCTGGGTATTCCAAACTCTGAATTTTCTTTGGACAGCCATTTCTTTTCAGTGGGTGGAAACTCAATTAGCGCCATTTCTGTGATTGTTAAATTAAAAGAGAAAGGAATGCATCTATCTGTCAATGACTTTTTTATGGCAAAAAACATAAAAGAGATTGGAGACATGATAATGGAAAATTATAGTGCTCCCATGAGAGAGACCAGAATATTAGTTGATAAGTACCGTATCATGCCACTTTCAAAAATTCCTGATCAACGGGAGGCCATGACTGTTCTCGTACAAGGTTTCTCTAAAAAGAATCCTCTAGATGCTCTTGCAGGTACGTCAGAGGCAGCACTGTATCGGCTACTGGAGAGTATATGGCCGCCTATCTTGAAGGACAACCTATCTTTTGTAGTCCAAGATTTATCAAGGAAGATTGTCGCTGTGACGATATTGCTGGATGCACGCACAGAATTACAGCCAGAATTTGAAATGGAAGCCATAGGGGAAATAAATGATGCTGTAGAAAAACCCGTGAAACGTCATTTGTTGGAGAATGGTGGCGAATGGATCGATTCACTCTTAAATGCAGTAGACGCCAGTCTCCCTGAGGATGAGGGCATACAGATTCTACAATTAATGGAAGATGAGGTGTTGCATGTAGCCAGGCAGGCTGGGTTCAACGGTATTGTGACGGTCAACTCACACCCCGTTACCATGGTAATAAATACAAATTATCTGTATATTTTTATATGGCTTTCTAAGTTTTACAATAACATAATATATTTGCTAGAACTTTAAGATTTTTAGCATTAATCAGCATACTTTGTGTCATTTCATTCTGATTGCATATGGTGTGGGGACTGACAAAAGATGTAATTTTATTGTAATATGGACTGGTACTTAATCATATATATTAGCACTATGAACTACACAAATAAGCTTCAGATCTTTGCTGCCAATAGCCCAAAACAGCTTGTGGCCATAAACAGTTGAGCTTCTGTGGTAACAAAGATGGGGATCACTTTGCATTTATTGCCTTTCACATTGCAAAAGTAGGGATAGTATAAACCAGAATTTTACATTATCGCCTACTTTAGGTGCTCAATACAGGTAATGGATTTGTTTTCAATGGCCTTGAAGCGCGTTTTAAAACGAAATACAACATGTCCCATAGCTATTCGTCAGTCAGTCTCTATCTTACAATTCTATAAATGAAAATGTTACTATGGACACTTTTACAAATTTATTATGATATAACCTGTTGAAAGAATGCAAAATGAATGCCTGAGCCGTTTAAGCACATGTGGGTCTGTACTTAGAGAATACCGAAGAGATATTTTATTTTATTCTTATTTTTAATGTAATAACAGGTATTTGGTAACCTTTCTTGATTTGCAAATGCATTTTAGCAGCAAAAAAAAAAAAAAAAAAAAAAAAAAAAAAAAAATATATATATATATATATATATATATATATATATATATATATATATATATATATTCCACGGTATGTGGTCTTTGAACAGTTTTATTAATGTGCATATTGCGTCTTCATTTCTCATGTAGCGTTATCCAATTTAATAACCTCCAAGCGTGCTGTACTTTTCTCATGTGGTCTCTCCTCAAGTCTGTAACCGCTGCTTTGAAGGTAACTTCAGTTTATGAAGGAGTAATATTTATAATGCTACAAATTGACCATGTGAGTCATTTCTTGCAGAATTTGGATGAACACTTTTTCGGCTACGAGGTGCACAATGTTCTACATGTCAAGAGTTTCCAGTACAAAGGAGAATACCCATTCCATAATGCGGACGACAACTACAATATCAAGGCAATGGTCAAACGCCTCAAATAATATGACATCACATGAGCAATTTACTAGCGAAGAGAGAAATCCATGTTCCAAAGCAATTAGCAGAAAACCAGCTTTGTATGTGTTTAAATGATATTCTACCTAACACACTATTTTGTCTGCACTTTAACGCTAAATATTTTGCTGATATCACGGGATCTCAAGTCATAGAATTATTGCAACCGAGTATAGTTTTTACCTCAGCTGACTTGTCATTCAGCAGCAGAGGTTATAGTATGGGTCTCCATGTGTCGTGGTCCATCAGGTCTCAAACAATGAACATTTTACTTTTTCTAAAAACAAAAAAAAAAAAAAACAAACAAAACAAAACAAAACAAAACAAAACAAAAAAAAAAAAAAAAAAACAAAACAAAACAAAACAAAAAAAAAAAAAAGGACAAAAAAAAATTAACCGACAAAAAATAAAAAATAATATAAAATAAAATAAAATAAAATAAAATAAAATAAAATAAAATAAAAAAAAAAACTTGGCCATATCCACTTGACACTTGGTGGTTATGTGTCTTACTTGAGTCCCTGACATCACTGAGAGGTCCGGTGATTTTTGTATTTTTAATGATAATTATTTGTTCTTTTTTTTGGGGGGGGGGGGGGTCATATGAAAATCTTCTTTTCCAAACCCGCCTAGCCAATTGCTTTGAAATTGCGTAGGAACTTCCAGACCGCAATTGCTCAAGGGATGTTGCTGTATTTTTTTCTAATGTTTTATGAGTGTTAGTGTGTTTTGTCAATTTTTGAATTTTTGTCCAGAACCCCAAAGCAGGAAAGTTCAAAACTACTCTCAGTAATTTCGAACTAAAAATGCTCATAGTTTGCGAATTTGAGTGAGATACCTTGGAGACCTTAAACATTAATTGATTTCAAAATTTGATATTTTTCCCGGTCCTCATGAACGAGGTTGTGTGTTCACTTTTGCTGTCCGTGCTAATACATCCAGCATGCACAGCCTTGGGCAAAACGGACCCCACTTGCAAAGACAATTTCATTTATTGCAGAAATATTGAGAATTAATAGTTACAAAAAAAAAAAGAAAAAAAAAACACAAAAACACACACACACACACACACACACACACACACACACACACAAACAAAAACAAAAACCAACACCCCCCCCCCCCCCAGCTCTTGGACTGATTACTGTACAACAGATATGGACTTCAATGGCGGTTTAATTGCTCGATATCATTTATGTGTGGATTTTTTGCCAATTCCGCAATATTCACAAGATATCATGTGACATGAGTATGTCTACATAGCTGACCTAATTTCAGCTATTGGACCACAACATACTATTCCGCTCACATAAGAAAGGTGATGCTTGCACAAGGATGTGGCACTGTCAAGTCATTTTTGCAAACTATTCTGCAGTATAATTAGTTCTCGACTCAATAAAAATTTTGAAAACAACACTACTTCTCCCTCACCAAATTGGATAAATAAGATGGTAGAGCTGCAGACCATATTTTTACTTAAAACATTGATTGACAAGTACATGTGTGAAGTACAAGTGTTTGCTAAAGAAATATGAATTGAATGTTCTGAACATTAAATTGCTGGCTTAAATATGTGAAAGATGTGTTGCACAAACTCAGCTGTGCCAAAATTAAGGGAAGAGTTACAAAGTTTCTATCATTCTGATTGAATACAAGAAATCAACGGTACCGCTAAAAATGGTCAGCATAATGTGCGCGCCTACTGTAATTTCAAATACAACTTTGAAAGAGAGAAGTATTGAAATTTGGGATACCTGTCAGCAAGAGAATAAATGCTGTAAGTTAGAAATCAGTAACCTACAAATTGAAGCAGGTCGGGATACAAGGCCCAAAACCCCTGAGAACGTGCCAGCTATACCAATCTAATTTTATTGAGGATGAACCTAATTTTGTCACACAATGTACCTTGTACACTGATTTGCTGCAGACTTTTTATGCACATTTGGTTTCAAATGATATCCAGTGCAATGCTTTGAACACAGCCGACAAATTTACATAACAGAATGACATTGGGTGATGTGAGTATTACCACTTGCAAGAGGTACCTGTCCTCTAGTGATACAGCGTTTGAGAAAAGGTTCGACCGCTTACGTCATCAGTGAGAGGGAATGTGCCGTAATATGCTGGGTGACGGAGCACTGGTGTGATAATTGTAAATTATTCATTCGATTTGCAAAGTGTACAAGTATCTTTATGTGTATAGGAAGTGTGTTGTGAGTAGTTTGTTACGTGACTGCATCATCTGTATGTAATGGCAGATGCCAATAAAGTTCATTCCTTTATGCATCTACAACATCTTCAAATCTATCGCTCTGTACAATGAAACAATAGCTGGAAACGTATCTCTGTTGTCTTGATTAAAGGCCTGTTGATGACGTCTGTGTGTGTTTTGTGCTTGTCGGTTAGCCACGATCAAGCATGGTCGGGAAAGGTCGCGTGGCGTCGGTAGCACATATGGTACCACTTCTGTAACGGGTTAATGAATCATTGTATTATATATGCCTACACCAATCAATTAGACCTGATTTCAGCTTTACCGTGATGTGTGGAGATAGAAATTACTATTGGCACTTTCAGTTTCACACCAGCACACATGCACGTCAATTCATTCATATTTACCAGATTTTGTGTTTGGTACATCATTTTGTTATATGAGACAGGATCCTTTAATTTAAACCACCAAATCGGCCAAAGTTGCGACTTTGCCAGACAGAAAGTTTGCACACCCCCTTGGAGTATCGATATCGTGGTGTCGCCATCTGGCAGGTACATGCAAACTGCGAAACTGCCGCTATGTTCACAATGCAAACATGAAGTTGAACAATTTGATTTTGAATTTTTAGAACAAAGAAAGGAACAAAATAAAGTTGCTCATAAGCCATTATTTGTTCGAAAAGAGCATAAGAAAAGTAGGTATGCACGTCGTTTGACGAAATATGCTGTGCTCCTCTGAATAACAGGTACCCGGGTTTTATGAAAATAAATTTGGCTCAAAAAGGGGGTGCGTTAAGTACGAAAAATTAAGGTATTGCGCGCCAAGGACATGGTGAACAAAATGAGATGCATTGAATGACTGTGAACCGCAGCACAGGGGTATGAAACCTTTGTGGTGGGAGGGTGGGAGGTGGGCAGGGCGATGCGGCAGCCAGTGTATATGAGTCGCCTCAGTTATGGCCACAGGCAAACGACGTTACCATGAAAAAACGTCATTAATATGAAACCTGTTAGACCTGCAAAACTTGGGGACGTCTTCCTCTCCATGTGGCTGTGCAACGTGGCTTCAAGCCTGGCAAGTTGTCCAGGTCTAACAGACTTCATATCAGTGTAATAGGGCATGTATTTCATGATGTGAAAACCGGAACTAAAAACCGGCTGCAGAGACCACATGTGGAGAGTACGGACGGTTAGGTATATCGAAGTTCGTGGAAGAGTTTAGATGTGACAGATAGGGGGCCTAACAGCACAAGTATGATAAAGTTACGGAACAACTGACAAGGAACACATGCATACATAGTTTTGGCATATTCAAGTGGGCAATATCAAATTTATTGGTGCTTTTTCATCGCAACGTCGTTTGACTGGCCATAGCTGAGGTGCCCTGTGTATATGTTGTATGCACGGGTTGCCCTCCCCCCCCACCCCCCCCCCCCGACCAAGTTTTCATGCGACTGCGAGTCGTGGTGCCCAAGGCTTGGAAAGGCATCCGTTGATGACTGGATGAGCACAAGCACGGACATTTTTACTTTTGGGGGGGTGGGATGGGGGTCGGGTGGGAGGTGAAATCCGCTCACAAACACCTTGGCCTATGGCTTTGAAATTGCACACACTCCCTTCTGGATACCGCAGGACCGGAGTTTGACTGCTTATGGGTTGAATGTCAAGGTCAGCTGAGGGTGGGCTGTTCACACAGCCCTCTTTTTTTAAATGTATGCACAAAATTTCACTCAACAGCTACAAAAAACGTGTCTGCTGGGAAAGGAAAAACATACACACCTTAGAGTACATGTAGGTTTTGGTATACTGCAGGTGTTATTATATGTAATACATGTGTTAACATGTGCTACGGATGTTACTATTGGTAAAATGCTACTAGTGTTTGTGCATGTGCCGTATGTGTTAGCATCTGTGCTACAAGTATAAGCATATATTCTACAGGTGTCAGTGTATATGGTATTATTAGCATATGTGCTACAAGTGTTAGCATATAATCTACAGGTGTCAGTATACGTGTAATTGTTAGCATATGTGCTACAATTATAAGCATATAAGCTACAGGTGTCAGTGTATATGGTATTATTAGCATATGTGCTACAAGTGTTAGCATATAATCTACAGGTGTCAGTATACGTGTAATTGTTAGCATATGTGCTACAAGTATAAGCATATATTCTACAGGTGTCAGTGTATATGGTATTATTAGCATATGTGCTACAAGTGTTAGCATATAATCTACAGGTGTCAGTATACGTGTAATTGTTAGCATATGTGCTACAATTATAAGCATATATGCTACAGGTGTCAGTGTGTATGGTATTATTAGCATATGTGCTACAAGTGTTAGCATATAATCAACAGGTGTCAGCATACGTTTAATTGTTAGCATATGTCCTACAGGTGCTTTTTCATCAGCAGACTAAGAGAAACCTATGAGAATGTAACATGATCGAAAAAAGGCGTAAAAGGCAGTATGTAGTATCCTTACACTAGATAAGTCGAGGAGTTACAGCATTGCAAAGACATTGTTGGTAATTGGTCGTGCATTCTGCATTCTCTTCATAGGATAGTTAACACATGTATTACTGTGAAATCGAAGTACAATCAATTTAAAATGATTCAAATGGTATATTTTGTTGCTTTCAATTAAGCCTTAAGTTTATCGTTAAATACCATTTACAAGTGGCATACTGGACCAGTATGAGAAAGCCTGATGAAAAATGTTGGAAATCATGACCAGGTAATGCTAAGTTAATCTGTCACGCACATAGAATAAACCTGAAATTTATATGATATTCATAAGTGGGTCATATGGTGAATTTTGTTCAGAAATCTAAGGAAAACTTCTAAGGCTCTGCAGGCGTGTGACTGACTGAATTCAAATGATTTTCTCTCATATCTACTTATGTACATAGGTAAATTGGTGTGCATGTAGAAAGTTGTATATGCAGGTAGTCTCGATAGTTCTCAGTCAGAATTGCTGCTTTATTTCGCTCATGACAGAGATGCAGCAACGTAAAACATATGCAAAGGGTATACTTTATACTTCAAGTCATCTTGCAGGTAGGTATGTTGCGACCTGTTGGTCTGGGATTGCATGATTGAGAAGAAACATAACAATATACTAACAGTTCCGAAAATGGCTGAATTATTTGAGACAGCGAGAATAAATCAGGGAGATTTGCTAAGGTCTAAAGGTACAAATTTGCGAGGAACATGTCACTTGTTAATGGCGCATAAACGAAAATTCACTGCTGAAACCAAGTTGTGTTTTCTTGTGCTGAGTTTTGTGTGACACGGATACATTTCAACAGATTGATATCAATTAGCCTTAAATTTTTGCATGAGTTTTACACACTTGTGCCCCATATATATATATATATATATATATATATATATATATATATATATATATATATATATATATATATATATATATATATATATATATATATACTATGGGGAAGGATGGGGATTTGGAACACAGAAAGGAAGGACCTGACGTGTCGAGGCACATAGATATCAAATTAACGTCCTACATGTATAACTTCAACAACGTTGTGCTTGCATACATCGGATTTTACTAAACAACATTTTACCAATTTCTTTCTCTTACATTGAGCCATCAAAAACCCTACTACCATCCCCACCCCACTCCTGGAGAAAGTCGGCGTGATGTACAAACTGTGAGGATTACTATCAAGGTATTGACGCTTATTTTGTATTTTCTGATATCCGGGTGTGTAAGGAATACCAAGGTCAGTACGACGCAACTTGATAACCCCTCAGTTTTCCAGACATATGAAAACAAATTCGTGTAAATTCCCCCCCCCCCCCCAAAAAAAAGCAAATACAAGATTACATACAAAATACATTGCCATGCATTTTAAAAGCTTTACAACACACAGACACGTTTCTGATGTGTAATGGTTTGACAGTGTACTGCTGTGGTCATCATATTACGTTCATTCTCCTGTCATGTCGTTCGACCTGTGGCTGTTTCATTGTCAATGTCGGCCAAATTTTGATGTATTATGAACTGACATTACGTCACAAGATTCACGTTCTTAGTAAACTGATGTTTCATTGAAACACAAACAAGGCCACAGTTGCAGAGACCGTAGTAAAGACGGTAAAGGGCAACAGATTTCCTCGGTCCACAACTGCGGAGAGAAGCCAAAGGATGCACAGGAAAGCTGATGACTTAGTCCGAACTTGGCATTGAAAGAGTTAAACAACTCCGCCATGCTCTTTTATTTTTACTCTAACCCACTTGAAATTTTCATGGTTAACGTCCAACTTCAATAATCGCAAATTTGTAGGTCCACAACCGTTATTGAAAATAAAGGTGAAATCTTCTTGGGCCCAATATGATCTATCACTTCAGTGATACGTTATTAGAATGTTATAGGCGAAGCTTCATATAAGTCATTTGTAGAATCGAAGCACACCTTCTTCGGGCTCTAGATGTGTACCCGCTGAGATCACCGGATCAATCGTTTTAAGTTATCCAGATTACAAGGCCACAGAAATTCACATCGCTGATATTAAATGTGTAGGTCATTGGTCGCTTAAGTTAACGTTCTAAGTCACCATATCGACTCAATCGCCGTCCTAAGTCTTGAGAAGCCATATACCCATCTAAATTCCCCCATTTATACTTAAGAAACAAGTGCCACACACACCGCCTGGGGTTTATAACCAGACTACTGTATAAATCAAATAGACATTGTTGATTCGTGTGGCTGTAACGCAATCAATATTTAAATGTCATTTCAGATAACCAAGCTTGGGTAGAACCATACAGTGGGCCAATACAAATATGAAGATTTTTAAACAATGACGTATTTCTTTATCAAGACCGATGATAATTATTTGCTGAATCAACGGACAGATTCATTGAGCAAATGGATGTGGTAACGTGACATGGATAGGACCTCGAGAATTTTTAACGAACTTAAAAATACTAGGAAATCAGAATATTGTTTGAAACTCATCCGCTGCTATACGAAAGATACCTTCAGGGTATGATTCCATGTTCTGTCTTCATTTCTAGTGACCACAACGCCATACTGTTAACAAAGCAATTCTAGGTAGCAAAAGTCTCTGCCACCATTCGGGTACGAGCACTTTGAAGCCATTAAGGGCAGATAAATACAATACAATATCTCACTGCTTTATCTGAAGAATGGTAAAATTTGCTTCGACAAATGCACGTGATGAGACGCCTCTGTATTCTACCTGTTATCTCAGTGTCTCATTGCTTTGTCAAAAGTATGGCGTTGTGGTCATCTGGATAATCCTCAATACTGCATTTTGATAAGTATTTCCTTTTCCATTTCAACATGTGCTAATCCAATCATAATTTCTTCTTTCTGTCACATGTCTGTAACAGATGTTGTTATCAAGAGACTTTGTACAATGGAATCTGTTAAGTATTCTAGATAGGAAGCGGTTAACTTCTCTTGTACACAAAGGGTGCTTTGATGACCTGCTTAGCGAACAGGCACAGGTTACTACTTACAATGTGTCTCCATTCAGGCATAAGAAGCCTCCCAATAGTTTTTAATAAATTTGCCCACATTAAATGGGTTGGTTTTGGTCAAGACATTGACTCAGGTGTGATTATAAAAACACAATACAGATTTTTGTAAAATTTGAATTTTTCCCTAGCATTCCAAACGCAAATATGCTTCTTGTGGCTGGAGGGTTCAAAAATTATATAACCCGTCTCTTTTGAGTTAATAATGGTCCAACGGCATTTCTTGAGAGAGAGAGAGAGAGAGAGAGAGAGAGAGAGAGAGAGAGAGAGAGAGAGAGAGAGCGAGAGAGAGAGAGAGAGAGAGAGAGAGAGAGAGAGAGAGAGAGAGAGAGAGAGAGAGGTGGTACGGTGGTAAGCACCTACATGCCCGCAAGAGAACTGCTCAGCTGGGTTAAAGTTTTTGACAGGTCATGTCTACAATTTTCAATCATTTTGTTCATTACCATTGACATTGGGAACAAAGTCTTGCAACCAGATGACACTTTAGCTCCAGCCAGTATAGGTCAGTCGTAGGGGAAAGGGTTGGGGGGGGGGAGCTTTCAGCAATTTTGCTTCTAGTCTTGTGGCAAAGCAGGACTCCTATCAAAACATAGAGGCCTATGTATTCTTCCATAGTATGGGGATTTTTTTTATCAGTGTTGTGAAAACACCAGGATAAAGACAAGTTTTTACTTTCACCCAATACAATGTTCAGTAGTATAAAGAACAACCTGTATGATTAGGATGACCAAATGAACAGGAAACTGGCGTTGACAGTATAATTACAGATATACGTCCTGAAGCCATTTTCTCCCACACACAACAGCTATCACGTAATCTTACTCCACAGCTCAGCAGACCAACAATAAAGCAAATAGAGAATCTAGTGTGGGTGGCCCATTGAGGATAACGTCGGGATCACTCGTTGTTGGATTTTCATGTTTTATTGGAGAAATAAGTTTGAAAACGACGCTATGTTGAAAGTGAAAGGAGTCGGTATTTTACTAAATGCACCATGGCCTCTCATTGGTTTATCTACTACCTGAACCCAATGAGTGACTAATCAAATGAAATATTACAATCAAAACCTTAACCTTCATACCCCTTTAAGTTAACTCATGCAGGATAACTTCAGACATAGGAGAAAGAAGGTTTCCAGCAGCGTCTAATTACACAGCCGGACAGTGAATAAAAGACAGCGATTTTGTAAACCTTACAGATATATCGGTGGTGATCGCAAGTCCTTACATCCCAAGGACAAGAGAATGAAAACTGATATTTTTCCGAAGAAAACACCAGTGCGGAATCCACCAAGGCAGGATACTTTTCCCCAACTTAATTCCATTTTACCTGTTAAAAACCGCCACACAGCTTTGAAGAAATTTATAATAGATGTGTATTAATAGCTTCAGACGAGGTGCTCTTGACCATCTTCCTCTAACAATTCATTATGACGTTATCCACAATCAAGGACTGACCAATCGGAACGCAGAATAAGAGGTTGCAATGAAATTAAGACCTCTGGAAAGTAATTCGACCTCCGAGGTCCCAAGTGATCACCGGCACACGGCACTCGGTCCATTTAAATATATCACATAGGCCTATTCAGTAATACTTCAAAATAGAAAGGGGATTAAAAACTTCAATTTGGGGTTTGTGCCTCGGGTCCAGCTGAATGAAGGCACAGCCACTAAACCTGCGCTGGTATTATTGAAAATTTCGACAGCTGTGAAGTAAAATCTAAATTTCAACCGCTGTAAATATTAACTTAATTAACGGATCATATGAGATTGAGCTAAATTGTTCGTATAAAGACAAGTTTTTTAGTTGTCTCGATCAGTATTCAAGTGATGATGTACATGATCTACCACAATGGAGGATGTTACCAGGACACTATCATGGGTGAGCAGAAGAAACCTGTACGCCTTCAGACGAATACAGACAATCCCCGTGACCATCGCATACACTAGAAGGGCGCAAGTAAACTGGGTACTCATTTCCTGCGATTTTTCCTGGCAGTTATGTTTGGGAATATAAACCATATAAAATCTTTTTTTTATCCAGATCGATGTTTCAGGAAAACAAAGTCACCAAAAACCATTTGAATTTTGATCAGTTTGAATAAAACATACTTTGAAAAACGTCTACTTTTTGAAACGTTTGACCTCTGCGTGCGAACAAGTCCTCTTGATACCCGACGAGAAATGGACATAGAACCTGTGGCAGGTCCGTCCATTCGTCCCATCAGCGCAGTAGCATTGCTGGTCTTAAGGATCTTCTGATAGACTTTTCACACCTGGGGCTGTAAAGCGCGACAAGGCTTCCGTTGGCTTGTGAAAGGCAGAAAGTACGTTTCTCTTTGATTTTTAAATTGCTGACAGGTGAGCGTTACTCTTAGATTTCTCTTTGCCTTGGAAGGTATCTGCACTCACCAGCATTAAAGTATTTGATCGGACCGTTCTGCATGGCCATTCATACTATATTTAAATGTTCATCTTGACATGATCTGCTATAATCAGTGCTGTCTTTTCCTGAATGCACCTCTGCTGTCCATTTTCTGCTGTATACGTGTTCCATGACACATGGAAATATGAATGTTTCAGCGCTTACAGTGGTCATCAAAATCATAACGAGATTATCATAACTTTTTCATACAATAGCAAAATTTATATGCTTCAAGAATGCGGAAATGCCATTTTGATATGCATTGTGATACATTTAATAGGTAATGCAATTTTTATAAATGCAGGACCGAGGATAATCAGAAGCAATGACTCAAAATTAGGGCATTGATCGGGTACCCGGGCAGTACGAAAAAGTCGGGTACCCGGGTAATATTGTCTGGTACCCGTAAAAAGCTGAGTTTTTTTTATATATATTAAATATTTAATAATACTTGACCAAATGATAATAACATTTGAGTTAAGAAAGTTTATATTAGAATTGAATGCATATAAAAGCCATGCGCGATCACACGTGACCGTTGAAGGTCTCAGACATGTCAGAATGAGGCTCTTTATTGCCTACCTGGGTTAGTTGAATGGCTAATGGTTGTGCCTATCTCTGTGCATGTATGTTGGTTGGATTGCTTGCTGTTATGATTCGGGTACCCGTCGCGGGTACCCGGGTAATAAATTACCTGACAGTCGGGTACCCGGGTATTAAAATCAGTACAAGTCAATGCCCTACTCAAAAAGAATTAATTTTCCTTTACCTTGTCTCCCATGACTCATACAGAATATTGAAAAAACGTGAAAAAATACAAAACCAAAAACTTGTCGGGTAAAATGCGCTTAGTTATTTCATTAATAATGATGATGATGATGATGATGATGATGATGATGATGATGATGATGATGATGATGATGATGATGATGATGATGATGATGATAATAATAATAATAAGGTTTTTCGATTAAAGATACCATTGGGAAAGAATAGAGAGAACCGAAGAACAATAAACATTTGCTCAGGTACAATGAAAACTGATATTCAACTACGCCGCAATGTACGTGGCATCATGGAGTCATTGGCATTTGAAATGTCAACCAAAAGAGTGGTACGTTGAATATTGGTGAGTTTTGGCAGTTGCAACGGTGAACGTCGGATCTCTGCAAGTGTATGAGGAAAAATATTATATGTGGCCACCTAAATGTTTTATTTTATAAAACAAATACGTTATCACAAATAAAAAATATCTTACATTTTCTTAAAATGCGATTTTTAAAGAAGAAAATTTAGCAAGGGAGTATAGTTAGACAATTTTGGATAGTATAAATACGTTTTAGAAATATCTTCTGTAAAATAATCTAGCTACGTGAAGTTTCTTTAAAAGAACGATTAAGATATTAACATAAAAAAAGAGTTTTCTTGCGTTATATCTGCTAAGGCATAAACACATTTCTACGGTAAATTTATATAAACCTCACGTAAGAAAATGCTCAATCTTATACAAGATTATCATTTATCTTAGATATGAATAAAATAACTAGATTAAGATATATGGAACTTTTCATCTTAAATGGCATATTCTTTACTGTGAACGTATTCACCTTACTTAAGATTTTTATTTATCTTAGATAAGAATAAAATTATCATGATCAAAATAAATGTAATGGAATTTCTTGAATACGATATTTCAATTTATCTTACCTTAGACGTGGAGCAAAGAAAGTAATCTTAATAAAGATAATTGAATTCCTGCTTGAGAACATTTAAAATCTTATGTAAGATTTTAATTTATTATAGGCAAGAATATTATTAAATTACCTTGATTAAAATACCCAGCTAACGTAATAGTCTTAATATAATTGAAATCTTACTTAAGATAACTTAATCTTATTCAAGAGTAATTTATCAAAAGTAAGAGTATTTAATCACATATTTATATCAACATTTAAGGTATACTACCATACATAATCCGTATACAAGCAAAATTTGAAAGGAATTCCTGGAATATCAGTGGTAAATTTTAAATATAGCTGGTTTTAAGCTGGTATGCATGCCTACACGCAGTGTACGGTAACTGAAGACTATAAGCAATCTATTCTAATTCCAGAAATTATGTTAAACTCAGAATTCTCTTCACCAATTTGTTCCTCGGGCAAAAACAGATTAATTTTGTTCATGCTAGCATCTGCAATCTGGAAAAATATAAAATCTGTAAAAGGGTTGCCAGCGTGTCCTAAAATACAATCAGAAGAGCAGTTTAAAAGTTAGTCTCTTATTTAAAGTACAAGAATAAAACCTAGTGTTCTCGAGCAAGGGATGACAGTAATGTAAAAGCAAAAATTAAACAACGGAACCCTCCCAACAACTCCAAATGATCAACAAGATGATTATACGTTCTTCAGTGCATGCTTCTTTTTGAAACATGATTTTATTAATTTTACTGTGTTTGCCTGTGTGCGTCCCTGTCATTTGCTTCCACAGGCCAGTTGCTTCTGGGCATTCAACACTTTGCAAAAATGGACTGGAATAGGACCTAGTTATTTTGTATTCATGACCACCATGTGGCTGGTGGCAGGAGCAAAATTCGAGCCCTGCAGTCCACTAAGGGCACTGGCTTCCACTGGAGCTCTTCATTTCAGTCAATGGAGAAATCTTCAAAACTTTGGCTACAAATATCTAGATTTGTCTTAATTTCAGCATTGCAAAGTTACGAAATGGGGGTTACATGATAATTTAAAAGTCTCTACTTGGCTACAGATTTAAAATTTCCAGAGGAATCGCTTCTGACAGAAAGTTATTCTCAACCTACAGACCATTTTAAACATTTAGCTATGTACTTCTTTAGATTGATCATCAAGTTAGCGTTTTTACATTTTGGAATGAAATTTAATCTGAGTAGTTTAAACTGGCTTGAAGCACTGAACGTCAAGGGAATCAACTGTCATGCATTGAAGCTGCATAGTCAAATGAAACGATGGTAATAGAAAACCAGGACTTTTCTCACCATATGGTGAAAATAATCACACCGACTCTGCATTCCTAATGACTAAAAGGCCTATTATCGCTCAACTGCTGGCTGCAATGGCAGCACTACCCTTGCATATCCGTTATAGCTCAGCCTCCTCCCACATTTACCAAATGGAAGCAGTTTGTGATCAGCCCTTAGAGTAATAAACTAAAAGAAAGTGTGCCAAGGAGCTGGCACGTATTACTAGGCCCATAAGTCTTGAACACCTACCTGCCATTATCTTTTTACCGTGATGTGTTAGAACCGTCATAATTAGACATAAAATTGTGATATCCTTAACTTTGCCCGATGAACATCAGAATGTCAGTTCATGTATGCACTATAGAGGCTTAAAGTTTCGTCTGTACACAAGTGGCGCAGAAAGCTCAAGCTCAGTTTCAGCAAATTGAGGACAATTTCAGGTAGGCAGTAAATGTGAATAGAAGAGCGTATTTGCCTTTTCGGGCCATCATTAGATGTCCCGTACAACAGTTACTCCGGCCTAGGTGGCTCCCTCGCCCCACTGACCCTTACTAAATCAATTGTGACACTAAAGGAATTATGTACAAAAAATTAAAATCTTAATAACATTTCAAAAACTTTTTGATTGTCATTGACCCCTCCTCCCTCCCAATGCAAAATCACAATTTTCTTGGAATTTTCTTAGTGTGTAAAACGTAATCAGGAGACATATCTTTGGCATTAAGAAAGCTATTAAATTGTAAGGAAGCACTCTGAAACAACGGCTGATGCAGATGTGCATAGTTATTTTTGATATCACATTGCTAAAAAAAAAAAACAAAAACAAAAACAAAAACTAAAACAAAACCACCACCCCAAAAAAGAAGAAAAAAAAAAAAACCAAAAAACCAAAAAACCAAAAAAAACCCCCAACAACCTGAACCCCCCCCCCCCAAGCACCAAATAAATAAATGCAGTTTACGACTTGCATTTAACATTTCCTCGAAACTGTAGTAAATGATGGCTGTTTTCTTACTGATACAAATGAAACAGACAGCCAAAAACTTCTGTATCGTCAAATCCAGGAAGTCTACCATTGCAAGAACATATATATGCATGAAAAGTTTACAAGTCCAAATTTTTGCAGCATAGAGTCTAAATGCCAATTTATCAATTTGTGATGCAGACTTATGCATTCTCTCTGTTTCTAGTATTTTTATTATTTTTTTCAGTTTTATTTATTTGCTGTTCTTTCGTTGTATTTTTCTTAGAACACGTCTCTAATATGTGTAATAAATTCACAATAACAGTCTGCCAGTTGCGATGTTCCATGAGATAAGACCCACAAAAGACCTTTTGGTTATATTTCATACAAATTTTAGCAGTGTTCATATTCAAAATATTTGATTTTGAAATCAGGTTATCTTGTGAAGTGTTTTTGTGATGATGCTTATGATAGGCCTATTTTTATTCACAGAAATATCAAAGATAATCTGGCATCTGTCCTTCCTTAAAACATCTCATTCATCTTTCTTTATACACCAGCCGAAGTTACCAAATTCCTCAAAAAAAGGTGTTTTTTCTTTGTTATTGTACAGTATAATTTAATGAGTTTATTTAACATAGCATGAATGCATGTGGTGCATGTCGAGACGTACTGATTAGTAAGCGATCTAGTGTCACTTTGAAGAATTACTGAAAATAGCATGTGCTTCAAGCTGTGGATGTGAGGAGCCACACTGTTGGAACTTCAAAATTATACAGTATAAAGGATTTAGTGAAAATATGTCTAATGAACATACGAAGTGAAGAAGAAAATTTGAAGCTCTAGTGAAGCTTTCCAAACATCGGTACGTGAAAACTCCTATAATCGCCCATCAGGATTGTTTTCTTGATAATAAAATCACTGTTTCTTTTACGTATTGAAATTTCCTTTGTTTAAGATATTTTTCTCTCAGCAGAGTTGTTTGATACAGACGTCACAAATGAGTAACAGTTAATTCACTAGGAATAAACCCAGACAGATTTGTTGAAGTACCAAATTATTTCTGTAAAAATTAGAACTTTTTTAAAAGCAAATTTGCCCAAAAAATAAAACATGTTTAAAAGCATGTTCCTCTTGACCTTTCCTACACAGCTTATTCATTGCTCAAAATTTCGGGATCCTTTTACGGGATCCTAGAGCTGAATTTTCTTAAAAACTTCGTATATACACGGCGCAGCTTCTTTAAGCAGCGTGTTCAAAATACATCGGTCCTTTCTTTAAGGAATATGTTCGATTTACATCGGTCCTGTGGCCTTGGAGACGTCCAGGCCTCAGAGACTGTCCAGAACATCGTCTTCCTCGTAATTTAATCTTTCTGACATTGACACATCCAGGGGGAGGAGGACTGAGACGCTTGTGTGTCACGATTGCATTGGTTCAAGGAGAAAAAGAGCGAGAGGAACTTTGAAATTTTTGTCAGGAGTATGTTTTCACTCGTGAACTGGAGAAAGAGTGGAAGATTTCTAATCAATGTTCAAGACCTATTTCTTGGCCTTACACGAGGCTTTGATTTAATCTGGAAATTGTTTAAAGTGGATCTTAACAGTAACATTACTTCTAGGTTAATTTTAATGTGGCAGCTGGCTTGTGCTAGAAATAATTTAACCAAAATACTATCTTTAGTGAGGTTAAAAAACCTAATTGTGAACACAAACAGAACACAAGACATGGCATAAACATAAACGTCTGAGTAATTCCATTTGGAATGTTGACCTAATACAAGTGCGTGTTTTCTTAGATTCATTTCCATGTTCCCGCATATCATTTCTTATATGACCCTCTTAGCGCTCAAATTCCACGTTTCTTAAATCGGCTGCAACCATTTAAAAAGAACAAAACTTTAATATTAATGTGCATTTTGGCGTTATATACTTGAGACAGATGACCAAAAACTTGTTTTGTTTAGGTTTATTAATTCTTAGAAATATGACCCCAAACGCTTCTAAATAGGTAAAGGCATATTCTTAAGTTTGTAAATTTACATATAAGCAAAAGTTTTGTTATAGGTTTTAAGATAAACTATATGTAGACATAAGACACTTATTCTTTAAGGCTCATGTAGCCTTGGCAAAGCTGATAAAGCATCCGTGCAGATTGATGTTTTAATTTCGCACAGCAAGGTCTTTAATTTACCCATATGCAGATATGGAAAATGTTTTCTCTAAAGTTTCTGCAATCAATCACTCCTATTAATGCACTTTTGAGTCAGGTGACCCCATTGTGATGGATCAGTTTGTCAATAAGTATAATTGATAACCTCGAACAAGAAGAATTATGTAAATAGTTTAGAGTCTGACGGGGTAGTAATGTCTCGAACGTGACCTAGCTCACTTCTCGGACGTGACCTAGCTCGCTTCTCGCAGGTCACCGTTTATCGTTGTTTCATACCGTGTGCTTTTCATAAGTGTGCTGAAATGAGAGTCACGCGAATATATTCTTCGTCGATTTCTAGTTGGGGAAAAATCATCTAGAAGATAAAAGAAAATGTTAAAGTCTCATTGAAGAAATGTTTCATGTTTGAAACTGTCTTTGTATTCAACGGGAGTGTGTCACAAAATGACGTTGTAACTTAACAATAAAGTAAAACTGAACCGTCAATTATCATCCTGCACTCGTTAAATGCAGTGCAGCTTGACGAGCAAATTGTGTTTATGATTACAGGTGTATATGACCCAAATAATGCAATGCCATTCTCTCAGGGGCTATACACATGTGACTGAACGTAAAGAACATAATACATTCTTAACACAATGCACTGGCATCCGGACACTCAAGCACCACAGACCATGTCAGTTGCTGTCCGAGGAGAAAGTAGAGTCTGCTAAATGTCATACTTAAAGGTTCAAAGGCCAAGAGATTTATTTTTGTTCAAAGTGAAGGACTTTGGGTTGTTTTAGCATTTTTGTGAAGAAAATTTGCCATATTCGCACAGGAAAATAACTTTATTTGCAAAGGAATTTTGTTGCTCATGACGGGCCCGAAGTTGACAAGCCCGCGGTTTTTTGGCTATGAAGGGCTCTGGGTCATGACGTCACGGAAGGGAGTTAATGCGATACCATGGCGGATAGCGATAGAGAAAGCAGTAGGAGTAGCGACGTATAGCATAAGCTGGATCTTAGTTTAGCTGTTCCTTTTCCAAAGCGGATCTGACTTAGTATGGGGGTGGGGGTGGGGGGGGTGTACGGTCAGGAAGGATGAAGGACAGAAAAATTAAGCCTTACTGGAAGGAGCCACGGGCCAAGAAAAACCTGTCAAGTTCGCCCATCCAACTGGGGCTGTATCTGTGCCCAGCACTGACCATGTCTTGCCGAAGCTGCCACAAAAAATCACCAAAACTGGCTCTTGGGAAGTTTAGACTGGTATTGCTAAGGGATGCTTTTCAAAAGTGATTTTGAGAAAATTCCCACATACGTGACTGGTTGAAGTTTACGGCAGGCCATCTTGTGCGGTTGCCAATAGGCTATACGAGGCATGCGTGTTGCTTTCCCGCCTCAGCTGCATAACTGGTTGTCTTGGAAACCATAGTCTCGCCTGGATAGATACGGGCCGCTGCCTGTGCGGAGAAACGGGATAATATTAATATTTTGGAGAGAAAAAAAAAGAATATTTAGAGCAGGCAAATGGAGATTTGTTCTTGTAACCAGGTTAGGAGGTACTAAATGAATATGACTTTTGCATTTTTAAACTTAAATTTCAATAATAGACACAAACTTTGTGAAAAAAGGGGTATTCATCCTTGTCTGTGACAGTGACACCCCCGTGTGGCTTCCGTGTTTGACAAGCAGGAGTCCCCGTGCTTTGTGGCTGGAAATTTACATGCATTTCTCTTTTACCGGCAGCGTATGCTGGACGCTAAGCCAGTGTAAATGGAAATTCAAAACCAGTTGAATTTGAAATCATAAGCCTGCGTGCTGCAGGCTTTAAGTTTCATTCTATTTAGTGATTTTTTAAACAAGGCTTGGGATACGGGAAGATAAAGAGTCGCATTGAAAAGCATCTGTGAGTCCGGTGAATGCCTGAATAATAATGACGGAGGTGCTACTGTTTTGCCCCCTTATACTGCCTGCATTGGCATCTGTGTATGATGGCTTGCTTTCTTGGTTTAAATAGACCTATGTTTTTTTTATTTGCTTAAAAAAAGAAAAGAAAAGAAAAGAAAAATAAAACGATCGGGAACAAGGGCGTACCCCTGTATGAATCCCTTTTGAATAAAATGTGGGCGAAAGTAAAGCACTGTACGGTAAAAAAAGACGTCACTGCAGCATCCCTGACCAGTCTAAAGTTATCAAGTGCCAACTTTAGTCATCTCCGTGGCACTGCAGCTGCAGCATGACCAGTGTGGGCACAGACTCGATCAGTCCCATTTGCACCGGCAAAGGCCGGCTTTAACATGGCCCGTGGCTCCTTCCAACATCGGTTCACCATGGTGGATGAGTTCAGATTGGACAAGCGGGAACAGCATCTTGTTTGGATCCTCATTTTAATCCAGTAAGCCATGTGCACACTGGCATTGACTGCTGCGAGTCTATGTTTATTATCGGAATTGGTGTAGAAGCTCCCTTCCGTGACGTCACAGACCCCGGCGGTCAAACTATGACAGAAAGGAGCGATGTTTGACGAGTGCGGCCACCAAATGAGACCCAATTCCGCACGGTAAAATTCAGAATAAAGTGTATATTGTGTCATTGCAACGGTAAATTTTATTCACCAAGTGCTATAACAATTCAACTCCTTCACTTTTCATAAAAAATAAAGGACTTGGCGAGGGAATGAAAACACTGAACGTAACTCAGTTGGTCTGCTCAGAATGGAAGCATGGTGACCCGCATGGAGCTTAGCATGTTGAACAGCATCATCTTCTTTCTTTCCTCCGTCTTTCCTTGAATCATATCTATCTATCTCTATTCCTATGCAGGAAAAGTTGTTGACTCAGTGCACAGCTTTTCGTTCAATTGATTAAGAAAAGGTAAAAAATAAAAGAAAATGTCACAAATTAAAAGTTAAAAAGTTGCTTATTTCTTGTAAATATGTAAAAGTTATGTGCAAGAAACAGTTACTCAAATTCATTGATTGAAAACTGTGCGAGTAACGACAGGCTTACAATTCATCATCCAAAGCGCTATGGGTCATTGGAAGTCAAAGGAGAAATATTTTATTGGCACAATGTTGCCCTCTAGGGGTACAGCCAAGAGGTGTGGCGTATGCGAAAACCTGTATAATCCATACATTGTATTTGAGATACCAAAGGGGCAGGAGTACAAGACTCCTGTACTCATGTACTCCTGCCACTTTGGTAGACTTTTCTGTAAAATATCGTATACATTTCCAAACTTTATACCATGTTCAGTCCATTACTCAATTTGTGCAGTATGTCTTCATGTTTTTGTAGATATTTCCTTAACTGGATTTTCAAACTTTTTACCATGTTCAGTCCATTACTCAATTTGTGCAGTATGTCTTTATGTTTTTGTAGTTTTTTCCTTAACTGGAATATCTTTATTTATCTGCAGGATATATTGCGGCAGAGAGGCAGGGTTTCTCGCGTACCACTAAATCTTAACATCATGTGATAACAGTCGGGACAAAATATTTACTTGACACATTAACATGCAACCGGTAAGCAGGACGTTCGCGTTTGGGAAATCTTTAACTGTCTATGGTTACTCCATCGAGAAATATCACAAAGACCACTAGCCAGAGCAGGATTCATGTGAATATCACCCGAACAGGACAGTAGGAGAGGGTAGAAGTCTAATAAGGTCATGTCTCCACAGATACAATACCGGCAAATATATACCTAAATTTCATATATATCAGTAAAATTGTCCTTCTCTGGGTTGCCATGTACACACACACACACACACACACACACACACACACACACACACACACACACACACACACATACATACATATATATATATATATATATATATATATATGTATATATATATATATATATATATATATATATATATATATATATATATATATATATATATTATCGGAAATAGATAGCCAGATTCTGACACACGAAAAATGCCCCGTTTCGCATTACGTATTTATTTATTTATTTATTTATTTATTTATTTATTTATTTATTTATTTATTTTTCATTTTATTTTATTTTATTTTATTTTATTTTATTTTATTTTATTTATTTATACTGGGTGGCCGATTCAGTTGAAATTTGTTCTTCCATCGGGCCCAGGTTACAATAAACAATAATTACAACATAGTACAGCACTATACAATTCAAGATATAAAAGTACATGTTCTAATTCAGATATCAAGACACACGGCTTAAAACATGAACATGTATAACTCTGGATCTTATGCCTGGGATTTCGTTTTGAAGTCTGATAAGTCATCGGCGAATTATATATATAAAAAAATGCTACATACAGTTTTAAATAACACTCAATGTCACACATACATGTCATGTCCTAACACTGCGCCATTCAAAAATGGCCATATGACCATGAAAAGAGATTTCAAGACGTTTTTCGTCCAAAAAAAAAAATACATGGCACAAAGAAACAGCTATTTATCTCTATAACCCACATGTGTGAACTCTCTGTAGCTACAAAAAGTATTCTACCATAGCCATTCACAAATTGTGAACACAAATGCGAAAGACAAACAGGCATAGACAGCATTGCGTGTGGAACACGATAGTTGATTCAAGATTCAAGATTCAAGATCACATTTATTCGATCAAAAATACACTCCAAATTATAGGTCATTTGTAAGTAAAATTAACATGTAGGTGAGATGATGATCGGGAAGACCCTTACTAAGACAAATTTATGTCGCTATTGTAAGGGCCACCTTTTTATAAATATGTAACAATTACAATGTAAATGGCGAAGTCTTTAAATGAACATACCAATTACATTTCAGTTATCAGTGATATTTGTCTATTCTATGTAATCAATCTATAGAAATCACCACTATGAAGTCATGTCTGGTGGGCACATATATAACAATTTGGAGTGGTACAAATTTATTGGTAATTTTCTATGTATAGATTTTTGGAATATCTAGCTAACCCTTGTAAGTTGTGAGTGAAAAATTTGTCATAGGTATTATATGGCAATGAATTGATCGTTTCTGGCAAATCAAACCTGAGACAATTTTTTGCAAATCTGTGAGCAAACCCATACCTAAACAAATTTCCAGAGAATCTGGTGTTATGAGTGTGTAAATCCACACTTGGAAATAATGGTAAATTTTGCAGGTTTAAAGGAAGTGTTTGGTTTATATATCTATAGTAGAATTTTATTTTGGCAATTATAAAAATATCTTCTATTTTTAATAATTTCAGATCTTTGAATAGAGGGTCTGTATGAGCATTATATTTGCTACATGTTATAATTCTAATAACCTTTTTTTGTAATTTATTCAGCTTGGAGCAATTGAAACCCCATACTAAGATCCCATAGTTTATTTGACATAATATAAAAGAATTGTAAGTTTTTAGTTTTGCGCTTATTGGTAGTATTCGTTTCAATTTATTCAAGATGCCTAATGATCTTGATATCTTGCTACTTATTTTTTCTGTGTGTGAGATCCAGTTTAATTGTGTATCCAGTACAATTCCCAGAAAATTGAAAGTGTTCATACATTCAAATTTTACGTCTTTTATTGTAATCTTAGGTGTTCTAAAAATCTTTTGAGATTGGTGGAAAACCATAAATTTAGTCTTTTCAATATTAAGTGAGAGTTTATTTGCATCCAGCCAGAGAGACATTTTGCTAAGTTCAATGCTTATATTATCATCAATAATTATATCATTGACATTATTACAAAAATTGTTTAATGTAGCTGATAACTTAGAATCATCAGCATACATAATTAATTCGAAGATTTCGCTTGCGTAAACAATATCACTAATGTAAATTAAAAACAACAATGCTCCCAATATCGAACCTTGGTGAACTCCTGTTTGAATTGGTAACATGTCAGAGTTAATCTGATCATACTGAACATATTGTTTGCGGTCTGTCAGGTAACTTTCGAACAAAGTTAGGGAGATACCATTGACCCCAAAATAATTCATTTTATCAAGAAGAATTTTATGATTGAGGGTGTCGAAAGCCTTAGACAAATTTAAGAAAATACACAAAGGGAGTTTTCCTTTGTCCATTTTTTGAATTATTTTGTCAACAAGTTCAGTTGCGGCAAACTCTGTTGAGTGATGTTTACGAAATCCATATTGACTGTTATAAAACAGTAGAAACTGTTGGAGGACCCAAGGCTCTGTAGTTGAAATTGCCAAAACAGTAAAAAGATAGGCACAAGACACAAAAGTTTACAAACACTAAACAAAATACCGGAACAGTTGTGTTAAGCTTAGACGGCTTATGTCAATTGCGCTGTTAGCATTGGCATTGTAAAGCATACAAGTCACCATATGATACATGCAGATAAGGCAAACATTAATGAAGTGGCAAGCAGGATCAGATGAAATATGTAACTATTCTGCGATACTGATAACTCTAAAAAATACACCTTATAAGGAGATTGCAAAAGATGATTTAAGTACGAAGCTCAGTTTTATCCATGATGGACACATGCCACCATTAAATGCGTCATGTTTGATCCTCAAAGCATGTAAAGGGAGAATGCACAGTTATAGATAAGAGTGGCAAGAAACTTAGGTAGCATTTTCCTTCAGATAAACTTACGAGCTTATAGCAGATGCAAAAACAAGAAGGTACATTCATCCTTTTATGGGCGCGAATGGTAGGGTTTAAGAAAAATGTTACAGCCATTTTGTAACGTCTTGCCAGATAACGGCTAGAAACCTGTTCGTTTGAACAAAGAGAGTATATAAATAAAGTGCCTTTATGTTGTGTTGTTATATATATAGTGAGAGAAATATTTACAACAAATACCTAACCATATGGTTGTACCTTCTGGCACAAACCTTTGCATCATCGATTTCATTGGAATAGTGAGCTGCTCCCCGCAGTGTTTATTGGTAATACAAAGTACGGACCGTTTCATTTTGAAAGACCTTCTTTACTTTACATTGAGGCGTCACAGTGCTTTGAATTACAATAAATTTATCCGCAATGCGCTATTACAATTCTTGCCTGCCGTCTCTGTGTTGTGGACCTTGGCGTGTTGTTCATTACGAAAGTGAGATTTCTGAAAATCTTTTTGAATGGTACTTTTGGGGGTCTGATCTTACAAATGTATCCCTGTGCTGAAATTTCTCGCAAATATTGTGAATTAGTTGAACTCTGAGTATTGGTCTCGCCGTGGCCGAAAAATCTGTGTGTAGGTACTGTTTTACCTATTTGGGAGGTTATGTGATATAAAAATAGGAGAAAGCATATTTGATATTTGAAAATCACTTATATTTGTGTCTGAGCATATCCTACATACGATATGGCAGGGAAAATGTGTATACCTATATCGTACATGCAATGACCATATCCATCTGTTGCAGTTAATGGTGTGTGCATCACACAAACTTGACGGTCTCACACTTGGAACGAAAAGTATAATTGATATTATTGGAGGCATACTTCATTCAACAGAATCTTTTAACGCAACAATTTAAACTATTCTGACTTGATTCATTGTTGGTTATGCAGTTTTGCAGCTTGATTGATATGGAGTCTCCTTTTTACTGTGTGCACGAGCGTATTGGGAAGACCCTTCCTCTGGTATTAGTGGTGTAAGGCTCCTTTGTGCTCCTTTGTGCTCCTTTGTGCTCCTTTGATCATTTCTTGTATCTCCGGATTGATGGTGCCCATGTTATGGTTTCTCTGTGTAAATTCTACAGTTCATTTCATTTGTACGTATGGTGAAACGCCAGTTAAAAACACCGACACGTTGGTAATATATTTGAGCATGTAAACTGATTTTGAGGGGATCTATTTTACTTCTTTCTCAAAGAGAGTTTTAGTTTTGGCACTTCTCTGTAAATGATCACTTTCGTTCTATAGTTCTACTTTTTTTTCATTTCGGACATACAGTCGATAATCCTTCTATGTGTGAGTATTGTCTGTTTGTTGACAGATTGTCTCTATTTATTTGTAAATTTACAGGTACTCCACAGGACAGATTTTCTCTTTGCGGCTTACAGTTTTAAATGGGGTTGGTCCACCAGTTATTTGGTTTGTTGGATTTAATTTATCATCGGGTATTTAATTAGATACTGGCTGGACATGACATCCGCTATCCTATGTGGTATTTAGGTTTGTATGAATGATATTAACGTTAAACTGTTCCGGGCAATAAAGGTTGCACGTTTGAAGAATTCATTTATTCAGACACCTCTTGTAAACAGACTGAGTGTAGTTTATAAAGCAGAGTAGATTGCGTCTTCACACCCGTGAATTCAATAAATACATTCACCCTGATCTCGTAAAATGTCTCTTTTTTCATTTATTCAGTCATGTGCCGCATGCTGGATGATCTTGAACAGCATATGCTATTGTTTCTACCTCCCTCAGTGAGTGTTGGCTCTTTGGCCGGAATTGGCAAAATCAATTTACACCTAAGCGTGATGAAAAAGCTACCTGTGTCACCACACACCAGTCAGTATACAACCAAGCTTTAGAATTAGATACAGATACAGACTGTAAACAATTGCACTTTTATTTATTTATTTATTTATTTACTTACTTATTTATATATATATTTATTTATTTATATATTCATAATTTTATTTATTCATTCATTCATTCATTCATTCATTTATTTATTTATTTATTTATTTATTTATTTATTTATTTATTTATTTAGCGTAGCCCTGATCAGCACTCAGGCTGCTTTCCATAGGGGCCCTGCATACACACTTGCACTCATACATCAATTGCTATAAATATAATATGCTGTAAAGTACATGAACAATAGGTAAAAAAGTATGTAGGGTACAATATGTAGTATTTATGTTGCAAAGTAATATAGTATTGGTTAAATACCAAGAGGCAAAATAGGTGAAGTACATGAATATCAAGCTATCCAATTTGAATTGAAATGTAGACATACAGATTTGTAACAAAATTAGGTGACCTTGCAATTATTATTATTATTATTATTATTATTATTATTATGATTATGATTATGATTATGATTATGATTATGATTATGATTATGATTATTATTATTATTATTATTATTATTATTATTATTATTATTATTATTATTATTATTATCATTATCATTATCATTATCAGTAGCAATGACACGACGATCCACAGGATCATTTTTTATACAAATGAATGAAAACATAATTGAAAAACAACTAAACAATCTTCTCTGTGTTCCTAAATCTGCATGAACATAATTTACGCATTTGTCCATGAATGTGATTTATGAATCAATGGAGATTTGATTGAAAAACAAATATTTTGTTAAAAAGAACACCAGTGCAATATTATCAGTAATTATAACGCCAATCACAATTTGATTAAGGGGCTGTTTTCTGCCAGGAATATGATGGAGCAAAAGGATATCAAATGTACATTGTTGCCTCAACACACAGCCCCATAAATTACAGGCAAAGGGAAACTGTATGAGTCAAAGAAAGAAAACTTTAAATGACAAAGGATCTTTTTCTTTTATTGATATAATGATTCGCAATTTGTTGTACCTTTCATTTAAAATCACAGGTGTGTGACACATCAAGTGTACCCTTCACAAATTCATGTCACGTCGGAAATATCCATGAAAAGCTATTCACTTAGGACATGACGGTTTATACATGTAAATATTGCCTGCTCGGCTGCTCTAGCCCTGTACATCAAAAAGTAAGTAACCATATACGCAGCAAGATAAGAGTATTAAACACAGTTGAAGAGATGTGTTGCTCTTACAAAGTTAACGATTTACTTTTCCACAAAAATGATGTCATTTTCTCCGAATATCGGTAATGCTTGAAATCCTCATCATTTTAAGTCCTTTTATTTTCATCATTACCCCTGCTTCGTGGCGACGGTCGGTTAGTGGCGAAAGCAAAAGTGAGTTTTGCAGGAAATTGATATGCATAAGTCGCAGTTTTCAGGCTGTGAGCCTGTGCACTGCCTTTGCAATGTCCATTGCACTCTGTGACGTTCAACATACCGTACTACAATCATTGTACAGGCAACAGTTGTACTAAGCTGGTTTACATGTATAATCGCTGTACAACGTGCTACTTTGCTACGGTTTCTGTATCATTAGCACCGTGACTTTTGATTAATCTTTAAACCTTTCATCTGTTGCAAATCTAATAAGGTTAGTTGTTTGGTAACACATACATGTACTTCATGATAAAAGCCGACGGTCTTATTTTGATTCGCTTCTGTTATTTGGTTCAGAGTTTGATTGGTCAAGACAATTAGGGAAATATGCATTCCTAATGGTTGCTTGCTAAGCAAACAGAGCTCAAAGCAGACAAAGCTCTGTGTTTCCATTTGCACGTTACTTGTTGTGTGGAATGGGGAACACACGGAGTTTGGTCTCTGCAGCACTGAATGCTGATGGCCAATCTTTAGTACTGTACTTTTTGCATAGGGGGCATTGCTACTAGTGATGATTTTGAGAATGCCCATTTTAACACCCGTGAAAATTTCTCCTTTGGGCATTCTTATGCATGGAATTTTCTTCAGATTTGGTGGACGTTTAATTTGTGCCAGGCATATAATTTTTACATTACAATCATGATAAAATTCGCAGAATAGCGTCATTTTAGGCACGAACAGATTTTGACAGAGGAAGTTTTTATATAACTGTGATCTCAGTAAAGCAATTAAGTTGTAGGAAATCACTTTTGACATAGGGTTCGACTCATCGAAAGCTGAATTCATCGATGTGTATACCATGCGAAACCCATCTCATATACAGTTTTGCTAACTATACATCGTCGCCACTTACACTTACAGCAATCTATGATTATTGTCACCGTTTGGCCTCGACGCTGCAGTTCGCCGCTGATTGTCGCCTTCTCAATGGCAATCTGCAGTGATCGGCAGTGGCGACAGGCTCTTTTGCCATCTCAATTTTCATTTTGTGGAGTGTAGCAAACATCTCGTCATTGACATAGACATCGTAAACGGAAATAGGCTGGGAAAGAGGCTAAAAAGAAAGATAAAAAAAGGAAAACAATGTATTGCATTTCGTCTGATGAAAGTACACAGAAACACTATAAATTGAAACGACGTATGACACATGAGTAATGAAAGGCTAGGAATATATCGTTAAAAGAGTTTGCAATAAATATAAAAACCACATATATACATATTTATAAATAAACTTCCAAGAGAGTTTAGAATCGAATGGTATCGGTCTAGAGAACGCCTCCAGCCTTTTCATGCATGTTCTGCAAAATACTTACAGACATTGAAAACAAACATTTTGTGGACACTCATTTCACTGCAAGAGAGCCATAACAGACACAGAGAAAATAAGGAGCTTTGTCAGGGAGGTACATTCTGTACAACAAACAAGTGTATCTCATTTTATACCAGATACTTAGGTAAAGTGCAGGTAAAAAGGGTCTCTTGATGAAAACTGCCTTCGTTGTTGCTTGTTTTTATTGATTAAGAAATGAGTGCATGTTTGTGAATGTAGTGGTATCAACTTTGAAAACAAGTGACAATAAGAAGCTGTTTCCCATATTACCAATGACACATCACAAGGCTCCATTTCATGGCTCATTGTAACTTTGTATTAACTATTTGCAAAGTTCGCTCGCACACATGACACGGCATGCTTATTTGCTCATTATACTAAGGAGGCTTGAGAGGAAGAGAAAATACTTCCTTCAGTCACAATATTATTGTTGGGCTATCATTAATTTCCTTCGTGTTGGCCCATCCAATAGAAAATATCAACAATTTTGCGGCCAGGCGTAGTGGCCCATCCATTTTGAAAGATACCGTGATTAAATGTCTCTTTTTCTCTGATCCATAAGAATACATGTATTTTTAATCCCACTTGTGATATTTTGAAGTAAACTTCCTATATCCTTGTTGCGAAATGGTGCCACTTTACTTGTGTATCATGCTTGTTATAATTTTGTAATTTTTACGACCTACGGACCTCTTAACAGCATATGGGAGAAGAAATGTTATGTTTACAGAAATCTGTGAAAACACATTACTAGGGGTCCGGTGAACGAAAAATGGACCCTTTGCGATTTTATTTCACATCCGTAAACTTTACTGGGCAGACATTGTTCCCGCCAAGGCCACTCCTGCGTGACAATCAAAATGTCCCAAGACAATGTTTGTAAAGATTGCAGTTTGGGGAATCATGAGGCAGACGTTCATTTCTCACAAAATTAGCGTTTTTGAGAAATTTAAGTTCACAAATGCCAAACTAGCATTCATCTAGTGCTTCCCGAACCATATACAAAGAAAAATTTCCATTTACCTTTAATAAGTATTCTTTATTTCCAAAATATTAGTAATGTCCCGGGAAAAGCATCATTAAGGTGGAGTGAGTTAACATACAAAATTTGCATGATATTGGCGGTTAACATAACGTAAGCAAGTATGGGTGGGTAAGTTTGTATAATGAAGAATTGTCTCAGTGTTGATGATCACAATCCCTATGTCCGTTTATAATTACCTGAACATAAGACATAATGTGAAATCATTGGTAAAGTTAGCTTTGCTTGGGTAATAAATTTAGGCTCAACCTTGAGTGAATCCATAAATAGCTGTACATGTACATTAACCATTTTTGCATTCTATCATTAAGTTTAAGTAAAAGGGTTTAACTTGAACGGCATGGGTGGTAGTTGTCGACCTAGGGCATGCTATTATGTTGGGGCTACTATGCCCATTTAAGAAGGGACTTAGTTCAGTTAAATTGTTAAAGCAACGGGTGCCATTTCATCATTAACTGGTTTTATAAAAGTAACCTTTAATCTTTGAGAAAGCAGACCAAAGTAATTTACTTAACCAGTTCATACATATCAATGGCCAAAGGATTGGCCATTTTTAAAACGGAATACTGCACTAGGCATAGGAACACTTTGAGAGCTTTTAGTTTTGTTCTTGTCGTGTACATGCGAGCTTAGCAATAGGGCTTTCATCATTATAAGATCTTTTGAATATATATATATATATATATATATATATAAATATATATATATATATGAATATGTGTGTGTGTGTTTGTACAATTTTCACATTTATTTAATTGCAAGTATAATTAATCTTTCGTGATTTTGTGTACACTTTTCACAGATGCAAGGTGATGTGCTTAAGTCTTTCCCAAGGGCTACATTTTGCGCTTCACTGAATTTACATTTGAAAACGTCATTGACAGGAGGCTTGAAACTTCACATGAGTATACGCTCTTTGTGTTTCTTATCATGCTTTTGTATTTCTTTGCATATATTGTTTTGTAATGCTGGCCCCATTATCACTACACGTTATGAAAGTTACATGCTACTAAATACTGGATGCCACCAGATACAGTGTCAGTCGTAAACCTAGCTGACTAAAAAGCTGGTTAACGATTCAAACAGCCTGCGACAGTCGTGTAGGGGGGAGTATTCTCGGTCATTTACTCTGGGACGGGAGGGGGGATACAGACATGTAAGCAGGGAAGGGGTGGACACAAATGATTCATTCAAAGGTTGAGAGGATCGGTTTGAAACCACCATTTAACTTTAACGGGAAACTGCCTGTCTCAAGTCAGGAGTGAAATTTGGTTCTTCTCATTGGTATTGGAAAGTGCATGCTGATGTTTTCGTAACTGACACTTGAATGTCTTTGCTGTCATTGTTGGGTTGAAATTTATGAATATGGGTAATATTTTTCTGAACTAGTTATTAAATACTTCATTCGCTATGTTGTGATGTTGGCTCTGTTCTCCGACTCATAGTAGTAATGGAGGTAGAGTATGTTTATAATGTTCCAAATTCATAAATATCACAAAAAACGATGTACATGTATGCCTACTTGCACATTCAGCTGACAATCAACTCAGGAGAACCAAAAAGGGACAGACCTACATTGTCTCTTTTTATCTTTGGCACAAGTGCCTCTGTTTGTACCCAGACAAATTAAACTGATGCCCAAGGAGGTAATGTGTAAAAGGGCTATCATGGCACCGGTCAAATGCACGTTGGAACATTTTGAACAATGGCACAAAGCAGGAGAGTCGCACAAAAATATATTTGATTTGGATATTAAAGTGAAGCACGGTCACAGCATATATCATTATTGATGCTCCCAGATATTTGCAAAATATATACTTTTGGTCCCATATATAATAATCCCTCCAAGATCGTCCCATTACTATCCTGATTTACAACCAGTGGGTGCAGAATCCACAATTTTCAAAATAGGGGCTAAGAATGTGGGGTAGTTCCGACTGGGTATTTTGAAGATGTAGTATCCAAAATATATGTGTGATTAGGGTTAACAGAATGTTAAGTTGTCGAATAAATGTAAAGTACAATATGTAATGGGACTTTTCCAGTGCGGGCATTGTCTAAAATGTAAATACGATGCCTTAAAATTAAATTTGTCTGCGGCGGTGGGACACAGAATTGGGGTATTGTATCTGACACTGAACTCGCCCCAAGGCTATGAGTCAAGCAGAAGCACAGGGCACACGAGTCAAGACTCCCCGGCCGAGTCAAAGATTGAGCGTAATGGAGACGGTTGCCGCGTTATTGGATACAGGTTCGAAAGTACCGGCGGGTTTTTACATAAGTGGTCACAAGTGATGCAGAGAGGGTTTTAAGTGGTTAGGCCTATATGTTTTTTCAACAACTAAAGTATCTATTTTCATGAATAATATATCAAAAGGTGCGACGACCGGTATAAATGTACCAGTTACCTTTCAGCGATGACTGCCTGTCTCAAGTCAGGAGTGAAATTTGTTTTCCGCATTGCTAATGGAAGATGAAAGTTGATGTTTTGGTAACTAACTCTTGAATCTCTTGCTGGATTTTGGGTTGAAATTTGTGAATATTCTGAACTCTTTATGCTTTTAGCAGCTGAAGCGGGTTGCTTCCAGTTGAATTAAAACGTGTGATCTTTGTGGCAACACCCACGCCCTTAATAGTAGACATTCATATTTAACGGCGGTCCATCTCATGCCTGTGTTGCCGGGGCAACAGACTGATTCTTCCACCATGAACAGGGCGGATCTGTATTATATACTACATAAACATCATTAATAACACCTTTTCAACCAAAAGATAGCTTATTTCAAATCAATCTAGGTATCCTTTATGTTTTTCAACCAAAAGATAGCTTATTTCAAATCAATCTAGGCATCCTTTATGTTTCAAATATATGTTAAAACATTTTCTTAAGATTAATCTGTGTTTGTGTTGTTTACTTTATTCAGAAAGTACTTTTGACCATGCTAAATACATGGATCTGCCCTGATGCAGGTGGCTCCCTATTTTGCTCAATAAGTGTTAGGGTAGGACCGCATTCAATTATGAATACATCCTACTGTGACATGCATATCCTTGTGCCAATACGTACATTCTCATGAGCTGCATCTTTATGGCAATGTCAAATTGTTTGTATCACGATTGAAAGCTATTGCCATCAAAGTAGGCTCATTAGACTAATGTGTAATGTGCAGTAAGTGATATTGGAATGCCCTCCAAAGACATACAGGGAGTTGTTACAGCTATTATTATAAACATATTTGTTTTCTCCGGACTGCCAAATAGTATACAGAGACTAATCTGGAGGTTCTCCAGTACATAAAAGGACACACAGGAATGTATACAATACACACTGGACGAGAACAGAAGACTAAATTTACAGCTTTTACAGGAATAATACAATTGATGCCAAATAATGGAGACTAATATTATATCATATACCAAATTACTAAATAAAACGTCTAGATTTTGAAATGAATGTCTGGACAGCCTCAAAGATGAATACATTATCGGTGTCTGGCAAATCCTCACTACCTTTCAAGAAAATGTTTATTAAAATATCACTAGAACACTGAACTATCAGAGTCAGATTTTCACCTGGAGCGAGTAAGTGGCAGACAGACAGTTCAGTGGACGGACCCTTTACACGGTGAACTTGGGCCAGAACAAAAGGTAATGTTTCGTATCTTCTATAGGATGAGAGCATGCACACGTTGAGGCTGGAAGGATATTGACATGATTTAGATGGGCATTTAAAAGTTAAGACGTAGCTGCGTATGGCATATGTTTAGGAAAGGATTTCCATGTTTAAAGTATGGGGGCTTTTTGTGAACATTTAAGAGTAATAGATTTAATTCAGATTTGAAGAGCTATGGATGCTTATAGTTTATTGTGCACATTGCAGTATGGCTATGGATGCCTATAGTTTATTGTACACGTTGCAGCACAGCTATGGATGCCTATGGTTTATTGTACACGTTGCAGTACAGCTATGGATGCCTATAGTTTATTGTACACGTTGCAGTACAGCTATGGATGCCTATAGTTTATTGTACAGGTTGCAGTACAGCTATGGATGCCTATGGTTTATTGTACACGTTGCAGTACAGCTATGGATGCCTATGGTTTATTGTACACGTTGCAGTACAGCTATGGATGCCTATGGTTTATTGTACACGTTGCAGTACAGCTATGGATGCCTATAGTTTATTGTACACGTTGCAGTACAGCTATGGATGCCTATAGTTTATTGTACACGTTGCAGTACAGCTATGGATGCCTATAGTTTACTGTACTTGTTGCAGTACAGCTATGGATGCCTATAGTTTATTGTACACGTTGCAGTACAGCTATGGGTGCCTATGGTTTATTGTACAGGTTGCAGTACAGCTATGGGTGCCTATGGTTTATTGTACACGCTGCAGTACAGCTATGGATGCCTATGGTTTATTGTACACGTTGCAGTACAGCTATGGGTGCCTATGGTTTGTTGTACACGTTGCAGTACAGCTATGGATGCCTATAGTTTATTGTACACGTTGCAGTACAGCTATGGGTGCCTATGGTTTATTGTACACGTTGCAGTACAGCTATGGGTGCCTATGGTTTATTGTACACGTTGCAGTACAGCTATGGATGCCTATGGTTTATTGTGCACGTTGCAGTACAGCTATGGGTGCCTATGGTTTATTGTACACGTTGCAGTACAGCTATGGATGCCTATAGTTTATTGTACACGTTGCAGTACAGCTATGGATACCTATAGTTTATTGTACACGTTGCAGTACAGCTATGGATGCCTATGGTTTATTGTACACGTTGCAGTACACAATGGCAGAACATTTTCTGGCAATGGACATAACTCTGTACACAAATGTATGTTATGACGAGATTCCCGGTATTTGATGTTCAGAGTAAAATAATCATTACTGCAATATCCTCAAGGAAAGGCATATAGACAGCCATATAAAGTTCATTGTATTTGTTAGAGTGCATAACATTCGAACACCATATGACAATGGACATAACTGAATATAAAAGTATGCAATCTCGAATATTATACCGATAGCTTGAGGCCAGTTTAACAGTTCAAAAAAAACCCAAACATTCCCCACATCCAAAAGTCCAATCTAACATTGATAACAAAGTTAAATACAGCAAAAAGGCAGCGATTCTAGAATTACCAAAACATCAACATAACAAACATCAAGGATTGGGACAAGCTTTTATTCACTGGAAACAGAATGAACCTGAAATGGTAATACGTGATTTGTATATTGAGCTCAGCTGTATCACAAGTATTCAAAGACAAGCTTACATTTTCTTAAATTTGACATTTTGATCTGATTTACGAGTCGGATTCCTATTTACAATTCGTGTTTATTTTCTACTCTGTTTCAGTGATGTCAATAGCCCGAAGTTAAGAAAAGCTTGCTGCACACAAGCCTGAGAGCACAGACGCTTATAAAATATATTAAAATGTAAACTAGAGAAACTATCTGTAATGGATTAAGCTTGTATGGGTGATCATGTTAGCATGACTGTATGGGTGATCATGTTAGCATGACTGTATGGGTGATCATGTTAGCATGACTGTATGGGTGATCATGTTAGCATGACTGTATGGGTGATCATGTTAGCATGACTGTATGGGTGATCACATTAGCATGACTGTATGGGTGATCATGTTAGCATGACTCAACTACTTGATCTGTGCATAGAAGACATTGATAGGGCAATACATGAAGCTACAGTGGAAGCCGCTTGTGTGCCTCGCTGGCACGACCGCCCGGTGCCTGCTGGTGCCGACACCTTTGTGTTGACTGCAAGAGGTTCTGGTGGCGCCTCTGGTTGAGAGCAGTCTGTCAGTCTGTGAGGCTGTGAAATTTAAAAACAACAGCTTCCAGAGGCTGTCGAAGTGATGTGTACAGGGCTCTATTGATAGCAGTTAGTTTGAATACTTTCAATGTTTTTCTGTTTTTTTTTGTTTTGTTTTTGTTTGTTTTTTGTAGCAGAAATATGTCTACATTTTGGAATACCATAAGACAAAATCAGAAGAAAGTTCCCTGTTCTTCATTGTCCCCCAAACAGCATGCCGATGATTTCAATAAAACAATGAAAGACGTTCAATGTCTCACTGATTCTGAAACTCACATCTGTGACGTGGTTGAAGCCCGTTTTAATAAGTTGCAAGGTAATCAAGACAAGGTGTTTGTCACATCTGAGCAAGTGGAGCTGCTTATTACCAAACTTATGTCCCACACAGACCCAGGCTGTAAAGGTATTACATGTTAACATCCAAAATATCAAAAACTCAGATATTCTCCTATTTATACTTTCGTTATGTCTAGGGATATTATCCCACGTAATTTCCAGTGAGGCATAATTGTCCCGCTTTTAAAAAAGAGTAGTCTGAATCCAAATGAGCCACAAAACTGCAGGCCCATTACCATTAGCTGCACTCATGTTAAACATGCAGAGATGTAATATTTAGGCGGGTTAAACATAACAGGGGGCCGCATATGCTTGGAAGGAATCACATATTGCAAAAGTATTCGGTCATTTAGTGCATAATTGTGAGATTTCGAGGATCAAATATAAACGTAAAGGGCAAAGTTGACAAAATAATATTCACAATGCAAAGGCGGTGTTAAACATTTCTTAGAGTGACACTTTCCTCGCTGGGGCTTCTTGTTTTTGGGTTTTTTTTCCACAGTGTTTTTTATTTTTAATTCGCTCACATCGTGAATCACTGACGCATTTTTGATGCAAAGGCCAGTTCTAGAATATATCCTAAATCAAACTTGAGCAGCTTCCGGCGCACCTGAAAAAGAACGTTACAGAGAAGTGCAGTTTGTTCAGCCAGCGCTGATGCTTCAGAGATCTGTTTTATGATGATCCAATGAATTCAGAGGGATTTCTGAACCAATTGATTTATTCCTATTTTACCGATATAGCCTCAAATTTTACATACCTGTTGACTTCGTCATCTACACGATTCTGGCTTTAAAAACCCAGTCCCGTAGCACTTCCTCATTTCTGATCTGGCATGTAGTATTCTGGACCTTACTTAGGACAAATATTTACTCTGTCCATCTTGCTGTTAATCGCCTTTTCATATTTTCGTTTGTTTTCATTATTTCTACTTGGTCTTTAACTTAAACTTCGATCCCTGTTCTTCTGTACTGCTGTAAGTTTAAGTGAGAAATGAATCATGTTGTTTCATCAGTTAACCGAGTTGTTTGGCATGTCGATGTATACCTGATTAGACGTTTGGGCATGCATTTGAACTCTCTTTGATTTTTCTTTCGACTTTACCGGAAATCTGCCCTGCCAGTTGATTAACATTTGGAACTTATACACATGGTTATTGTAAACTTATCCTCCCTTATCCACCCATGTTGTGTTTGTTTGCTTGTATGTTTGTTTGTTTTTCACTTTTGGTGTGACGTTTAAGGCTATAGCCACAGATTTACCTTTCTTCACTGTCAATGGAATCACCCGTATCTATTTAAAAAAAAAGATTGCAATGAAGCTGACCATAAATTTGGTCTCCTTTTTAAATCTTGAAGAGGAACTTGCAGAATTTTGGACCCAGCTTTTCGTGCAGCTCGTTGGCTGTTCTGATGGTCCATTTTTAATGCAGACCTTAACCTTTGTATGCGTCAAGTTTTAGAAAATCGATTTTCTTTCAGAATTACATTATATATATATATATATATATATATATATATATATATCTTTCTATGTTGAAAGCAAGATCTTATTACATGTATTGCTTCCAGTGGCAGCATGTAATTTTCTCTCGAGAGCACAAATCCTGGTAACAAAAGCCATCATCATCAAAATGTATGGATTTACTTTGACGTTTTGACCTCATATCATGGTTATGTTTCGTCCAGGTAGATGCAGGTCCGTATCCATTCAATAGCGACGGAAGCTGGCTCTCACAGATTGCATCTTAACATTTCTGCAAAGTAGGTAGACACCTCAAATCGAATGCCTGCTAACATCCAGTCATATTGAAGATTGAGTTAATTTCAGGTCGAGTTACAAATGGTGCGACTGGTTTAGAAGGGTACGTGAAGGCAAGTTACCTATAAGTTTGTTGAGGTACAGCTAGCAATGTCTTCACACATCTTACTCCAATAAGTCCCATATTATAAATGCGATTTGAGATTTTTGGGAAAAGAATATTATACACATCTTGTTCTATCCCACAATATTTTGAAATTGAAGGTTACTTTTGAGTCTTAGCACACAGAACTGGGCCTCAGTTGCAAAGCAATTCGTCCAAATACAAAAGTTCCATGGCCGCGCTCCGGTGCCAAAGCACTACAAATCAAATATAAGTTAGTACATGTTTAATACAAAGAAAAACTGAACAAACCTAAACCTGTAAGCCCATGTACCATTTGAACACTGTCAAGTCCAACATTCTAAGAGCAAAGTCCTATTCAGTACCATTCACTGAAAGACTACATAGTGCTAAATTATTATAGCAAATTATTTTGTGAAAGGAACCAATCATATTCATAAAATATGAAATTTAGAAGAAAGTTTTAGGCTTTATTAGGTTTATAAAATCAGGTCATCAGCGGCGATCCAGCGCAAGACTTGTTTCGGTGCCATTAATCCCCAGACTAGTCATTCGGCTGACTGGTGGCACCGTGTTTTGCCTTTCCAATACAAAACATCCCGAGCTGATGTATTACGGAATAAAGCGAATATGATGTTCCTTTGTTAATAGGCCTACTTAAAAATATAGCCCACACTCCATAAATATAATATAACATATATTGTATATGTAATAATGTAGAATGTTGTCAGTTGTCTTGCATTATATTGATGCATTTTAGGACATCTGGTCTGGGTCAAAAGACCACTATCCAATATATATATATATATATATATATATATATATATATATATATATATATATATATATATATATATATACATATATGTATATATAAAGCACGGTCAAACTAGACTTCTTATTCCCATCTGGGTACCAGGAACATTCATAGCCGGTAAATATGCCATGTCTATGCGTGTTTATGTCAATGCAACAGGCTCACTTTTAAATACCAAGGGTATCTTTAGACCTGAATACGTGTATGTTCTGTCAATCACACTATGCATTCACTTTTAAAGTCAAATACAAGACACAGATTTTTGTCACAATAACTATAGTTATAGCCTGTATACTGGAAGTTACAAGCAGACCTAATCAATAGGGATATACTAGAACAGCATATGGTTATAATTTCACCTTATCCCATTGCGAATTTTTTTAGACCCGACCGTCTGTTACTAAAAATATCGGATCCTGATCGGGTAACCATATAAAGAGCTGGTAGTTTCAGTTTGTACAGACAGACAGACAGACAGACATATATATCCTTTCCGCATAAACAGACCTAACGCTGTCTGACACAAGTTATGTCCGTTGTCAATTGGTGGGAGTAAAATTGAAAACGTTTAGCTGAAACTATACATATGAAGGGCTTCTGGTGTTCTTGCTGTACTAACAAGTTAGCAAGCAACATTGCAATATATTATTCTTGTCTGCAATAAAGTGTTAGTTTTGATTGTTACACTCAGGAATACAAGTTTGCTTGTCTGACTCAGCTAAAAAGTGACAAAAGCAGTGCTTTGAATTCAATAAACGTGAATTTTAATTGAAAGCCATTTTCAACAGTTTCAAATATGCATGCGCGTGTAAGTGGTTGATATGTTTGTCTCCTTTAGCCCCATTTCATCACAATACATATACACAATACATATACACGCATTCTCACTTATAGTTATGAGATCTATAGAAGTGGTAATGTACACAATATTTGCAACGAATGGATGGACCACACCTGCTGGTCTTACAATTTAGCTTTTTAACTGTTCCTTGAAAATAAGTACATTCATACTCTTTTTTCTTCCAACTTGATAATAAACCTCAAATGATTATACGACTTTGTTTTTGTCTGAATCTAAATGATGATTGTATTTGCTGACCAAAGATTAACAGCTTACTGTTTCCGAAAGGAATGTTTCTTGAATTTAACTCTCAAACTTAAGCTATCAAATGGTAATACATAACACCCATACGAAATTCTAAATGCTTGAATCACATGATGGTTGATCCCGACCATCATTTGTTTATCTATCATTGTGGCCTGTTAATGCTGAAACACCTCATGACAATAATATACTATAAGCATCATGTAACAAAACCTACCAGCAAACATAAGAAATATACGTGTTATTTACATTAATTATCCATAACAGTAAGCTACTGTTACAATTAATATTCTTCAACCAATATGCACGATATTTAATACACTCGGATATCAAATATTTATCACTATTATAAAGTATCTGGTTCGCTAAGACTTCTAGGTAGTTTATCGCCTCGTATTCGCTAAAGAATTAACTCTTTCAGTGCCAAGTATTGGACTGAGTCAACAGCTCTCCTTGGCTGCTTTGATGGGCCCCAAAGAGCGCCGAGGAAAGCTGTTGACTCCGGCCATTATGTTCTCTAGAACTAAAGGCATGCTGGTACTTGAATGAAATGTCTTTTTACAAGTAATATGAAGCTAGCATCCTTATTTGACAGCAGTTTTTCCTTAAGTAATTCGACTTAAGTCGCAGTTGGCATTGAAAGAGTTAATAATGATTTTGTTGACTAGTACCGGTGAGACATGATCCAGCTGCATGGAAATATGTCAAAGACGGGAATGCTCACCAAACAATATTATATCCATAAAATAACTGTATTTAGCACACCTATACGATTTGGGCAGCACGTGAATTCCACTCATAGAAGGCACGTATATGTTGATGTTATTTCACTTTCCCGTAATTTATCTTTATTTTGTTGATCTTTCAAAGTCGTACAGATAAAACCACATTTAAAAGTATCTTCTCTCTCAAGGCAGTGAATTATGTATCCACCACCCTCCACACGTCTGCCTGCGTGGTGAGGAAACTTTTAGAGAATCTTACATGGCCTAGACTGTGAAAGTAGTAACTCACTCTCCAGCCATGTAAGATTTTGTTTATTCTATGTTAATTGGGTATTCATGGCACAAAATATACCTTAGGCCTACTTTCAACGCGGATCTCTGGTGTGTCCGATTTGTTTACGTTCGTCGTGGTTATTCAAGGTCACGTATGACGTATAATCAAACCTCGCTTTCGCACATATAATTTTGTGTAAATATCTATGTATCACATCCCTGAGGCAGGCGCGTCACATTTTACTTATAACAATGTTTCGGTCATGTGATGTACAGTGAGCTACTACTTTTGAGTTCCACACTTAAAAAAATGATAATTCAGTCTCAAACATATAACAGACAATGTTCTATGAATTCCCTCAAACGGCCACTCACTCTAGGTCAAAATTACCCACACCACAGGAAATATCGTGGGTATTTTCTATTAAGGTTTAATAGTAAACATAGGCTAGGGATCCACCATTAAGAAGATATAAGCCAATATGTCATATTTGCTGAAAGGATAAAAAAATATAAACTAAATGGGATAAAAAAATAAAATAAAGAACATGAAATATATGAGAAGATGGTGGGCAGGTGGAGCACACAAGTGTAGCCTAATTTGATATGGTTGCATCACCTTGACCTGGTACTTGACAGTGACCTAGTTTTGTTATCGGGCACACCCTAAGGTCCAGATACATGTGCCTGAACTTTCTTAAAAGCAAGTCGAAGATTACAGGAATTACAGCCCAGACACTATTTTACAAGAATGTATCAATATGACCAAAAAGATACCGGACGTAGTACCCATACTTTTTCGCATAGAACACTCCTGTGACCAGCCACACATGTGCAAAGTTTCATGACTCTAAATCGAGGGACAATAGCGTTATAGCTATCCAGCTAGAAGGGGTACATACTGGTCCAGGGGTAAGTCAATTATTCTTACTTGAACTTGTACTACCCACATTTACTAATTATGTTTGGTTTGACAGGTATTCTTTATTCATATTGGAGCTTTGCATATATAAGAAAAGCTTCATTTAATTAGGTAGTGCATTGACAGTGACAGGTGCATATATTTTTTCATTATTATTTGGGTTGTCTTTGCTGAATAATTAATGTAGACAAGGAGCCGCTACTCAGAAAGACATGCACGGGTACACGCCCCGAAACATGTTCTGAGTAGTTACCCGCTGAAGACCGTTTAATTCATTTGGGCTAATACAGCCTATGTCAAAATTCTACAGGAGGAAAATCCTACTTCCATATGTATATAGGTTAGACAATGACAGGTTAGCTAAGTAGTGTAGAGAGTTGGGACTACGAAATAGGGTGATGACTGCCAGGAAGTGGTTCCGGATGAAAAGACGCAAATACAACAGCATATAGACAGGAACTGTATTCAGTTTTAAACATTATTATATCACCGTGACCTATTGACCTAATTTTGTTACTAACCCCATTTTGCACGAAGGCTGGCTTTAGTTGTTGATCTATAGTATTTGCAAATTTTCTTTCAGTTGTTGCAGTGCTAAACACATATCTTTCCTCAAATTGAGACACTTGTGACCTCTTAAATTTACTTTTCTTTGCATTCCTTGACTTTTTCTTTTTCTTTGCTTCCTTTCAATCTGAATTGCTTGAGAGGGCATCACAATTTCAGAGTATTGTTTCCTTTATATTCTGAGTGTAAAATTGTGTGTTTGTTTGGAAACGATGGCTAGACATACCGAGGTGAATAAAACAGTTTAACGCCATATTTTTTTGGAATTGTGGTACCCTCATATGCAGTTGGCTCAGATGTACATTGGCTGTTTTGTCCTGTTTGACCATCATCCGTATCGCTATCCATGTAGATACGTTATAAAATATCCGGTATATCGCTGTATTAATGTCTGTATTGTATGGTATACTTTATAGTGGAACACTTGCAGCAATAGAGGGAGTTAGTAAGTGGTCAGAAAGGAAAGATGTCGGGTAATTGGCTACTTTGGGAGGAATACAGTAATTTCTGCAGCATTGTGACGTCCGATCCGATACGATCTGATCCGTTGCGGTTTTGGTTGTGCTTCGCTGTCCGTGTTCGTACGCAATTTGGGAAAAAAGTTAAACTCATTGGATCCTTTTTTTTTGCACTGCGTTTTACTGTCCGTTTTTGAGTCCAAGATCTAATTCTGTTAACATTAAACAATTTTAGTGGCAATGCTCTTTCTTATGACTCTTTATTAGTGAAAAAAAGAAGAAAATATGTAATATTCAATGTTTTTTATGTCGACTGATGCAGATTTGGATCCCTAGCGTTGAAAATCAAGCAAACGGATGCCATCACACCCGATAATTTAAGAAGGAAAGGAGACAAAAGCGCAATGAGTTTTAATGGTTGGACTTCTACTATATCATTATTAACGCAAACGCAACCGTTACCGCAACAGATCGTATCGGATCCGTTGCGGTAACGGTTGTAGGGGTGGTTTTCCAAGGGATCCGATCATATCGCTGCCGTTGTGTTTTCCAAGATTTCATTTGCATTTTAAAGGTGTTTGGTTTGCGTTTTGAAAGCTTTTCAAACATCTAGAGCAGCGGGGTCCAAACACTATGAGCAACACATTTCAAACACTTCGATAAAAACGTTACATTCCCGTTGCGATGCGTTGTGTTGGCTCAATGGGATCGCTTGGAAATTTGGCGTTTGAATTTGTAGATATGGACTTATAGTTTAAAAAGATCTGCTCAAAATGTGGTGGATTTTTAGTTTAATTATAAGTTTGCTCCTTGGCGTATGGTTTCGTTTACAAATCGCTCGGCAACTAATTTTAATTTCCACTCATTGAACAAAAGTTTTTGCTCATTCATTTCATTGGTGCATTTCTATTTAAAACTTTATTTTCTACAACTTATTGAATTGCAAATTGTAATCACGAAGACCATTAATAACTGAAGTAGTGCCATCACATCACTCAAAACAACATTTACATGGAGCATAACAGCTGGCCCTTATGCCATTGTGCACAAGTTAGGCCCAATGTTGACCAGATTATTCACTTTTTTAAACTCTATCATGCCATGCACGTGGTTTTAATTTATGAGCCCTGCTTGGGCTATTGTTCCACCCACATAGCCCAAACTTACTTCAGTCGTAAACAGCGATAATTTGAACTAATATTCGTTGATAATGTGCTCTTGAATCACAGTGAAAATGAAATCCCAACGATAACTACAACAAGGTCTTCCTGAACCTGGGTCTAGACTATAATCGTGATAATACGTGGGTAGGCTTGTTGCTTTAAAATAGACATGCACAAAAACGGATGACCATTGTGAAGGCATGTCGGCTGAGAGTGAAAGCAGAACTTAAAGATCGCAGGAAAAGCTTTAAAACAGTTTGTGTGTTATACAAACACATCCTTCAGTACCCATCTGTGCCACCGTTTTGATTTTGAAATGTCATGTTCTTTGAAAATATTGAAATAAACAACCCTATTTTGGGCGTTGCCGTCTCCGATCATTGCATACTGAACGCAGTAGTTCAGACTTTTCCCGCTAGGGGAATCGCATGATGTCAGATGTGAAAAAAGTGTCTGAAATCAGCTGAAGTATCCAGGCAATGGCGGGGGAGGACGAGGAGGCGGCCGAGGCCGCTGCAACGCTGAATGTGTAACGGCAATGTATATACCTTTAGTACATCGACAGCTTCCTCGTCAACATACAACCTTCCTGTGGGGGTACCTGGGAGTGGAGACGGGGCATGTGAGGACTCAATCATCAATTTTAAAGCCAAATGAAATTATACATTGGAAGTAAATTTCAAATCTGACTAGAATATACTGGCATCGATTCTTAACTGCAGTGTTAAAAATATATTGTTCAAGGTATAATTAAAAATGAAGTTAAGTGCCCCGTTTCCACCAAACCTGAGGGTTGGGGTGGGACACATCTATAGGGGGAAATGGGACATCTCATATTTCATAAGAATAAAGGCATAAAACTCTCAAGTTTGTGATTGCATTATATTTAAAACAATATCCAGGTCACAACATGTAGCCAACACCTGGGAAAGGGAAAAAGGGCCAGCACCCCAGTGTCTCACTGACAGTCCAAGGCAATCCTTGAAGCACAGTAACTAACAATAAATTTGCAAGGCAGTTTTCACTATAGAAAATGAAATGTTTAAACTGCTAAATATACATCTCAATGCTCTGAGTAGACATATTAGACTGATCTTGAACCATCATCATATATATTGAAAGGCATTATTATGGGGCCACCTTTTGTTAACCTGAGAAATGAAGGTGACCCCATAATTATGCCTTTCGGTGTATACCCATTTAATGTCTTTGCAACATTACTTAAATCCCACAGAGGTCGCACACAAAACCTGCAGTGGTGTTTTGTCCGTCGGTGCATTCTTCGTGGCGCCATATGTGACGGGTGCAGCAGAGTATCCAAACATTAGTGGAAGGGTCTATATATAGTTAATCACAAATGATGCAACAAAACTCCTCCCGACGTTGTCAGCCACTTGACCATTTCTTTGTTTCCTTATCCGACATTTTTGATATTTTGAAGACTTGGTACCTTTTTTGTCTTGGCTCAGGTCTGTCTTTCTTCTTCTTCTTCTTCTTCTTCTTCTTCTTCTTCTTCTTCTTCTTCTTCTTCTTCTTCTTCTTCTTCTTCTTCTTCTTCTTCTTCTTCTTCTTCTTCTTCTTCTTCTTCTTCTTCTTCTTCTTCTTCTTCTTCTTCTTCTTCTTCTTCTTCTTCTTCTTCTTCTTCTTCTTCTTCTTCTTCTTCTTCTTCTTCTTCTTCTTCTTCTTCTTCTTCAAGTAACTGAACCTTTTCAATAGAGTTCAACATACGTGATTCAGTGGTCTTAACTGTTCTGGTTTTTTTGTGTGCCTTTTTGGTGTACAGGAGAATATCTGAAAACGTTCTTTTGGGTTGCTTGATCGAGTATTTTTGATGCGTCTCTTAACTTTTTCTTTGTACAGTAAAGAACATTGTATATTCCACTGTGGCCATTGGCTTAACTTTTTGCGAGCAGCAGCTCTTGTGGTGCTGATAATGATAATTCTAAAGCTGCCAGTGCTAGACATGGCTGAGGTGAGTATAGTAAACAGAGCTGAGCTCTTTTTCCCTTAGCATCCGTGACACTTAGCACATCTGCTATACTATGACAACCGTCAGGCTCTACACTTTCAAGTGGAACGTGTCCAAATTTTCAGCAGCCTAAAGACTTGGAGTGAATGATGGTTCGGACACAAAGTCCCGTGTTTTGGGCCTACTACAGAGCCACTTGCTGCGGGAGATGGCCTCTGTACAGCAGTGGGACGCACCGGAGTTGAAATCAGTGCTGGTGAGTCTGTTGGGGTGGTAGACGCACCACGACGTAATGCAGATGACACTAACTTAGGTGAGATTTAAGCCACGTGATTATTTGCATCAGCAATTATATTATCTGTAGAAGGTGTCGGTGCAGATGGATGCTATTGAGATGACACTGCAGCAGGGGAGTTTTAACAGGAATCGTTACATCTCGCTCTGTTGTATCTACGGCCTGGAAAGCACTGATTGGAATAGCTGCACTGTTCAGAGGATATATCTCACACGATCGAAATCCATTGATTGCAAGTTCTATTATGGCTGGTTTCAGGTAGGCTTTGGTGGAAAAATGTACAGAAGTCATATCGTGTAATCACTTCACCTTGACAAAGGCGCAAGGAACACTCTTAATCCCAGTTCACCTTGGGGTTTTTAAATACAGCCTTGTCTAAAGGTTGGGACCAGTGGGTGCACTGTGGTGGCAGGCATAGAAGAATTATTTTAACTGCATCGCATACTGCATTGCTTTAAGTGAATTTAGTATGGCCGCATGTCCATGCAATACCACAATAGACTCTTCATACCGAGTTGTACCGAACTTCTCCGGACCGTATTTAATTATGCATTCCATTGTTGGCCTGATTGTCCAATCAGCAAGTAGCCGAGTCGGGCCCACGCCGTCATATGTTTACAACGGATGCCACGGCTAACGCTAATGATTACAGCATGGATTGTGTTGAACAGTGCAAATCTTTTACCTAAAATATCACATCAGTGGTGAAGCGTGCATTTATAGTTTGCTGACGGTTTGATTTTTCGTTAAATCCAAGCACATCCTGTGTTTTTATTTTCTTTTGCTTCCAGGTGTAATCTGGCCAGCGTGGTCGAGCACAAAATGTAAACGAGGCAGGGTGCGCTTCCCGAAGTGAGCCGAATGAACCCGAGTCCTATGAACTGGTCTATTGTGTAGCCACTATGTGCACTCTTTTTGTAGCTATTCAACCCTAGTTGTGACATTTTCTCTAACAGAGGATCCACCCGTTTTCCTTTGAATATTATCATTGGAAGAGCAAAACGTCTCCCTGCATTGCCGTAACCCATAATAGTGGTGTTTACACTTTTCTCCCAACTTGCAGTTACGTAAACATTTGTTACATGTGTAGTGTCAACAGCTTCATATGTTGCCAAGGTGTTCTCTAGGAGGGCAAAGTACTTGTCTATTTACACTCGATTCATGGATTGTGCTCTCGCCAAAAAGAGGCTCCGGCTTCGTTTCAGTGATGTTAGGATGTCTGCGACGAAATGAATACCACTTATCAAATCCTGCAGATTTGGTCTTAGTGGAGAATCCCTTAAGTCAAGGCATAAGCGCATATATATTTTTTAAACTATCTCACATATTTGAAGAATTATGCCCAGACACGAATATTGTAGTTTTACATAAATGACCCACTATGACCCAGGTATTTAAGCTAGTTATCTACTTTTGTTACATGACACACCCTTATTCTATGAAGTTTCCACACACCACTTTTGGGAGGTGTAAGTATTATGGTGCAGGAAATACAGCTCGGACAAGCTTTTGTAGAAGGACAGACGGATGGACAGACGTGTGGCAGGATGGACGGATGCACATACAAGATGTAAACCTATAGTCCCAAGTGGGGAACTAAATAGACATGGCCCTTTAAGTTACCGAAAGGGTCAATTTGCCTATGATTAGATGCAGTGAAAACGTAGCTCTTTCATTGGAAAATTTTGGACTGGGTCAACAGCTTTCATCTCGATGTGGATGCACCCAAAGCGTACATAGGAAAGCTGTCTTTTTTAAGAGCAAAGGAGCCATGTATGTGCTAAGATGGACCCATCTCTCAATGCCTAGCATCAAGGAGCCTGACTGACCATTATGTGTAAGCTGCAAACAGTCAATTGGAACACTCACACCGAGTTCTGTATTATCTGTACTCCAGAAATGCAGTAAAGATGCCGTGGAGTTTGGTCTGCTTGGAAGGCATGAAGAAGCTTTGATAACATGTTTTCCATGCAGCTCAACTTCAAAGTCAACAAATGTGACAAATATGATTCCGCTGCTGAACAAAACTTGTGGCATGAAATTTGAAATGCAATATTTTGGATGGACCGGTTCCGTGACTACTCATGCATTTATGACGGTCAGCAGAACCATTATGTGTGCATATTATGTAAACATGGATAATGCGAGTACACAACCTGGTGTGGAAGCAGAAATACTTCAACAAAGACTTTAGTTTTTACATGACATTAGCTTGACTATGTCCAGGGGGGGAAGAGAGAGAGATAGAGAGAGAGAGAGAGAGAGAGAGAGAGAGAGAGGGAGAGAGAGAGAGAGAGAGAGAGAGAGAGAGAGAGAGAGAGAGAGAGAGAGAGAGAGAGAGAGAGAGAGAGAGAGAGAGAGAGAGAGAGAGAGGATGCAAAATCTGTGAGAAGTTTATTGCAACTGCACCATTTCATACATATCCATGGTATTTTGTTGATGGGTCTACAACAAAAAAACAAAACAAAAAAACAAAACACACACACACACACACACAACAAAACAAAACAAAACAAAAAACAAAAAACAAAAAATAAAACAAAACAATAAAACCCAAA